>OX336416.1:48807188-49296255 GCA_946903255.1 Schistosoma spindalis
TTGTATTTGCTTCCCACTACAGAACGATTCTCCGAAGCTTCAAAAAAAACTATTTGTTCTGACCCACAAACTGACATGCCCTATGTAACTCATTATTGAGTGAAAACACATTTTAGCTATCATTATCTTAACCAAATACAAGCCATTGCCTGAAGGAACAATTTAAATGAAATTCAAGGCCCTAAAAGCTTTATAATTCTAAGTCACTGTAAGCTACTGGTATATTGTTTTCTTCCGTTTGACAATGGATCTCAGCGACTGATATATCTAGTAGCTTCAAATGACAGCATACTCCCATGAGAAAGTGTGTTTTTTTCAGGAGAACAATATTAAATTAAACATCACTTTGGCATTTCCTGTTCCTGATTATCATTACTACATATTTGTGAATGTTACTAGCATAACAACAGCAACCACTCATGAAAATTATATATTATGCCTGTCATGTTATTAATTGTAGTCCGATACGTCATGTCCCAACTTTTAAATCATTTGACCAAGTTCATTTGTTTTATTATTATATTCCTCATCAAGGTACATGTAAACCTGGCCTGTACATACACGGCATTATATCATCTCTATGCCATCTTAATTCAACAGCTATTTGAACCACCTACAACATTTTCCATTGAACCATTCACAATCATTATCGCTATACGTACTTGGGTTTATGAATTGGTCTATCATATTGGTTGAATAAAAAGGTGTTTAACATAGTTACGATATAAAATCACCTTATCAAGATGTTATCCTGCTACATTGGTACAATAACTGAGCTATCACATGGTTGTTAGTGAAGCAGGCTTCCAAAATAAAAACCAAGTATTTATGCAATATAAATTTTTAACTTTATAGTTGTTATAAAGTAGACATATAGAGCGCTTTATGTGAACTATGGCCTTGGGAAAACGCGTACGTCAAGTTTGTTCCAGGCGTCAGACGTTCCGTAACTGTGCCCTCATAGCAAAATTCTGGAAAATTAAGAACAGAGGAGCAAAAAGGCACTTAGATATAGACGCTAAACAATGCTCAACACTTTATAGTGGAACAGACAGAGATATGATAAAATATTAGTTTCATTTCAAACTAGATCTTGTTGCCAGAGTGAAATGTGATTAATGCCTCCAGATGAGAGAATGCGGTAATAATTAACAATGGGTTATGATATTTAACAAGGTGTGGTAGGTACAAATGATGGAAGGATGTCGCAGTTAGAATAAGGAGCGCTGTTTATCAGGACGGAAAGTGCATCAAGAGATTAAAGTGATAAGAACACGAATAACTATATCGTTTATTGTCTGAACAATATAACTAGTGATTCATAATGGCCTCAGGATATCGTCATAAGTTATTGTCATAATTTAACGGTCACGTGATATTACTAAAAAAAGGATGAAACCATTGACACAAAGTTGATCGATAAATTGACTTACAATTATCATTAAATTATGTTCTTCCTTCGTGATTATAGATCGTTTCAGTATGTTTCCCTATCAACTAATCACTTAGCAAACATCATAAAAGATTATTAGTCTAGTTAGAGATTTAGCGACACGATCATTCATGTAAATCATTAATACAGACATTCCAGCAAATATCCTGAAAACTGAAAACATCAGTGTCGAATTTACCCTAACACTGACGAAGGTTCATGCCATTGTCACAGGTATGAGTTGGGAGTTGCACTTCTATTGGTTATAAATCGTTCACTCCCTAATAATCACATGAGGAGCACTCACTATTTATCATCTTGTAAAGATGAATTTAGCCGAATGTATGGTACGACATCATGTCACATATAATCGTGGCACACGAGATTTTTCGATTGTGACAACTCATAATCACTCTATTTCGAATCAGTCAACTTCTATCTTATGCTAAACTCGATACTTGCAATTAACTTGTATGCACTATCAGCCGGTAAGCATGTACAATTATAGTCTGCCTCAATATTGGTACTACTCTAACAATAGAACTTATCCTAAAATTGTACATTTGTCATGTGACTACCTAATCTATAGGATCTTACGTGGAGGTCACATCAGTTTCTGCACTGACTTGTCCTATAGTAACAACCACCAATATATGACGGACAACGCATTTTGGCTGGAGATAGAACAGTGTATTTGATATGATTAAGAGACAAGTTATACAAGAACGATCACGCCTGCAAGGCCGAGCCCTGCCATTCGATTAACTGAATTGAACATAGAAGACTTGAACTAATCGCGCTTTCCCATTGTTGGGTTTTTCTCAGAGTTAAATGTTAAATATCGATTTTCCCAGTCGTTTAGTGTTCAGCTTTTAGGAATGAGTGGTTAGGGCCCAAAGCCACTACAAGCACGAACATAAATAATGAGTTTATTGCACACCGAAGTATTGAGTCTGTCGCGGATCCGCTCATGTTTAGTGAATTGCTCTTGGCTATCTGAAATTCACATTATTTACCATTTTTACGTATTAAGAGCATTTTTAATAGCGATTCATATGTATTAGTAGTTTTATCAGATCCTATCACGATTAAGCAATAATGAGGTCAAGAAAATCTTTCTGTAACCAAATACACTGTATTAAACATAATAAACTAACTGAAACAAGAGTCGGAATTCTTCCTCCCCTTGATTACACTTTTGTTATTTTAGTCATCTCTCTAGTGCGAACGCAAGTGAAAATAAACTCATATGGACAACATACTTGCGTAACCGTTAACTGACTTTTCAGGAATCCTACGGAACAAATGGCGTACGAACCAATGGTTTGTCGCCAGCTGACATGAGACTGCATCCTCTGACGTTGCTTCACTGCCTTGTGGATCATACCTTTAGGTTAAAATCTCCGAGTGTAGCCCCCTAAGAAAATCATCACTGTCGGATTTGATTTTTCATGTTGTCAGTGCCAACCGCGAGGAAGAACATTTTTAGATTGATTAAACCCTCATTTTGTTATTTATGCCAGAAGGAAATACTACTCAATGGTTGCTATCATTTTGTCATTTAACGTAGGACTCTGTTGTAAGTGCTGTTTTTTTGCCGTTCCTACTCGTATATAACCGTTTAGGCTTATAATATTAACACGATTTGCTGTTTCATTATTTGTCTTGCGTGTTGTAGTATCAAACTCAGTTCGTCTTGCGGGTCCACTACATACTTTACTTCTGTCAGCACACCTACAACCTACCCATGTGTCTTTTTTATTCTACAAAACTCTTCTGTATATGCTCAGCAGAGTACCTGAACATGTAAAGTGTGAAATACAAATTTTATGAGCACACGGTCATTACATTACAAGGCAACGGCATCTGTTCAAATTGATGACTCATTTGCACTTCATTCCGTACTTATAACAAATTCAAATATAACATATTCAATTGTACTCATCTAGCCCTATCTGTACTAAATTGGAAGTTTCTGGGAATTCTTACTTAGTAAATCAATTTGACTACTTCTAGTCACCATATTAGCGTTGCGATGGAGCCTGCGGTTGGACACTTGAATGAATTTTGGCAAACTATTATCACGTGATGAACCTCATTCGTGTAATTCATATATATTTTGTCACGCTATCTGCCTTAAGTTTGAAAAAAGTTGGACATATCAGGTCTGCTTGTAAGCCGTCAATAATAACAAGCCCAATAATTCGGATGTTACAAACTTTGATGATTCTAGTAATCACACTCTATCCTTATTTATTACCACGAGTAATACACTTCACAAACAAAAAATAATAACATATGCGATGGTGATGTTCCTGGTTCTATTGTGGTCATGAATTGCACCAAATCATTCCAGTCGGAGGCTTGAAGTCATTAAAACCCGATCCCATGATTAGACCCACAGAAGTTTCTGCTTCAAGTATTTCTGATCATAAACCTTCCGTTCTAGAACGTTACAATTTACCGATTAAAGACCGCAAGTCTTGAATTATAATCTATGAATCTCTCATCACTGGTTATTAAGAATCCGTTCTGAGGCTAAAAAAATCCAGAAATGCTTCAATTAAAACTTTCCTAAACGACTACTGAGGAAAGCTGTGATGGATTGCCTGATGACCTGCTGACCATAGTATTGAGGTGGGAAGATTTGTTCACGACTCCAAAACGTTTAAATTCTGATACTCGGGGAGAAAAAGTTAAGACCTTGGAAATAAGAGCTACTTCTATTACTGCCACAAGGTTTGAGGACCCGGAGAGGAGAACAGGTGAGATTTTTCAATATAGCGATCCTAGACCGAATACGAGAGAAACATTTGCAAAATTGCTCAAACAAAAAATGTTCGTTCGAATGTTGCATGTTTGTAGTTTGCTGACGTTACATACCATTACAGAACCGACCTCCGACAACCTAAGGATAGTGACAGATTCATAAGATTATGACCTATTTCGATATTAGTACTACACTAATAATAAACCTAATCCTGAAATTGTAGACTTGCAACAATGCGACTACATAATCTATGAGATCTTAGGCGGAAGTCCCATCATTGTCTACAATGACTTGTCGTATTGTGAGAATCAGCAGCATAAAGTTTAGCGCTTTTGAAGGACAAATTTAAGCTAAAGAGAGAGTAGTGTATTTAATGTGAAAAGGTTTGGGGCACACAAAATGACCATGCCTGAAATACCGGGCCATGCCATGTCGATTAATTAACTGTTTCCGCGTTCATCGTTCTTGGCCTTCTCTCCGTGTTAGGCTTGAATATCTATTTTCCAACTACAGATCTATAGTCCGTATGCATTTCAGTCAAATCAACCAAACACATTACAAGGACCCAGGTAAGTCTATTTCGATTTACTCCGTTAATTCCAATACTAATGAGTTTCTTCTAAACAGTACTAAACCCAACTTTAAAATAGAATCAGATATATGTTCAAGAAAGCTGTCCGGAAGACATACCATAAGTCACAAAAAACCCAATATTCACTTAAGCTGTGGCAGATGTGTTATGTTTGATTCCTCACCTTTTGCTAATTTCAAATAAAATGCAGCCGTGACAAGCTAGTTCTATCTATCTTAAATTGATCTAACCTGAGCAAATCAGTTCGACTACTTTGGGTCGTCACGAAAATATTCACCATTTTTAGTTAACATACCTAATACAGTGGTATTTTTCCAGAGCTGAGTTAATTTTGTGAAAATTTCCATTTTGAAATTCAGTAAATAACGAAGGAAAGAATTGAGCGAAGAAATTTCTTGTCAATTAATTTTCCATCATGGCTCTACACTTATATATATATATATATATATATATATATATGATTTATGATAATGAAATACTACTCATCGAGTGGATAGGTTAGGTAATAATTACATAATGACATTCCGGTTCTAAATTAACATTGAGTAATTGGAAGAAAGAGGATTAGTAATATTCGAAGTAATTATTTGAAAAACAAGAGGTTGCTAGGTTGTATAATATGTGAAAAAGAGAAGGAACAGAATATTTCAATGGTTGAATGTGTTTTTGTACCGCTTTTAATCCAGTCAGACAAAGTACCATCTTCCAAAACCACCCCACAAAAAGAACAGCCAATAAAGACAGATTGCCTGGATTCACCAAATCCATGCGTATTTATCGATTTAAATGTCCGTATGGAGCCAGTTATTTTAGGCGTGCAATTCGGCAAGTTCATCATCGTATGACGGAGCACCATCCATCATGGTTAAGCAAAGGACAGGTAAGAGTGATTAAAAGTTCTATTCTCACTCACTTGGTTGACACAGGTCATCAATTTGAACTGAAGAAAGCTTTTGAGGTTATCTACCGTATTCCATCAAATTTGCCACATGGTTTACAAGTTCGTCTTTTGCACATTGATGAAACCATCGCAATTCATGTTCACAAACTTCTTGATTTTCGAATAATTACTTCGAATGTTAATAATCCTCTTTCTTCCAATTACTCAATATTAATTCATAATCGAAGTGTCATCATGTAATTATTACGAAACGTACCCAATCCATGAGTATTATTTTATTATTTAAATCATATATATATATATATATATATATATATATATTAGTGCATAGCTTTGATGAAAAACTAATTATAAGGAAATTTCTTCGCTAAATTCGTTCCTTCTTTATTCAGTTAATTTTATTGTTTCGATCGTTAGTTCTGCAACCAGTCTACTATTTTTACTTTAACTAAATTATTTTCGGTTTAATTATGCACCTAAAATATTGTTTTTATAAAGTGATTGACCATCGGTACTTTTGAGCACATTGGTTCTTTTTGTGTTTGCTTGCAATTTTGGTTCTAACGATTTACAGTTTTTCACATTTCGGTCATCATTTACTTTTGTCTCTGGGTATTGTTTATGTCTAGATCCTCTTAAAAACTTTGATGATTTTCTTTCCGAAAGTGGATTGTGTCACCTGTTGAATACCAATGTGCCAAACAATGATTTATACAAACAAGGTCCACCATCTATCTAATTGACTAGAAAGCAAGTTAGGACCTTTGAAACGTTTCTCGTTTGCCTTCTTTTGTTTTCTTTCTATTCATCTTAATATCTGAAGTCTGCTTATGTTCATATCTGCAACTTTTTTGTTATTATTATCATGATTGGTCCCTCTACACATTAGATCTTTTTTTCGTCCCTTCTTCTCCATCCTCATGCATTTTATTCCTAAGCATCCAAAGTTTATAACTAAATACAAATTATCTTGTGTTACACGTAAATGAATTAACTTCTGAGATTCGTTTTATCTTCTCCACATATATATGACACATACAAATTGATATTTGATTATAACTTGTAATTAATTGTGACTTTCACAGAATCACTTCAAACTATTACTGCACAGACGCTTACTCTACAGCCAAATCCTACTGCATTATTAAGTTATTTTCTTATTTGTTTATTCTCAATCTTTTATTGTAAATCATTTGATGATGCATACATATTCACTCATTCTTGTTTTGTGTTCACAAACACACTTACTAAACTAATTACACGCTTCTTGTCCCCTTCATTTCTCTTCTCTTATCTCCCCCCTTCTTTAAAGTCAACCCAATGTACTCAATTACACAGAACATGTTTTCTTTAAGTATGGCAAATATTATGCCAACATTATTGAAACTTGTGTATTACTGCATTTTTAAAGAAATCCGGATTGGTTTCTTCACAGCATTTATGTACCCATAGGTAGTTCGTGAATAATAGTAATAATAATAATAAGAATAACCTCTGATTGATGAATAGGTAGTGCAAAAAGCGATTGCCGACGTCCAGGCTGTCAATACCCTGTAGAAAATGGCATGCAGTGTGATGAGTATAAAGGATGGTACCACGAAAATTGCACGAATCGAATGTTTGCGACTTTCAAGCGGTTTAGCAAAGATAGCTGGGTGTGGTTGTCAGCAGTGCTCCTCGAACGCAAACAGCTTTCTATACGAAACTATTGCAGTGGTAAATACTGATAAGAGATGTAATGGAAAGCGTAATCGGGACACGTCAAATGGTGCTCGCTTGGTCGACACACAGATTGATGTGAAGTTACTTTAAATAAACTCACAGTCCATTGACTTACATGGGCCAATGGAGAAAGGATGACCTTTAAATATGTCTGTCAGAAAAAAAAGCTCAAGAAAGAAGGTTCCTTTCATCCCACACCCTCTGAATGGCAGCGAGCAGCAAACGCCTGGAAAACCTAATCTCAATGCTAGGTCTGTTTCTGGCAGAAAAAACAACAACCTAACTACCTAAGTTATTGATAACCATCCAGGATCTAGTGAATGTTGATAAATGGGTACACATGGAGAATAAGAAATGACCCGATGTTGCTAAACAAGTGGCAGTTCCCTGAACGGAAGCTGAGAAATTAAAGACAAGTCATAGTGATTGGTCAGTTATCTTCCATAGAGTCAATGAGAGTGAAAGCTCAGAACACAAAATCCGTTTGAAGCATGACATGAAGTTCATAAAAGAGCTAGTCAACCAGCCAATGCCTTATGATATTTCTGGAATCACTTTGCGGAAGGTTTATATCAGTGTATATAGTAGAGACTCCCTTCCCTTCAGTCTTCAGTCTTCAGTAATAAGGATAATAGGTTAGTGAACCTGTGTTAATCCTAACAGCTTGCCTTCCAGTGAAGGTCCAGTTTCTCCCTGAAAATATTTACTGATGGGGCTGATACCACTTGATCGGGCAAAGCGTTCCAATCATTGACTACTCGATGAGAAAAACGGAACCCCACCTTGAGTTTATTAGATCGTGGTTTGTGAACCTTCTTGCTATGACCTCGGAGATTATTAGTGCTGGAGGGAGCAAAAAGATAAGACATATTAACACCTAAATCATAATTAAAGATACGAAATGCAAGTATAAGGTCACCTCGAGTCCTACGATACGACAAGGGGAAAAGGTTTAGGCGTTTTAAACTCTCATCGCAAGGGAGTTTAGAAAGACCCTTCAATAATTTCGTTCCCACACGCTGGACACGCTCAAGTGAGGTAGTATCCTTTATTAGACATGGGCTAGCTGCTTGAATACAGTACTCTAAATGTGGTCTTACATAGGTGGGATATAAAATTCAAAACATTTCCTCATCAAAGGATTTGAACGCTCGGCGAAGTGAACACAACGCACGAAAACCTTTGACAGCGGCTGCGTTACAGTGCGTAGTTGTTTTTAAATCATGACTTATTATTACTCCTAAGTCTTTATGTTCTTGAACGCATGGAAGAGGTTTACCATCAATAGTATAATAGTAACTATTGCCGTGACCGATGTGCATTAGCACACTCTTCCTAGAATTGATTTCTAAACCCCAATCTCGAGCCCATCTAACTAAATCGTCTAAGTCAGCTTGAAGATCCAGATGATCAGCCTCACCTCTTATTGCTCTCCATATTTTGACATCATCCGCAAATAATAATGTCGGCGACCTAAGCGACAGCGGTAACTCATTTACGTAGGGAAGGGATAGCAGAGGGCCTAATATGGTGCCTTGGGGTACACCACTTTTGACCGGCTTCCAATCGGATAGCGTCCCACTGACCCTCACTCTCTGTCTGCGGTCACATAAGAAGTTTCCTATCCACTCATGTACAGTACCTATTATTCCGAAGCTTGTGAGCTTCTGCATAAGACCTAAGTGTGAAAACATTGTCAAATGCTTTGCTAAAATCTATGAATATAATATCGACAGACAGACCTTTATCTAAGGCTGCTGTCCAATCCTCTCTCGCAATAAGTAAGTTAATCAAGCATGAACGCTTATCACGAAATCCATGTTGCTCAGGAGCTAACAGATTGTGTGAATCTATATGGCTTAGCAACCTAACCCGGTAGTTAGATACGATCTGTCTCTGACCATCCTTAAATATAGGACTGACAATAGCATCTTTCCAATCTCTAGGTAGTTGAGCGAGTGAAAGGGACATGTTGAAGAGTGTCGCGAGCGGTTTTGAAATAATGTCCGCAAGAGATGACAGCAGTCGTGGATGTAACCCGTCAGGACCCGGTATCTTACAAGGTTTGAGGTTAATTATCAACGGAAGGACAGTTTCCTCAGTCACCTGTACAGATTCAATGGCTGGTATCTCGGCGTGATTGGGACAATTATTTGTTACAATAAACGTAGAGTAGACTTCGCTAAAGTAGTTTGAAAATGTCTCAGCTTTTGCTCGATCTGATTCAGCTAGTAAACCTGAATTATCGTGTAACAATAATGGGGGAATACTATCACTACGTTTTATTTGCCGTTTAACATACGAAAACAATCGTTTTGGACAAGTACGGCTATCATATACCAACTGTCGTTCGTAAGTAGTACGGGATTTAGCTATTGTTTTCTTACAAATATTCCGGAGTTTTTGGTACTCACGCTTAAAATATGCATGACCCGTCAACAAGAATAAGTCCCAGAAGTGTTTCCTACGCTTTAACAGCTTCCGGGTTTCCTTAGTAATCCATGGAGGGCAATGCGATAGCTTACGTGCTGACCATGGTATAAACGGCGATGTTACGGACTCGAATGTAGCCTTAAACTTAATCCATTCGTCTTCGATCGATCCATCTGCGTCAACCGACCAATCAGTAGAGATCGCACAGTCTCTGATTACCGGAATATTAACCCGCCAGATATTGGGACGGGGTGGAGCAGATACAAATCGTATACCATGTGTCCTAAACTTAAAGTGTAGTACAACGTAATCACTGTTCACTAGTGGAGGAAGGTGCTGAATATCAAAGACATCCTCACAGTGGTGGGTGAGGGCGATGTCCAGCAGTGACGGATCACGTTTCAAATCAATATGTGTCGGTTTAGTGATACATTGGACAAGTGCACACTGAATAACTGTTGATAAAAGTTCGCTATCAAAACCTCCACCTGGAGCTGTAAGCTCTATCCAGTTTATGTGCGGAGCGTTGAAGTCCCCAATGATGAGGCAACATTCTGCCGTACTCCAAGAACAGATGTGTCTTAGGATAAAGTCGTCAGCAAGACAACACGGACTACGGTATATTCCTCCTATAGTCACTAACCCATTTCTAGATTTAATCTTACAACATGCTGCCTCACATGTACCACTAACATGAGCCTCCGATATGATTGATTGTATACGAAAGTGATCCCTAATGTATAGCATTATGCCTCCCCCTTTCAGCTTAAAACTATCACTTCTAATACAGATATAGCCTGCAATGATGGGAGAACATTCTATATCTACGGTGAACCAAGTTTCTATAATGACAATTATATCGGGACTTAATTCATCCACCATGAGACTTAGCTCGGACGTTTTATTCATAAGACTACGAGCGTTCGTGTAGCACACACTTAAGGTGTTTTGGTAATCATTCGTTCTACCCATACAGGCCTCGGAAGCATTGGCTTCCAAGACCTGGCTACCCGAAAACCCTTAATGGTAAGGTTAGTTTCTCCACTTAACTTGCGAGTTCTTAACTCTGTAAGAGCATTCTTCCACTTGATTCGATCTTCAAGCGGCCAATGTGGTCGAATACGAATATTTGAATCACGAATTTTTTGTGCGTTTTTCAATAATATATCTCTTTCTTCAAAACTCCCTAGAACCAGCTTCAAGATCCTTCTTGGTTGGGTCTAGCCTCCAACTCATTTACCGAGTCGTATCACTTTCGTGATATGTACTCCTGAAACCTCTTCAGGTAGTACGTTTCTTACCACGGATTCTACTAACTTCAGATCATGTGCATGTTTCTAAGCAGGGTCGTTGTCTATCGACTCCTCTAGATTCCAAATAATTAAACTAGGGAGTGGTTTAGTTTCTTTAGGAATCGTGTTTACAGCTATCGATCGTGACCCTACATTCTGTATATTAACTACTGGTATCTTAGGATTTGTTTTTATTGTGACAGAGTCATTGGAGTCGAGCGAGTGACTCACAACAATGTTTGACGAAGCTTTACTTTGGGACTTTGGCGGAGTGGTTTGAGAGTCCTCAAAAGACTTATCAAATAAACGACCATTATTTTTAGCCGTCGTTCCTACTCTTCTGTGTTTCCGCGTCATCCATATTCCATCAGCCGTAGCATTTGCATCAGAACTGCTCGTGACAGTAATTGTTTTATCTGGATCACCAGTTGCTGCTGTAGCAACATGGCCACCAATAACTAATGAGGTGTCACTCGTTAATTGTTTCGGGGTAAAAATTTGATCTCGGGTTGCACAGTTAGATGTCTGACTTGCGTTGAGACAGCACTTACGACACTAACGCAACCTTCTCCATCAGTACCAATGTTGCCTGTACAGCTCTCATCAACCTTCCTATTAGTCAACACCAGGAGGCTAATTGCTTCCTGGATGAGTGATGTTTTGATCGAGCAACAAAAACTACAAAGCCGATGAGAGTTGGGCTTCGAGCACCTTTTATATGCAGCGGAGCTTAGTCGGGAGCACACCTTGTGAAAACACTTATTACACTCGTCAAATAACATCCATTCCTCCACGGGGAATAAGCAATATGGTTGTCCACATTTATGAGCAGATTCGGCCATCTTTAAAACTAAATACAATGGCGATACAAAGAAGATAAGTAAAAAATACTAAAACCTTGACTAAATTATCAAGTAAAAGTCGACCTAGTATGCTTTGATGCAATAAATACACAAAAGCAGAATCAAAACACTCGATACAATATCACTTTAACTGGAGTAGATTCAATTAAAGTGTATACAGTAGTTTTGATGCGTAATTTACGATCAAAACAGTTAAGTAACTCAACGAGGAACAATACCACTGTCCTTTTAGAAAGCGCGCTTCAGTTTATACAACACTCCCCCCACACACACTGGACGCTGCGACCATTGGGAAACTCGATGTTTTTAGTCTACTAAATGAGATTAATATAGGCAAATCCATGAGACCCGATGAAATACGATCTGGGTTAGTAAAGAATTAGCAAATTTTGTCGCGTACGGTGCGGGAGGTTCGGTTTATCAAGGTGATTGCACAAACATGTATACCGTTCTACGAAATTCTGTTTTGCTCTCTTCCAAACATATTGGACTTCAACCTGTTTATTCGCAAACACATACTTTTATAAAACAGCATCGTTTATATGCCGTTTCGCCCGGGAAAGTTATACCCTTACCACTTGGTTAGTGTCCCTATTTGTTATTTGTATGTTAGTTCCCACAGTAGTTTCTAGATACGCAAGTCATGAGAGAACAATGCCTAAAAGGGTTTCGGATTACATGTCACGTGTATTCTTTGATAATGTGGTAGGTAACTTACATCACTGTTAAATATAATTAGCACTTCTATATTATGTTGGGTCTTGTTCCTTCATTGCTTCTAATATTTTTTGTCAACTTATTTATTGGGCCAGCGGAGTTGACGGACATACCAGAGGACTATGAACCGCGTTATTGGGAGTATCACAAAGTGGGTTATTTTATTCATTTACTCATTTTCAGCACCCTATTACTCGCTTCATTGCTAAGTACATGTGCGAACATCCTCAGAAGTTGTATGAATCTTCTTTAGCGGAATTGGATGAGTTTCGATATACTAAGGAGCTGGTGTAAGTCGTTGACTATCATTGTTTGCGCAACTAACGGTGTGAACGAATACTTGTATAATCCTAGGTGTTATTTTTGAACAATCAAATAATATGTAACATTACTAATCCTCAGATATCAAATTCATTCTCCTAGTAAACATCAAATCATCCTTCAGCTCTAACTAACTCCTTTTCCATAAGGGTAGTGACTGGAGCAATCTGTAACTTCATTCTCCAGCAACATATGTAAAGAAGGGAATATTGTTGTGGATAAAGATAGTTAAAACATCTAGACTTTTCTGGTTTGTTTCAAGAGCTTTATGGAGTGGCATTCATGAATCACTAAGGTGTTTAGAGGGTTCCTCCTTTTTGCCTAACTAAGTGTTATAATAAAATAATTGTGATACTAGTATCTGATCACATCTTTTGGGATCACCGAGTAAGTAATTGTGAGGTTAGACACATAGTATTAAGGGATGATGGTAAATCCGTTGGTGAGGTTGTGAATCTTCATTGACTGAGGTGGTTGGGATACGTGTTACGTATGCCTGAACACCGATTGCCACGGTGTTGGGGACGGTTGGAAGAAAGTTGGGGGCGACAAAGCCAAAACGGCATCAGTTCATAAAGTCACTAATATCTGGTGTCAGCCATTATGGTAGGTAAAGACTACTTAGTTGGGGTCCACGCGACTATCGTAACCAATGGCTTGAAACTGGGTGACACGGCTGAGAATCTATCACAATGGCGTAGGTGTATACACTCCTTGTCTTCCCTTAAACCGTGAGATTAAAATTATTTTATACCCTTCTTTCTACGAACTAATTCTTTTTCCCTATATCAAATCCTTATATGAAATCTGTTTTACTACCATTGAAGTAAATGTTTCTATGAATTTGACGATCATCTTGTTGTGCTAATGAGGTGTGGCAACTTGGATCGATGCATATATATGCCTGGTCCTACGTTGTAGTTGACATCAGATTCAAAGATGTCCTCAAGGACACTATTTTTCTTATCAATAATGATTTATATGCGGTGAAATAATATATGTCTGAGATCCCACAAATCTTACACGAGAAATAGAAAATTTGATGTTCAGATAGTGCTTAAAAGTCTGGGACAGCAACTACATCTGATGAAATTTATACTATTTCACCGCATATAAATCATTATTGATGAGAAAAATAGTGTCCCTGAAGACATCTTTGAGTCTGATGTCAGCTACAACGTAGGACCAGGCACATGTATGCATCGATCCAAGTTGCCATACCTCATTAGCATAGCAAGATGAACACCGTATTCATAGGAGTAGTTAAGTCAATGACGGTAATATATAACAGAAGGATTGCATAAAAGGATATAGTACAGGGAGAAAGATTTGGGACGTAGAAAGAAAGATATGCGCATGGGCTCCAGTATCCTGAAAGAACAAATGGCGTATGAACTAATCGTTGGTCACCGGCTACCATGGGACTGCATCTCCTCACGATGCTCCACTGCGTTGTGGACCAGACCCTCAGGTCAAAGGCTCGGGGTGTGACCCCCTAAGACAACCAACTGCTTCGGTCTGGGCACACGGGAAGTATCACAGCCCACACACAAATAAAATTTTGTGTGGCGAATATATATTTGGTGCTCTCTTGTACCAGTATTTATGTATTCAAATAATAATAAAGGGAAGACAGAGAGTGTATACACCTACGCCATTGTGATCGATTCTGAACCATGTCACCAAGAGTCTCCAACCATTGGTTACAATAGTCACGCGGACCCCAACCAAGTAGTCTGCATCTACCGACATGGCTCAGACCAGAAGTTAGCGACTTCAAGTACTGATGCCAAGTTTTGGTTTGGCTGCCCCTAATTTTCTTCTAACCATCCCCGACACTAGTCAGCATTGTGTGTCGTGGTAATCGGTGTTCAGACATAGGCAACACGTGGCCCTGGTACGGCCGAGAGTGGGGAGAGTCCGCTCTCCCTCTCGAAATGCTCTCACATGACCATGCGTATATATAGCCTCTGCCAGGGAAGTCCTACTCACTGCCTTCTCGTGGCGGGGGTGTTGTTTACAAAAATGAGAGGACGAAAAGCGAATGCCTGGCGCTTTAACCGGACCCGAAACCAATGGTGCACATGGGCTCCAGTATCCTGCGGGAACAAATGGCGTATGAACCAATCGTTGGTTACCGGCTACCATGGGACTGCATCTCCTTACGATGCTCCACTGCCTTGTGGGTCAGACGTTCAGGTCAAAGGCTCGGGGTGTGGCCCCCTAAGAAAACCACCTGCTTCGGTTTGGGCACCCGGGCAGTATCACAGCCCTCATACAAATCAATTGAGATTTGTTTGGCGCATATGTATTTGGTGCCTCCCTGTACGTATACTTATGTGTTAAAATAAAATAAATAACAACACGTGGCCCAACCATCTCAGTCGATGAAGATTCACAACCTCATCAACTGATTTACCATCATTCCCAAATACCCTGCATCTAACTTCACTATTACTTATCCGGTGATCCCAGCAGATGCGAGCACTATTTCTAAGGCATCTGTGGTTAAATACTAGTAGCTTACGAGTATTTCCTACTTTTAATGGCCACGTTTCGCAGCCGTAAAGTAAAGCAGAACGAACTGCTGTGCAGTATACTCGTTCTTTTATTGATAAACAGATATCTCTCCTTCGCTATAGGTGACGCAAGTTGGCGAAAACCAAACGAGCTTTTCGAATCCGTGCTGAGATTTCGTCAGACACCAACCCATTAGGGCTGATCAGACTTCCAAGATAAGTGAAGTTGTCATCGCGTCCGACTACTTCACTCCCGATTGTTGCTGCTACCTTGACGTGGTGGTCGGGCTTGCCTATCGTAATGAAGCAACCGAGCTATACTGGCTGGAACAACCGTCCCTCAAGGTCCTACCATGCCAGACAGGTCGGTTAAAGAGCCGTAAGACTAAAAGCAACAAACCCAATGTCCGAAGGCGAATTCGTACTGCTGACTGTACAGAGGTGTGACTGCAGTAAGGTGTTTCCTTCAGACAACCAACATGACGGCTATGCTGTCTTTCCTTAAGGAGGAGTGGGGTTAGAAAAGGTCTACCCTTAAAATGCACACCTCGCCTTATCCCACGGATATCCGTCTCCGGCGGCAAGGTCTCAACAAGTACGGAGCTAATACAAAAATGACTTATAGAAAAGTCGTGTGTGACCGACCTTAAGCAGTTGTCCCTTGGGCACTACTGTCACGCTCTCGAGTAACTAAGACAACCTGTAATCCAATTTCCTTTTCAGGTACCTCCGGAAGAACCCTTCCACTCACTCGACCAGTTGTGTCCGAGTAGAGAGCCTTTATAAGGTTAATGTACTTCTTTGGTACTCCTTTCACTGACAAACACTGCCACTGAACCTCAGGATCAACAGAATCAAACGCCACCTTAAGGTCGGGAAATACTACGATTGGTGAGCGTCTAAATGTGTGTCTATATTCTAGGACCTGACGTAGTGTGAATATCTGGTCTATACAACTAAGTCCAGGTCGAAAACCAACCTGGTTTTCTCTAGTCTGCTCTTCACGAGCTTTGGTTAGGCGTCAAAGTAATAGTGAACCTAATATTGTAAACACTATATTAATCAAACTGATTCCTCTGTGATCTTCACGAGGACTTTTGTCCTTTTCTATAGACTGGCACAATCAGTGATTGAGACCAGTCAGATGGAATTACGTCCAATTCCCAGATTCTACCTAAGACCTCATTCAATCTCGCTGCTAATACTGTACCGCCATCCTTAAAAGTCTAAGGGGTAAACCCGTCAGGACCTGCTGCTCCCCCACGCTTCAGATTTCCTATAGCTTCTTCAACCTCGCAAAGAGTTGGAGGACTTACATTAACTTGCCATTCTATTTATTTATTTATTTATTTGAACACATAAATATTGGTACAAGGGGGCACCATATATACATGCGCCATACAAAACAATGAGAATTTAAAGAGGAGAAAAAAAAGTAATGAACGTAGAGAATTATAAAAAAAAGAGAACAATAATGGGGGAAACGGGACAGTACAGTCAGAAGAAATCTTTCAGTTAAGGAAGGAGGAACCACTTTTTATGAAGAAAGTAATAGAAGGTTACAGCAGGATCGCCACTGGCTTCTATTCTGAGCCATATCTGATAACGTCTCTAGCCACTGTGTTACACGTCTCTCGGACCCCAGCCAAGGAGTCGTGAAGGGCCGACAGAAGCTAGCCCTTTGTAGCTTTCTTTCATACCACGACACCATGTCATATACTGACCACCTCTCCGCTTTTTCCAACCAGTCTCAGGGTCGGCAAATAATGCACGACGAGGAATTCTCTGGGACGACATTCGTAGAACATGTCCAAGCCACCGAAGTCGGTGTTTCAAGATGGTGACACCAATTGCATTATCGTCTCTGTGACCGAACACTCGATGCCGAACCTCTTCATTACTAACATGGTGTTGCCACTGGATGCCAGCAATCCTTCGGAGACAGCGATGATCGAACACAGAGAGTCGTATAACATCCTCAACTCGGAGAGGCCAGGTTTCACAAGCATAGAGCAAAACTGCTCTCACCGACGCGTTGTAGATCCGACCTTTTACAGCCAGACTAACATCACGAAGGCGCCAAAGATGGCCCAGATTGGCATAAGCCGCTCTGGCTTTCACTATACGTACATTGATCACACCACTCACACCACCACCAGCACTTATGCAGCTACCTAGATACACGAACTTCTCGACTACTTCTATCTGCTCACCATCCAGAGTGAGTACAGGATTAGAATCCTGCCAGTCTTGTAGAAGTACTTTGCACTTCGAAGGTGCAAAGCACATACCATACCTACGGACACTGATTGCCAACTGATTAAGTGCGGATTGCATAGCTTGGGCATTCTCGCACAGTAAGACAATATCATCCGCATACTCAAGGTCGAGAAGTCTTTCTCCAGGCAACAGATCCACACCACCATTTCTTACATCCATCAGAGCTGTTTCCAGAATGTCATCGATGGCAAAGTTGAAGAGGAATGGTGAGATTGGGTAACCCTGCCTAACCCCACTGCTCGAATGGAATAGTGGAGAAAGGTGGTTGTATGCCCTCACTCTGCCTGAGGTGTTTGTATATAGGGCTTTTGGGATGTTAATAAACCTCTCAGGCACACCCTTCTTCAATAGACAATCCCAGAGATCAGTTCTGTCCAACGAATCGAAGGAAGCTCTGATATCAAGAAACACTACGATTGTTGGCCTTTGATAAGTATGGCGGTGTTCTAACATTTGGCGGAGGGTGAAGATATGACCAATACATCCTCGACCGGAACGAAACCCAGCCTGCTCCTCGCGAGTCAATCTTCCTCGGGTTTTGAACAACCTACGAAGTATAACGGAAGCCAATAGCCTGGGTGAAACCGGAAGTAGACTTATCCCCCGATAGTTGTTACAGGAACGACGTGAACCCTTTTTAAAGATAGGGACAACTATTGACTCATTCCATGACGTTGGTACACTTTCTAGTTCCCAGATCTTTGTAAACAACGTCGTCAGTCCCTTAGTCAAAAAGTCACCACCATCTTTAAAAAGAGCCGGAAGTAAGTCGTCTGGGCCCGGTGATTTGTAACGTTTCAAGAGTTGGAGTTCCTTGCGGACTTCCGCCTCATTTGGTGGATCAGTCGTCACCGGCCATGGAGGGCAGGACAGTGTGACCGATGTTGCTGGAGCAGCAGGCCAGTTGAACTGCCCTTCAAAGAATTCTGTCCATCGTCCAAGACGTCAATGGATGTTAGTGATTGGCGTTCCGTCATCCTCGTAGATTGTTTCGCTCACATCAGACCTCTTGCTGCTAGTGGCTCGGATGAGTTGGAAGAGCTTCCGGTAATTACCAGATGCAGCTGCTGCTTCCAGCTCAATAGCACGCTCCGACCACCAGGCTTCTCGGTCCTTACGCAAGCTCTGCCCGATTTCATTACGTAGCATCCTTCGTCTGTGGTCAAACTCACGGTCACCCGGTGTAGACCGACGGGCTTCAATCAGTTGTAAGGAACCAGAAGAAACCCAGTGCTTATAAGCGGGACGTTTCGCAAACCCACAACAGACTTGACCCGCCATTTTCATGGCGTCATGTAATTGCAACCAATGCTCATTCATACTTTCCGGTGGAATGGTAGCTAGCCTAGAAGCTAGCTCGGTTCGGTACTTACTAACAACAGAAGTTGCAGCCAGCTTGCTAACATCAATCCTTTGGTGGCGGTCACTTCGTTGTCCACTGAAAAGTAAGGTAAGATTGGCGCAGAGCAGGGCATGGTCAGATTCCAGATAGGTACTCCAAAAGGAGCGGCAGTCTCGTACACAACCACGCCAGCGGTAGCTGATCGCGATGTGATCAATTTGAGTCCAGGCTTGAGATGCAGAAGGGGGACGCCAGTTAGTGCTAGCCAGAAACAGGTTGTGGTCTGTGCATAGTTGTAGTAGACGTTCCCCGTTATCTGTCCTGAGACCAACAAGTCCCCATCGGCCACCTAAACGACTCGCTTCTGTGCCTAGACGCTCGACCTGAGCATTCAAGTCTCCAGCTAGTACTACAATATCTGTCGAACGCACTTCCTGGAGAACAGTTAACTGGTGGTAGAATTCATCCTTGATTGCATCCGGACTGCAATCTGTCGGGGCATAGGCGGAGATGACCAAAAGACATCGTTTCTCACGCCGATTTCTCCTCACATTGATGGGACTTTCTAATCTAACAGCACATAATCGACTGTTAATGGGGATCCAACCGATTAGTGCTGCCTCAGCTCTAGCGCTTAGTACGACACCAACGCCAGCAAGACCAGACGAAGATGCCACAGGGTCCCCGGATAAAAGCACGTAAAACAAGCTTTTTGAAGTGATAGGTGGAGAGCGAATTTGTAGTACTTCACCAGAGTCTTGAATACGGGTCTCGGATGGACAACAAACGTCAATATTAAGACTTTCCAAAGACATAGCCAGCCCTATCTGTTGTCCGACCTGCACAAGTGTGCGAACGTTGAAGGCAGCCAGTTTGAATGGTAAACGTGGTTTCAAGAAAACTGCTTCAGTATTCGTATTTGGTGGGAGCATTCAATTTTCAGGCAGTCAGTGACTCGAGAACATCTAGATAGAGCCGAATTTCCACCATAGGCGAGCTGCTGTATAAGTCGAAAAATAAGGATAGACAGAGTGGGAAAAAAAGAGAGTGAATAAATGACGTAGTAAATAATAATAATAATAATAATAATAATAATAATAATAATAATAATAATAATAATAATAATAATAATAATAATAATAGTAACAATAGTAGTAGTAATAATAATAATGCGAGTCATTTGATTGTTAATCGGGGCGAAAAGAATATTTTCCATAAGTAGACAGTTCATAATGTTTTTGTGCGTGGGCTGAGATACTGCCCGGGTGCCCAGACCGAAGCAGGTGGTTTTCCTCGGGGGCCACACCCCGAGCCTTTGCCCAAAAGGTCTAGTCCACAAGGCAGTGGAGCATCGTGAGGAGATGCAGTCCCATGGAAGCCGGTTACCAAGAAACTGGTTCATACGCCATTTGTTCCTTCAGGATACTGGAGCCCATGTGCACCATTGATTTGGGATCCGGTTAAAGCGCCGGATATTCGCTTTTCGTCCTCCCATTTTCGTAGACAACAACCCCGCCACGAGAAGGCGATGAGTAGGACTTCCCTGGCAGAGTCTGTATACTCGTGGCCGTGTGAGAGTATTTCGAGAGGGAGGGCGAACCCACCCCACTCTCGGCCATACCAGGGCATTTGGGGCCACTTGCCGTTCAGGTCGACTGGAGATCGTGGGAAACCGAAGTATGGCTGAACACCAGTTAAACTGACCCCTAAAGTGTTCTGCCCATCGATCTAATCTCTTGGATTGAGAATGTATATTATGTTTATCTTTTTCCGAGATAATTTCGCTAACAGTTGGTTTCCTTAACAAGTCTGAACAGTCGTCTGCTGTCGTCTATTGCCGCTGCCTTTTCCATCTCTCTTGCTTTCTCTACCCACCACTGTTCACGATCATTGCGTAGGCTTCTTATCAGCCTGCGCTTAAGCTGACTTCACTCTTCGTCATGTTCATAGCCAGAGGCATGAGTTTTCGAGCATCTATCAGTGCGGTAGACGCTGCTGAGATCCAGTGTTTCTCCCTAACCTTATGGTTTACCGTACTTGCAGACATCACTGCTGT
Organism: Schistosoma spindalis; assembly: GCA_946903255.1. Lineage (NCBI taxonomy): Eukaryota > Metazoa > Platyhelminthes > Trematoda > Strigeidida > Schistosomatidae > Schistosoma > Schistosoma spindalis. The sequence goes on from OX336416.1 coordinate 48,828,429, forward strand.
TTCTACAGCTTTTCGGATGCCATTCCACGCTGCCTCGGGGTGGGCATCACTTACATGGCTGCCTAACTGTTTTTCTAATTGTTCCTGAAATATATTCTTAGCTTGGTTATCATTAAGCAGGACCCTAAGAGGTTTCCTTGCCGCGTCTTTCCTACGTCCAGTAAGACGTAGACAAATGCGCGCTCGCACTAGAACATGATCTGAATCTAAACATGTGCTCCAGAACGGGCGACAATCTTCTATCGAGCTCTTGGAGCTCGGTTTCAGGAGACCAAGAATAACACTTCGTGAGCTCAAATCATTAGCATCGGTAGCACATGGCAATAAAGATAAGTGAGGTGGGTTAGTCGTGAGGATGAAAGAATTGTCATGAGGTGGGGGGGATGCGATCACGGACAAGATTATCTCGATTGCTGATAAAGGTATGGGGGCGGTTGTCACTTCTTGGTTGCTCACATCGTGGAAGGATATTTCTCTTTGAGGAACTTGAAAAATAAGCCAAATTAGTGGTGGTCTTGGCAACCTGAGTGAGTGACTGTAGAACCCAAAGGACGATTGCTTGAGGTCGGTTGCGCACGGCCTTCTTATGGGACGTTTTTGATGTGTTAGTTCCGCTGTTCAAAAGGCCTTATAATCGGAGACAGAAATCCGTCGGGTAAGGTGGGATGTGACATTTTCAGGGTCGACCATTCCTAACCCCTTCCTTCCGTTGTGAGAAGGCAGCATCTACGTAGGTTCTGGTTGTCCAAGGAAAACAATTTACTGCTGCCACACACCTCTATAGTCAGCAGTACGACTTTGCCCTCGCGTCTTGAGTTGCCGCTTTTAGTCTCACCGTTCTCCAACTGACCAGCATGGGATAGTAGGACTTGAACAATTATTCCGACCAATATAGCTCGATTGAGTCATCACGATGGACAAGCTCGACCACTACGTCATGGTAGCAGCAACTGTCGTGTGTGGAAATAGTCTAGAATAAAGGTTGGGACATCTAAACCAAAATATAGCATCAGTCCATGAAGTCATGTTAATAGGTACCGACTATCTGGTTAGTGTCCGCGTGATTATCGTAACCAATGGTTAGTGACTATGAACTATAGTTCTCACACTTGCTGAGATCTCATTTCTTTGGTGTTTTGATGAGTTATCCTTCTTTCTAATCTGTTGGTAATTGTTCTTCCTGCCCCGTTCATAATTGATAAATCTTCCTCTCAAACCTCCTGAATAGAACATGGAGCGTGTTTGTAGTCTCTTCTGTACCTGACTTTATTGGTTCAGCTTGTATGTTGTCAAGTTGTGCTGCTTTCTCACACCTGATTTGTCTGATGTCCATCCTGATTTCTTCGATCGTCGATGGAATGACATCTATAGGAAAGTTTGTGTATACTGCCTCAATGTCCGGTGGGTTCAATGTGGTCGGTCTATTCAAGAGTTCTCCAGTGTTCCACCCACCTGTTCCTCTGTTCTTGGATATCAGTGATTGGCTTTCCTTTTTTATTCTTGACCGGTCTCACTTGTTTACTGTATTTCCCATCTAGTTTCTCCGTTGTGTCATATAGTTGTTTGATATTTCCTCCCCATTCAGCTTTTCCTACTATCGCTGCTAAGTCTTCTATGTATTTCTGCTTGTCGGTTCCGATTCTCCCCTTCATCTGCTTGTTTGCTTCTGTGTATTCGGCTTGTGCCTTAGTTTTCTCTGCTCTTGTTCGGCTTTTATTCGTTGCTGTCTTCTTGTTCTTCCTTTCTTCAATCTTGTCCAGGGTTTCTATGGAGATCCATTCCTTATGATGGTGCTTGTTGAGGCACAGAACCTCTTGTTACTCTGATGTGGCTGCTTCTTTCATGCTCTTTAAGTCAGTCGCCATAGTGACTTGCTTTTCTTTTTGAATAGCTCATTTAACACTTGGAACCTGTTGCTGAATTGTATCTCGTATTCGTTGAATTTTTCAGTATCTGTAAGGTCTGTATTCAACGTCAAGTTATCTAGTGTATCTTTAACTTCAGTCTCATCTTCTCAAACACTGTATGGTGATGTGAAACTACTTCAAATCCTCTCTTTGTTCTCACGCTTTTCACTGGCAGTCTGAATTTTTTTTGGTCCAAATATGCTCATTTTGGTTCGCTGTAGTGTGATCGGTGAGCCCGATGTAACCTCATGTATGTGTTGATGAGTGAAAATACTGCCTGGGTACATAAAGCTTCCCATATCTTTCATAGATTTTCCATCGATTGTGATTATGTTTGTGTTCTCCGTATTGTACTTCACGATCTTGGTTTCTCCCTTGTGTATGTTGAGGCTTATTCATGCAGACATTTCTGCTACACTGTTTGTCTTGACCTGGATTTGTTCGTGTATGTGTGATAAATGAGTCAGGTCATCTGTGAAGTTCAAGTCGTCCAACTGCATCCATGCTGTCCATTGTATTCCATGCTTACCCTCAGATGTCGTCTTCATGATCCAGTCAACCATCAGGCGAAATAGAAAGGGTGAGTGTAAGCAGCCTTGCTTGACTCCGGTCCTTACGTGGAATGCATTTGTCAGCTGTCCTCCATTTACGACTTTGCAGTGTAGTCCGTCATATGAATTCCTTATGATTATGACAGTCTTTTCATGTATACCATAGTGTCGAAGAAGGTTCCATAATGTCCTCTTATTCGCGCTGTCAAACGCCTTCCCATGGTCGAGGAGGTTGATGTGTAGTGACGGATTCCACTCAGTTGATTGCACAACAATGATCTACAGTATCACGATTTGGTCTGTGAACGACCGACCCTTACGGAATACAACCTGCTGATTTCGAAGTTGTGTGTCTACTGAATTTTTCATTCTGTTCAGCAACACTCATTTGAAAACATTTCCTCGTACTTACAGTAATGTGATGCCTCTATAGTTCTCACACTTGCTGAGATCTCATTTCTTTGTTATCTTGGTGAGTAATCCTTCTTTCCAGTCTGTTTGTACTTGTTCTTCCTCCTAAATCTTCTTCAAGAGAATGTGGAGCATGTTTGCAGTTACTTATATACCTAACTTCAGTTGTTCGACTGGTATGATATCTGATCCTGCTGCTATGTTATTCATAATATGTCTGGTAGCCTTGCTGATTTCTTCTGTTTTGGTCCAGTATCATTTGTAGAGTGAGTGCGCCGTTCCAATGTACGGTGGGGTTCGGTGGACGTCGTTCGCTTACAAGCTCGACAAAATACTCTACTCATCCAGTCTTATACCCTTGAGTCACGTTACATGGTTTGCAGTCTCCGTTCCTAAATTAGTCGCTCTGATCTACAATATTTCCATGCAAGCTTCTTCATCGTATTGTACCGTTCTTTCATATTTTCTTCACTTGAAGCTTTTTCTGCTGTCGTTAATAATTCTTTCACGTATTTCTACTTGTCGGCTTTAATGCTCTTCTTCACTTGCTTGTTTGCTTCTGTGTACTCAGCTTGTGCCTTGACTTTCTCTGCTTGTGTTTGGCTGTTGTTAATGGATATCTTCCTATTCTCCGCTTCTTGAATCTAGTCTAGGGTTCCTACAGAGATCAATTCCTTACGATGATGCTTCTTGAGGCCCAGAACCTCCTGGTATGTTGAGGTTAGTGCTTCTTTGATCCCTTTCCAATTGTCCTCCATGATGGATTACTCTTTTCTGAATAGATCTTGTAAGGCATGGAACCCGTTGTTGAGACTTATCTTGAATTCGTTGAGTTAGTCAGTATCTGTAGGAAAGTCTGTATAGAACCTTTACAATGCTGTTTCTCCAGTTGTCGAGTGCTTCTTTAGCTTCAAGTTCATCTTGGCCACAACCAGGTAGTGATCTGAAACTATATCAACTACTCTCTTTGCTCTTAAAACTTCTATGGATATTCTGAGATTTTCATTGATCCAAATATGCTCATTTTGGTTCGCTGTAGTGTGATCCGGTGAGCCCGATGTAACCTCATGTATGTGTTGATGAGTGAAAATACTGCTATGAATAACTGTGTTATTGAGAGCACATAGATTTGCCAGTCACTCAATGTTCTCGTTCTTCTCCCCAGTTTCAAATCACTCCATAATTCCTTTATACTGGGCGTTAACCATCTCAGATCTGGTATTCCGATTTCCTATCAGGATGTTCAGTTGCCTTCCTCGAAAGTTCTCTGCGATGAACCTCATCCTCATAAAACCGGTCTACATCATGTTCGCAGCTACGATTATTGAGTGCATAACATTGGATGCCATTCGTTGTGATCCCCTACTTGTTTGAAGAGCAGCAATCCAACTGGTTGGGTGTGCGTTTCATTTTCTACTTCATGATCAGAACACAATAGCACCTGCTCGGAATTTGATCTTTCTGTCGAACTTGCGTCCAATGTGTTCCACTTTTCCGAGCAGCGCTAAGTTGTGGCTTCTAATTTACTCACCCATTTGACTGATCCTTCCTGTCTCTCAAAATGTACGAACATTGCATGTACCTATGTTAGTTATTGCTCTGATTACTAGAAGGGACGTGCGCTCCAAGAAACGTCACAATTCTTCTATATGAAGACCCAGAAGAGATTTCAAATGTCCTAAATGTTTTTTTTATGATTTATGTTGTTTTTAGTAAACTCCAGGTGTATGACTGATGAGCCCATGCTGTTTTATTGTTAAACTACATTTCCCTTGTCAAATTTTTCTCAACCATTTCTGCTATCATTTTCGTTTCATCACTTCATTTCTTTTTTGACTTCCTGTCACTTCACAAATTACTTACTTACGCCTGTTACTCCTCGTGAAGGAGCATAGGCCGCTCACCAGCATTCTCCATCCAACCCTGTCCTGGGCAATCCTTTCAAGCTCTTTCCAGTTCTTATTCATCTTTTTCATATCGGATTCTATTTCCCGACGCAATGTGTTCTTTGGCCTTCCTCTTTTCCGCTTCCCTTCAGGATTCCAAGTTAGCGCTTGCCTCGTAATGCAGTTTGATGATTTCCTCAATGTATGTCCTATCCATTTCCATCGTCTTTTCCTAATTTCCTCTTCCGCTGGAAGCTGGTTGGTTCTCTCCCACAAAAGGCTGTTGCTGATGGTATCCGGCCAATGGATGTTGAGTATCATGCGTAGACAGCTATTAATAAATACCTGTACCTTCTTGATGGTGGTTGTTGTAGTTCTCCAAGTTTCAGCTCCGTACAGTAGAACTGCCTTGACGTTCGTATTGAAGATTCTGACTTTGATATTGGTTGAAAGTTGTTTTGAGTTCCATATGTTCTTCAGTTGAAGGAATGCCGCTCTAGCTTTGCCAATCCTCGCCTTGACGTCTGCATCTGAACCTCCTTGTTTATCGACGATGCTTCCCAGGTATGTGAAGGATTCCACGTCTTCCAGAGTTTCGCCATCAAGAGTGATTGAATTGCTGTTCTCCGTGTTGTGTTTGAGGACCTTGGTTTTCCCTTTGTGTATGTTGAGGCCTACTGATGTAAATTGAATCAATAGACATTTGCGCTAGATTGTATCTTATTTATTTGTGTTCTCGTTCAAGAATTTTTTTTCTACTTTAGTATGAATCAAACTAGTAATGTCTGTAGTCCAGTTCGATAAAACTATGTATCCTTTTTATTTCCACCTTTTTCTTAGTGATGAAGAAAGATGGTTTCGTAAGTCTCAACGTGAAAAAGGCGATTTCCGTGGTTGGTATTTCGTCCCAGTTAATCCAACTGGTGTTAATCGCTCATTTGAAAGACTCATGAAAGATCAAGAGGCTGCCCAACTAGTTAGTCGTTGATTAGAAAACTCACTTCAGACTAATACTTTGTATTATCTTTCATCTAAATGGAGTTTGTTTTAACCCTAGATCAAATGTTATGAAAAACTTCTTTTATTCATTCATTAGTAAAAGTTTTAATGTATTTACATGTTTTTGGCAATTAGTTCTTAATATCAAGTTCAGACTGGATAACTAAACTTTGATCGAAAGTTTATATTGTCACCTAGAATTCGGAGAATCATTTCGAGTTATAATAGTCCAACCATTCGTCTAAGTTTTGTCTTTCAAATATATATTAAAACAGGATAATCTATCTTCATAAAAACTTTTCAGTTGGTGATCATTTTAACACTAAAGAAGTTGGTAAACTCACTTCAATAAACTTAGAGCCTAACACAGACTGGTTGTGGTTCTAGAAGAAATATGCATTTAATAAGTAAAAAGTGTGTATATGCTACTGTGTTTTAGTGACTAAATGATTTAGAGTAAATACTAAGACGAGCACGTCGATTATATTAACTATTGATAAAATGTTTCTTTTTTACCGCGTAATGCGTTATTTCGAATTGAATTTAAGTACACGCTTTTAGTTTATAGATATTTACCACCACTTGGTAATCAGTTCACAAGCAACTAATATTCCATTTGTAGTAAAAACTATCTCAGTGTTTACTAGAATCTCTCGTATAAACCAAAGCTTTAGGATCTGTTAAATATGTATGGTTTTTCCGTCAGCTAAGGGGTATCGGATCTATGTGTTATGAATTGTTTCACTCCTGAAGACAACAGCCTTCGTGATATTTTTAATTATTACTTGGTCTGATGGTCCTAATTTAGGAGTCTGAGGATTAAAGAGAGCAAGAACAAAGATTGGTGCATAATAATATGAATTCATTTTATTTCATTAGGTTCTCACCAACTGCCTACAGCTTAAAATATTTGAAAATCAACTTTATTGCAGATATTGACATACTTATACATACGAGGGCAATTAAAGATGAATATCTGTATTATGATGTAGCGAAGATTTCAATAGAGTTAATAAGGTCATAAAGTTTTGTTTCGGATAAATAAAGTTTGGGAGGGAAAGATCCAGAACATTGAAATAGTGATTAGAACTCATGGAGTTAACAAACATTATATGATTGTGTAATGAAGCAACTGAAGACAGATTAATGGTAATAAAGAAAGTTATGAATTGAAATCAGTCAGTTACGAATTGAAGAAAAATAACAATGATATAATTTAAACTTTTGGGAGAGTTGAAATGATGAATGAAGTAATAAATAAGAAGGGTCTAATGTTACTAGGGCAAAGAAAGATTTATTAGTCTCTTTTTGGATACATAGATCTGGTTTTAGACATTTAATTGCTATCGCTTCGGCAAATTTCAAAAGATTAGAGTTTGATTGTTTGTTAATGACGTTGAAAGGCTTTAGTGTATCAACTTGATGTCCTGTGTCAAGGAGATGTCTTGCGATGGCACTGCTGAATGCTTTTAATCCATTTGATCTTAAACTTTTCGGAATATGTTCTTTGAATCGAACGTAGGCTCTCCTTTCTGTCCTACCAATGTAACTGCTGTGGCAGATGCATGTAAATTTGTATGCGCAGTTGGTTGTTACATGAAAGGGACACCTATCAACCTTTGTGTTATTCGAATTGTTGGGTAGCTACTGAGTGAACAGTTGAATATAATATTGGGTTATATTTTATATTAAATTACATTAAACCCAGTTCTTTTTAATTGTATTGTAACTTGGCTACCATGCACAAAAGCTTTACGGCCTAAGAACTGTACTTTTATTTATTTATTGGGATTTTGTATTTCGGTAAATTTCGTTTATTAGAAATGCTGAATCAAGAGAGGCTTTTAATCATTCAACCTATTCATATTATTTGAACTTAACTATTCTGTGTAGGTTTATCGGGTTCAAAAAAACTATTCTATTCATAAAACAAACATGAATATATTTTCGAATATTTAAGTAATTATCTCGAACATCTGGAAAAAGTCTAACTTATATTTGCATCCTCCTTATGTTTGCTTTGATATATGGAATGACTCACAGAATCTTTAGTAGTTTTTGTGCTCATGAAATGTTAACTAATTTGTTTGTTATTTACAGTTGTGTACGTATCGTCATGATTTTCACTATTTCTGAAGTTTATGCTTAACTTATCTGATTTAGAATAATAATGATAAAACTGGGTAAGATCAATTTTTTTATCCTTCTATTCCGCTATACGATATTTTTAAGTCATGAAACTTAAAAATCTTTTTCAATAAAATTTCCGAGTTATACAACTCTGAAAAATACTACTTAAAACCTTTGGTTAAATAATTCAAGGATATTGGAAAGAATAGTCTTCTAATTTAGATTGTTTTCAGTTTCTGTAAGTGTAAGTTCTACGGAGATTAATTTTTTTTACAGTAGTGAAAGGGTTACAGTTATGAAAGGTAAATGTTCACACGTTATATTATTGGTAGATATTTTAAGAAGTATCATATGGTTAACAGTTTTTACCTCTATTTTTGCTATATGAAGCATCCACGAACTGCAGATTATTATTTTTTATTCAAAATAGATGTAAAAAGATCTGAAGCAATTTTCTAACGTTTTTGCAAGCAGCTTCACCGACGTTTGCATTATTATCATTATCAATCAATCTCTCCGTACGTTTACATACGAAACAATCTTGATCAACAACCTTTATGGAAAAAATTGAATCACTTCTAATTTACTGAATTTAAAAACAGTAAAAACTAAAAAAACAGACTAAAGAGAGAGAGACTAATTTATTGAGAAACAAGTGCATGTGTCTTTACATTACAGATACTTAACTGATTAATAATAACATATTTCGTCGGGGTCTCGATCTTATTTCCAATAGGCATCATTTTTCGTAAATTCAGTACTGTATGTTTGAAATATAACAAATACTATGCACTACTTAAGGATTTAAACCAGGAGAAAAACAGTGTCTTTCGTTAGTTTTTTTCTCAAATCGTATCAGTTCATAGTTAAAAAATATATTTACCTTACCCAAATGCCTGGAACACTGTTGTTAAGGAATAGATTCCATGATTTAGTTTTTTAAAAAGCAGATCATATTTGTATCATAATTTAACACCAGTCTTTAACAGTGAAAGCCTCTAAACATATGGGTTAGAACTCTGACTTTCGAAACTGTGACCAGCATCTCAGAGAATAAATGTCAGTTGAAATAAACGAATTATTTGTAATTAGAAGTGACAACTGTTGCTTATTATGAATAAAATTTGCGGTGTACAATTGTTTAGGTACACTTAACATTCTCAGGTGATTTCAGTGCACTTACTTAACAAACTGTTACTTTCCTCAATAATTTCTGTTACTCATAGGTGACTTTAAGCTTAGTTAGATTCTTGAAACTTCCATCTTTACCAGCCGACATTTATCGAAGTTCTAAACTTCGTCGTGCATCCTAGTTTAGTTGGATACATACCATAAACTCAGCTAACTTGGTTTGGAATTTGATTTTTCATTAGATAACTGCTGATGATTATTGTTGGAATATTTTCGATCACACGAATGTACTTTTATTTTTATAGAGTTCCCATCGTTGGATTATTACAAAAACCAACGGGGATTATTTCTTAAGATTAATCTGTTAGTAGTCCAAGGCGAAAAAATATAATTCCAGGTAACCGGATCTACTTGTGGAGTTGGTCCGTAATCATGCGGTTTCTGGTGTATACGGGATCTTATTTTCACTTTTGAAATCTAGTATTTTTAGTGTCTTAAAACCCCTTACAAATAGGGTTTTATTCTTTCTATGTGTTTATTTCTACGTTTCTATTTGTAAGATTTCGGAAAACAACCAAACTTGAAAGTGGTGATAGTTAATTATCTAACACTAGAGTGGCGAAATCATGATGTAAGTTAGCTGCCTGAAAATGTTAGCGAAACAATGTCCTATGGTTTTAAAATCTGAGATGCATTTTTTATTATGACAGCATACATGACTCAGAAACATGGTAGTTTACCACATGACAACAAAGGATGAATCCAATAGTAATTATTTTAAATAATATTCCTATGATAAGGTTCTCATGAAGTGTGACCTAATAAAATACATTGAAAAAATGGGATAGTCTATAATTTAGGGAGGAAGAATGTATTTGTAAAATTTCAGCGAATAAATTGAAGTAAATCCAACGTTTCCATCACTATTTTGTCTACATCCAGATTCTTGGGGTTGTTTCCAATCTCGTACAAGTAGGTACAGACTACCTGGTTGGGGTCCACGTGATTATCGTAACCAATAGTTGGGGGCTTTGAATGACATGGCTCAAAATCGTTTGCAATGGTGCAGGTGTATCCATTCTTTATCTTCCCTCGAATCTTGAGATTCTGAATTCCCTAAATTTTTTATTGCACTAATATTTTCTTCTCGAATCGTATCTTCTATCCCGAATCCTTTTTTATTAGCACTGATACTGATACTACCTTTACTATTCTGGGACTTAGCCTAACCATTTCATCTCTCTGTGTTTATGGGGTATGACAACTTGAACCTATGTACATTCGTACGGGTTCTACTTTGTGAATGACTGACCATCTGACAGTTCAACTGGCTTATGGTTACCCTCTACCACTAAAAAACCTTCATGGCACATTGACGGAAGTCCCTCAACTATTAATGAATTTGAAAAGCCTAAAGGTAATTCAAAATTGTGGATAACAGACTGTCCTTATCGATTGACGCAAAAGATGATGAAGGAGTGTGATCCAGTTTTAACTGTTAAACTGACTGAGATATTAGGTAGAATCTGGAATATGAACTCAATCCCATCTAACTGATCTCAATCGTTGGTCGTTCCAGTTTCTAAGAAAGGAAAAAGAATCCTCTTGTAACTATCACGGAGGATTTAGTTTGACTAAAATAAATATTAACCTTCATGACCATCGGACGCCTAACTAGGGTCTGCGAAGAGTGAATATGGGAAAACCAAGGTTGTTTGAGACCTGGACATGGTTGTATTAACCAAATATTCACCACTCTGGCAGCACGAAGAAAAGAAGAGAAATACCTAAAGGAAGTATTTCAAAAGAATGGTTACCCAGTCAACTTCATCAAAAAATACCAACTACATGCAGCATCAGAGCACAAAAATCAACAAACGGATCACCCTACCATACATACATGGCATATCAGAAACCGCAACAAGACTGCTAAAAACCTTCGGGATAGGTGTGGCACACAAACCGACAAAATCAATACAATCAATCCTATGCAAACCAAAGGATGAAATAACAAAAGAAGATAAATCGAACATCATCTACAAAATAAATTGTGTCAACTGCGACAAACACTACATCGGACAAAGCGGACGCCCCCTTCACATGCGCTTACATGAACATCAATTAGCAGTCAAACGGCATGATATCTCCTCACTTATATCAATACACGTGGACAACTGCGGACACACATTCGATTGGAAAAATGTGGAAATCGTGGACAGAGGAAATTCTAAAAACACAAGAGAATTTTTAGAAGCCTGGCACTCAGATCAATCAGCAATCAACAAGCATATTGAAATCGATCCGATTTATCAACCAATCAGGAAACTTATGCACAAATATAGGAACAAGAATCAAACCAATAGGAGACAAAACCAAGACAAAAAGGTAAACAATGACAAATTTAAGGTCAATAAGAACCAATCAACATCGAGGTGCACAGAACAAGCTGTGAAACGCATATGGAGAAATTCGAACACTTCACTTCTATCTGAAGTTTGTGCTGATGATGTCGTTCAGAAGAACGATGAAAGCTCCACGACCAAACCATCCAGCTCAGAGAACAAAACTCCATCAAAAACCGTTCTTCAGTTTTGAGAACAGTAGATATCCTGACTTCAGAATATAGTTGCACTCTTTATCTTCCTCTCGATCTTGAATTTCAGTATTCATTCATACATTCTTTTTTTCTTTGTCTTTTAGAACCATATTCCCAAGGTTTAGTCTTTGTTTTTATGGTTACTACCATAATATTTCAAACTCTTGTTTTCTGTTCATTTCATCGTATTAATGTCATATTGTCAACTTAGGTCAACGCACGTTTGCCCCATGCTTTATGTTGATGATTTTTGTCTGTCTGATTGAAAGTGATTAATATAGATGTAGCACAATAAGGAAATACATAACAAATATTTCAACCTAAACGTTTTTCATTAAATTGATTTTATTTCTAAAAGCTATACAATCGTATTTACATCAAATAGACATATTTCTTCATGAAACCAATGGAAATTTCATTTTACTTCATAAAAAGAAAAAAATTGAGTGAATACTTCAAGAATTTTGTTTTTAAAGGTTTTTCAATTAATCAACAAATATCATACACATAGTTCCCTTTATTATTAAAAACAAAGATTCCAGCAGAATAGCATGAATTCATGTAAGTAATTTAAACCTATTATGTAATTATAATTTTAATTATCACAAGTTGTAAGCAGCTGATGAGAACCTACGAAATAAAAATGAATTCATTCTATTCTGCTAAAATCTTTGTTCTTTTTTTATTTTTAAAATCAACAAATAATCTTGAGATTTAACAGCTAATAATGTAACCTTTAACTTCATATTTCACATACTAAGATGTATGTAAATAAATGAAGCACATTAAAAATAGAATGCTTTACTTGTAATAATTCACACTACTGTAGTACTTTTTTTTCAAAGACTACCAATAATTATTTTTATTGATAACTAAAATCTTATTCATCTAAATAGTTGAATGTAATAAAAATATACATCAGAACATAATAGTCCTTAGAATAAACTTCCATTTGTTGAGAACAAAATTAAAGACATTTTCGTAGTGATAGTAGATGAAGAGTTCAAATCAATAATAAGTGGATTACAAGTGTAAGTATTTACTTTAAATGTTAACCAATAAATTGTGATAAAAATAAATTAAATACAGTAAATAATACAGTTTTATGTTTCACATATATAGGATGAATAAAATATAGCATACATTTATACTTCAGTTTTATAAGGTTAATAACCTATCTTTATAGGGTGAATAACTCCAGTACCATTCATAGTCGTTGTTTAAATAATGTAAAACTTTTTCAGTGTCATTTCTCATAAAGAAATTGTGGATACGCACTGCTGAGGAGTCTCACAGTGAGACGAAACGGCCGTTCAGTGCTTCCAGGTTTTTCATGTTGGTCTAGCTTCAATTGACTCACGATTTCAACTATTAAAATTATTATTTATTTAAATTAAATATAATTTACACAATACCATAGAGTATAAATGACAGGAATACCTTTTTTTTGTAAAATAAGTATACCAAAAATCTAAGTTACTGTACAATGAAAATTTTGTTTGAAATAATTAACTTACGCTGATTTTCATCCGATCTATGCATTTCATGTAATTGGTTCCCTTTATGAATCAAGCCAGAACAACAAGTGAAATAAAATGATATAAATTCATTATATTTCGTAATTTCGCATCAGCCGCTTACAACTGTATACGTGTTCAAGTATAACATTGAGTGAATCAAAGTTGATGACGGAAGGAATTCGAGTAACAATGATTTTAAGTTATAACCTTATTAAATCTGTTCACAAGAAGTTGTGAGGTCATTTGAACATGGAATTCAAAAACATGGGAGGGGAATGTGACTGATCAAATCAAACCCGGAAATAGATAAGATTTATTACATGGTAGTTAATGTAAACATATTTTTCATAATGCACAATGCAAACAGCAATAGTATTCGTAGTAAACTATTATATTTATCATTTATGTTATGCTTTAAACAAATTTCATGATTTAGTCATATATACAGTGAATTCTAAATATACAGGATAATTTTTTCTCGAAGATTTCATCCTGTCATAGTAAAACTGAATAATGGAAAACTCTCCGAAAAAGATTTAACCAATAGTATGCTTTAATTTCAGTGTCCAATCACAACAGATTAAGATTAAATTCCATTTGAATACTGAAATGTTTTCATTATCTAGTAATTGTTAAATGAAATATCCAATAATTTAGCTATCAAATGATGAAAGCTTAATCCATTTTCAAAATATAATAGATAAAATATCTTAGTATTCATTTATCACATATGTCACTTAACAAATTATATTTCACTAAGAAAATAAAAAAGTATTCTCACTTTCAACAAACATTTACCGTGGATACTTAAAGTTCACTAACTTGATTGTATATGTATCTCAACTAAACGCTAATCAATTATTTAAAATGTAAAACAATACGTTAGTAGTTCCAACATAATTGGAAATATTAAAAATACTTAGCTTCTAATGTTGACGTGGTGTTTTACATAAAAGTAATTAAATAACAATGAAAAAGATGTTTTTCTAGAAAAATAGAATCAATTACACCCTAGTTTAGTAGCCCTATATCTGACTCCAGTTAGATAGTTTTTGAATGCTATCGAAATATACATTTCGCCAGTCCTCTCATATAATTATCGACTTGACTCGCGTTACTAAATGATGGAATTAAATAAATCAAATACGAGAATGGAGTTTGAATACTCATGTTTCATACAATTATTGATCGGAACAGACAATCAGAGAATCACAGCAAAGGAAGCGAAGAGGAGAAATTGAAGCAAAACGAAAGGACACACAGTGGAGAAGGTGAGTTAGCCAAATCAATTTAACCAAGTGTGAATCAATATTTATAGTCAGATAAAAATAACTTACAGACATATGATATATAAGATAAGCAATACATGCACACATGATCATATAAAAAACACTCAGGATTAATAAGCAATAAATGACAAGGTCAAAATGTAACTCTAAAAGAATGGCTGAATTGGTTTATTCAGAAGCTCGAATAAGTTATAATGGTTCAACATAGTACCAGCCACTATAGATTAATTCAAATGACTTTATTAATGATTAACTTTATTCATTAATTTTAAAGATATTACAAGTTGTTGAATCAGCATTCATTAAATTGGCATGAAAATTAATATGATATAATCAATAATATGCGTAAATAATTAAAAATTAAATAGAAAAGTGCAACTTATCCGTATTCTATAATACTATACTATAAATTATTACATCATAAAATAATATTCAATAGTTCATATTTATTCATTCAATATATATATTAACACATTAATTACCCATTTTAAACTTTTCTCTGGATCTACTACTGTCTATTTTATCAATATATATTTTATACATTAGAACAAAGGAAAACAAACAAACAAATTCCTACATTAAGACACATGAAAATTCGATTATTATCAATTATAACAGTCATTGTACAATACATTCCATCCATCTTATCAGCTACTTTGGATAATCAAAAGGAAAGTTCATCATCTTATTATTATGTGGTACGTTCACCAAAAATTGAAAAACGATCATATACAGAAGATGAAACCTTGACACATAATAAAGAAAAAACAAAAATTGCTACTGCTACTCAAACATATACAAAAACATCAAATATATCCTCTTCACCTTTGTCTCCAACATCATTATCATTAATATCGTCATCATCATCTTATGGTAATAATGTAAAAAAGAATAATGGTGCATACAATGTTAAACCTAATGTAACTATGAGTGCAGAAAGTATATATCAAGATAAAAATTCATTAAAATATGTGAAAACTGTAAAAAATCGTCGAGAAATCAGTGAAGTTATTAAACATATACCAAAACCAACATATAATCAACAATCGAATAAATATACTGATCAGAATAATAAAATTAATAATTATAATGATAAAAAGGAAACAAAGAATTACAATAATGTTAATAAGAAATACACTTATTCTGATAGTAGTAGTAATAGTAATCATAACAATCGTCACAATGATAAAAACTACAATAATGATAATAATAAAAATTATAACGGTAATAATAACCACAACAGTAATGACAATTACAATGGTAATAATAACGGTTATTACAACAATGGCAATAACTACAAACGTAATGACAATTACAATAACAATGACAATAATTACAATGGTGATAATAACGATTATTACAACAATGGTAATAACTACAAACGTAATGACAATTACAATAACAATGACAATAATTACAATGGTGATAATAACGATTATTACAACAATGGCAATAACTACAACAGTAATGGCAAAGATGATAATAATAACGACTACTATTCACATGATTACATCATAAACGCTGACAGTTACAATAATGATGTAAAATATAATGCTGAAAATTACAATCGTGATTATACACGCAGTGCTTATATATCTGACAATAATGACCGTAGGAATAATCGAAACTCCAATATAAATTACATGATTAAAAATACTAAATTTAACAATTATGCCAATAGATATAATGGTAGGCAAAGAAATAATAAAAGATATAATAATAATAATAATAATAATAATTACAACAAAGCCTATAATAACCAAAGACGCTATAACGAAAATCGTAATATCGGGAACAATAACAATTACAATCGTAACGGTAATCAAAACAATCAGAATGGTTATCGTACTTACAAGTACAACTACAATGGTAATAATAATAATGACCGGAATAATTTCAATGGCAAATCTAATTACAATTACAATAATGATCGTAATAACCACAATAACAAACGGAATAATCACTATGTCAATTATAATATCAATAACAATGACGCTTACAATGGATATGATAATCACAAAACCAATAACCATAATCATCCTGCACGTAATATACCCTATCAAAATAACAATAGATATAATAACATTAGAAATTATGGGAATACTGATAATAGTAATAATAATTATCATGATATGTACAATACTAATGATTATGAAACTAACAGAAATCCTGTTAATTACGATAGTAGTTATATTAGAAGTAAATTAGGTAAACCAGATTATTATACTCCTGCAGAAGGAAGTAATGAACAAAATTATCCATCAATGCCAAGTACAGAGAATGAACAACCAAACAATCAGGAAAGTAATCAATATGGGAAAGAAAAAGAGAAAGATACAGATTTTAATCCAGAAGGACAAGATCTTAATCCCATGTCCAGTTTAAATCCTTTTGGTACTATGTTCGGTTTGGGACAAATGGGAAATGGAGGATTAGGTTTTTAAATTTTATGCCAACTAAATGATTAACAATTACTCAAATTCATGGATATATTGTAACAAAAATATGTTTTATTTTCAAAATCTCTTTTTTCAACCGATCTAATATAAAAAGTCGATAAAAGCTTATTTATTAAGCTAGATTTCTCTAGTCAAAATGACTTAATATTTGTAATTTAATGTCATCTTTGTATGTTTATCATGTTTTTTTCTAAGATCTGAAATAGAAGTATGAACTGCCTTGATGATTTGAACACATTTCCCTCAATTAATTCATCATTGATTTATAATTATGAAAAAGAATTTGAAATGATACGTGTTAAAAAACCACCCAAATTTATGTTTGGTCTTTTGAACACTCATGAGCCCCCAAATGCCCTGGTATGGCCAAGAGTGGGGTGGGTTCGCCCTCCCTCTCGAAATACTCTCACACGACCACGAGTATACAGACTCTGCCAGGGAAGTCCTACTCATCGCCTTCTCGTGGCGGGGTTGTTGTCTACGAAAATGGGAGGACGAAAAGCGAATATCCGGCGCTTTAACCGGATCCCAAATCAATGGTGCACATGGGCTCCAGTGTCCTGAAGGAACAAATGGCGTATGAACCAGTTTCTTGGTCACCGGCTTCCATGGGACTGCATCTCCTCACGATGCTCCACTGCCTTGTGTTATAACGTGTGATCCGCCTATTAGAGAGCAGCCTATTATCGATCGAAACAGTGACGCACAAAATACTTGCGAGCAATCTAGAGCTCTGATTGGTCCTGCTTCCCTGTCTAGCCCAGCCAATTGAGTCCAGAACACAAGTCTCAGCCTCGGAGATATGAATCGTTATATTTCAAACATACACTGTTTATATACCAAACAAAACAGACTACATCGTACCATAAATAGAAAGTAACATTTGTACAAGATTTGACCTTCAGGAAATGACACAAATAAATATTGACCAATAAGGAGATGACACGCTGGAAGAATGTTGACCAATGGGGAAATGACACTACTTCTCATTCAGGAATAGCATTAGATAATTTCTGGGGTATTTTCTGAATACCCCAACACCTCCCCTTCTTTGAAGAGCCGAACCTGATATCCGGAATATAAGTTTCTCGGGTCCATCCTCCCCCACGAAACAATGTTGGGTCCTCATATACCCAAAATACAATTGATCTGACTTTAATTAAAATATATTTGTCGCAGCGCACAAGAAATCGACTGAGCATGACTAAGTGGTGAGGGTTAACGACGTTTGACATGAGGTCATCGAGTTTTGATTCTTCGGAATATTATCATCAAATTTATCAAGAATATCACTAGTAGATAGTGGATCGCTATGATAATCAGCGTCCATCAAAACTGAATCAGGTTCTTGATTATTATTTGACACATATGACATATTTTCTGGCAAATCAAGGGAATCGCGATTAGATTCGTCAGGAACTTCTATCGAGGAATGATGAGCTTCATTTGGTGCAGCTGCATTCAGTGTACTGCACGATTTGTTTTCTGTTTCATGGGCGGTTACTGCGACACTTACAAGAACATTTAGCAGGCGACCTTTTGTGAGCTGGATACATCACTGTCTGTACATGCTGTTTCAAGGATAATGGAGTTTGGATCCATTACTGGGTATGTTTTTGGAGTGGACATTTCTGGATCACTGGGCGGATCATGAATGACTGCTTCACTTACATTACTGCTCATCAAGGATTCATAGAGGCTTTTATCAACACATTCGTATGTTCTGCAGTCAATTTCCAGCTCCGTATGCAAATTAGAAATTAATTTATGAACTTCCGTAACATCTCCAAAATAATGGATGATTTAGCAGCCGTGTACGTAAATTGTCTAAAACATTCAGCTGGCTATTTTTGAACCGCTGCGTTTGTCGCTCAAATAGCAATTGTAATTGATCGGGACAGATAGCCATTTCCTGAATCAGCACGTGATGAGAAATGTTGTATGATTAATTAACGACCAATGTCTTTCAAGGACGCCGATGACAAAACTGAATGTTGATTGCTCAAAATAATTAGACTGAATCTAGTCCAATTACAGGTCAACGTTGAAGATTGAGGGTTCAGAAATTTTTTTCTACCCCGTCGCCAATTGTTATAACGTGTGATCCGCCTATTAGAGAGCAGCCTATTATCGATCGAAACAGTGACGCACAAAATACTTGCGAGCAATCTAGAGCTCTGATTGGTCCTGCTTCCCTGTCTAGCCCAGCCAATTGAGTCCAGAACACAAGTCTCAGCCTCGGAGATATGAATCGTTATATTTCAAACATACACTGTTTATATACCAAACAAAACAGACTACATCGTACCATAAATAGAAAGTAACATTTGTACAAGATTTGACCTTCAGGAAATGACACAAATAAATATTGACCAATAAGGAGATGACACGCTGGAAGAATGTTGACCAATGGGGAAATGACACTACTTCTCATTCAGGAATAGCATTAGATAATTTCTGGGGTATTTTCTGAATACCCCAACACCTTGTGGACTAGACCTTTTGGGCAAAGGCTCGGGGTGTGGCCCCCGAAGAAAACCACCTGCCTCGGTCTGGGCACCCGGGCAGTATCTCAGCCCACGCACAAAAACATTATGAACTGTCTACTTATGGAAAATATTCTTTTCGCCCCGATTAACAATCAAATGACTCGCATTATTATTATTACTACTACTATTGTTACTATTATTATTATTATTATTATTATTATTATTATTATTATTATTATTATTTACTACGTCATTTATTCACTCTCTTTTTTTCCCACTCTGTCTATCCTTATTTTTCGACTTATACAGCAGCTCGCCTATGGTGGAAATTCGGCTCTATCTAGATGTTCTCGAGTCACTGACTGCCTGAAAATTGAATGCTCCCACCAAATACGAATACTGAAGCAGTTTTCTTGAAACCACGTTTACCATTCAAACTGGCTGCCTTCAACGTTCGCACACTTGTGCAGGTCGGACAACAGATAGGGCTGGCTATGTCTTTGGAAAGTCTTAATATTGACGTTTGTTGTCCATCCGAGACCCGTATTCAAGACTCTGGTGAAGTACTACAAATTCGCTCTCCACCTATCACTTCAAAAAGCTTGTTTTACGTGCGTTTATCCGGGGACCCTGTGGCATCTTCGTCTGGTCTTGCTGGCGTTGGTGTCGTACTAAGCGCTAGAGCTGAGGCAGCACTAATCGGTTGGATCCCCATTAACAGTCGATTATGTGCTGTTAGATTAGAAAGTCCCATCAATGTGAGGAGAAATCGGCGTGAGAAACGATGTCTTTTGGTCATCTCCGCCTATGCCCCGACAGATTGCAGTCCGGATGCAATCAAGGATGAATTCTACCACCAGTTAACTGTTCTCCAGGAAGTGCGTTCGACAGATATTGTAGTACTAGCTGGAGACTTGAATGCTCAGGTCGAGCGTCTAGGCACAGAAGCGAGTCGTTTAGGTGGCCGATGGGGACTTGTTGGTCTCAGGACAGATAACGGGGAACGTCTACTACAACTATGCACAGACCACAACCTGTTTCTGGCTAGCACTAACTGGCGTCCCCCTTCTGCATCTCAAGCCTGGACTCAAATTGATCACATCGCGATCAGCTACCGCTGGCGTGGTTGTGTACGAGACTGCCGCTCCTTTTGGAGTACCTATCTGGAATCTGACCATGCCCTGCTCTGCGCCAATCTTACCTTACTTTTCAGTGGACAACGAAGTGACCGCCACCAAAGGATTGATGTTAGCAAGCTGGCTGCAACTTCTGTTGTTAGTAAGTACCGAACCGAGCTAGCTTCTAGGCTAGCTACCATTCCACCGGAAAGTATGAATGAGCATTGGTTGCAATTACATGATGCCATGAAAATGGCGGGTCAAGTCTGTTGTGGGTTCGCGAAACGTCCCGCTTATAAGCACTGGGTTTCTTCTGGTTCCTTACAACTGATTGAAGCCCGTCGGTCTACACCGGGTGACCGTGAGTTTGACCACAGACGAAGGATGCTACGTAATGAAATCGGGCAGAGCTTGCGTAAGGACCGAGAAGCCTGGTGGTCGGAGCGTGCTATTGAGCTGGAAGCAGCAGCTGCATCTGGTAATTACCGGAAGCTCTTCCAACTCATCCGAGCCACTAGCAGCAAGAGGTCTGATGTGAGCGAAACAATCTACGAGGATGACGGAACGCCAATCACTAACATCCATTGACGTCTTGGACGATGGACAGAATTCTTTGAAGGGCAGTTCAACTGGCCTGCTGCTCCAGCAACATCGGTCACACTGTCCTGCCCTCCATGGCCGGTGACGACTGATCCACCAAATGAGGCGGAAGTCCGCAAGGAACTCCAACTCTTGAAACGTTACAAATCACCGGGCCCAGACGACTTACTTCCGGCTCTTTTTAAAGATGGTGGTGACTTTTTGACTAAGGGACTGACGACGTTGTTTACAAAGGTCTGGGAACTAGAAAGTGTACCAACGTCATGGAATGAGTCAATAGTTGTCCCTATCTTTAAAAAGGGTTCACGTCGTTCCTGTAACAACTATCGGGGGATAAGTCTACTTCCGGTTTCACCCAGGCTATTGGCTTCCGTTATACTTCGTAGGTTGTTCAAAACCCGAGAAGGATTGACCCTTGATTGTACCTTTTCGTTCCCCCCATTATTACTACTATTACACTACCTTACACTAATCTGATCGTTATTGTTCTCCTTTTTTTTATTATTCCTTACATTCCTTACTTTTTTTTCCCTTTTCTTTAAATTCTCATTGTTTTGTGTGGCGCATGTATATTTGATGCCCCTTTGTACCAATATTCATGTGTTCAAATAAATAAACGCTTATGAAATATATATATATATATATATATATATATATATATATATATATATATAACCAAAAAATAATTACTACCTAAGAATCTATGCCTGTAAACCCTTGCGGAACAACACAGGCCTTCTTTCTAGTCTCTTTCAAGTGCTATTCATGCTTTTGAAATCTACATGTGTTTTTAGGCTTACTCCTTGAAGATTTCAAGTTGGGACTTGCCTTGTGATGCAGTGATTTCCAGTGATTTTCGCAATGTAATTTCTATCCACTTCCATCGTCTTTTCATAATTTCCTATTCAAGTGAAAGCTGATTTGTTCTCTACCAATGTAGGTTATTGCTGATGGTATCCGACCAACAGATATTAAGTAATTTGCATAAACAACTGTTATAAATACCTATACTTTCTTGATGGTGGTTGTAGTAGCTCAGCAAGTTTCACCCTAGTACAATAGAACTGTCTTGAAGTTTGTATTGAAAATTGTGACTTCGATGTTACCAGACAGTGGTTTTGAATCCCAGATGCTTTTCAATTGTAGGAATATTTTTCTTGTTTGACCAATCCATCCCCTCACTTCTACATCAGACCCTCCTTATTTATCACTGATACTGCCTGGGTACATAAAGCTTCCCATATCTTTCATAGATTTTCCATCGATTGTGATTATGTTTGTGTTCTCCGTATTGTACTTCACGATCTTGGTTTCTCCCTTGTGTATGTTGAGGCTTATTCATGCAGACATTTCTGCTACACTGTTTGTCTTGACCTGGATTTGTTCGTGTATGTGTGATAAATGAGTCAGGTCATCTGTGAAGTTCAAGTCGTCCAACTGCATCCATGCTGTCCATTGTATTCCATGCTTACCCTCAGATGTCGTCTTCATGATCCAGTCAACCATCAGGCGAAATAGAAAGGGTGAGTGTAAGCAGCCTTGCTTGACTCCGGTCCTTACGTGGAATGCATTTGTCAGCTGTCCTCCATTTACGACTTTGCAGTGTAGTCCGTCATATGAATTCCTTATGATTATGACAGTCTTTTCATGTATACCATAGTGTCGAAGAAGGTTCCATAATGTCCTCTTATTCGCGCTGTCAAACGCCTTCCCATGGTCGAGGAGGTTGATGTGTAGTGACGGATTCCACTCAGTTGATTGCACAACAATGATCTACAGTATCACGATTTGGTCTGTGAACGACCGACCCTTACGGAATACAACCTGCTGATTTCGAAGTTGTGTGTCTACTGAATTTTTCATTCTGTTCAGCAACACTCATTTGAAAACATTTCCTCGTACTTACAGTAATGTGATGCCTCTATAGTTCTCACACTTGCTGAGATCTCATTTCTTTGTTATCTTGGTGAGTAATCCTTCTTTCCAGTCTGTTTGTACTTGTTCTTCCTCCTAAATCTTCTTCAAGAGAATGTGGAGCATGTTTGCAGTTACTTATATACCTAACTTCAGTTGTTCGACTGGTATGATATCTGATCCTGCTGCTATGTTATTCATAATATGTCTGGTAGCCTTGCTGATTTCTTCTGTTTTGGTCCAGTATCATTTGTAGAGTGAGTGCGCCGTTCCAATGTACGGTGGGGTTCGGTGGACGTCGTTCGCTTACAAGCTCGACAAAATACTCTACTCATCCAGTCTTATACCCTTGAGTCACGTTACATGGTTTGCAGTCTCCGTTCCTAAATTAGTCGCTCTGATCTACAATATTTCCATGCAAGCTTCTTCATCGTATTGTACCGTTCTTTCATATTTTCTTCACTTGAAGCTTTTTCTGCTGTCGTTAATAATTCTTTCACGTATTTCTACTTGTCGGCTTTAATGCTCTTCTTCACTTGCTTGTTTGCTTCTGTGTACTCAGCTTGTGCCTTGACTTTCTCTGCTTGTGTTTGGCTGTTGTTAATGGATATCTTCCTATTCTCCGCTTCTTGAATCTAGTCTAGGGTTCCTACAGAGATCAATTCCTTACGATGATGCTTCTTGAGGCCCAGAACCTCCTGGTATGTTGAGGTTAGTGCTTCTTTGATCCCTTTCCAATTGTCCTCCATGATGGATTACTCTTTTCTGAATAGATCTTGTAAGGCATGGAACCCGTTGTTGAGACTTATCTTGAATTCGTTGAGTTAGTCAGTATCTGTAGGAAAGTCTGTATAGAACCTTTACAATGCTGTTTCTCCAGTTGTCGAGTGCTTCTTTAGCTTCAAGTTCATCTTGGCCACAACCAGGTAGTGATCTGAAACTATATCAACTACTCTCTTTGCTCTTAAAACTTCTATGGATATTCTGAGATTTTCATTGATCCAAATATGCTCATTTTGGTTCGCTGTAGTGTGATCCGGTGAGCCCGATGTAACCTCATGTATGTGTTGATGAGTGAAAATACTGCTATGAATAACTGTGTTATTGAGAGCACATAGATTTGCCAGTCACTCAATGTTCTCGTTCTTCTCCCCAGTTTCAAATCACTCCATAATTCCTTTATACTGGGCGTTAACCATCTCAGATCTGGTATTCCGATTTCCTATCAGGATGTTCAGTTGCCTTCCTCGAAAGTTCTCTGCGATGAACCTCATCCTCATAAAACCGGTCTACATCATGTTCGCAGCTACGATTATTGAGTGCATAACATTGGATGCCATTCGTTGTGATCCCCTACTTGTTTGAAGAGCAGCAATCCAACTGGTTGGGTGTGCGTTTCATTTTCTACTTCATGATCAGAACACAATAGCACCTGCTCGGAATTTGATCTTTCTGTCGAACTTGCGTCCAATGTGTTCCACTTTTCCGAGCAGCGCTAAGTTGTGGCTTCTAATTTACTCACCCATTTGACTGATCCTTCCTGTCTCTCAAAATGTACGAACATTGCATGTACCTATGTTAGTTATTGCTCTGATTACTAGAAGGGACATCAGCTCCAAGATTTTTGAGAAATCTTAGATTTCACAATGAGACGCTTTAAGTTTTCTAAATCAGAATTCTTCAACTTCCAGGAGAGAGTCTTAATGGTTTAAATTGTTTATTGCTGTTAGCATATTTTTGCAAGGTTTATTTCTACGGGATAGGATTTCTGATCTCATGTTCAACCCTCCTCCTTTACCCAGGTTTCGGACCGGCAGTGACCATAGAAGTGCTGTAGCCGAATGTAAATATATTGATAGATGTACTAGTATTGATAGGAACAGTTAAACCAAGCTTAACAAATTTTTATACATGTGAAATTTGCCAAAACGTGGGGAAATAAACTTATTAAGACTTTGAAAGTGAAAATCATATGGTAAGAAGACTGTGAATAATCAGTTTAAATATCTAAGTAGTGAAGAAGAGATGTCAAAGCAATGAAGAAAAACAAATGAACAAATGGAGTGAAGAATGGATAGAGTTTATCATGTCTTATTACCTCAGTGACAAAACAGAGGTAACATAAATTCCTTTTGAACAGTCTCGAGTTCTGATCACGAGTTCCTATAGCTTCTGTTATAAGTAATGTACGATGTTGAACCCAGTCCCTATTTAGATTTCTTTTCTTGGCCTAGTTAAGTCGACTGATCACAGAATGTCTACTTAATAGTATATATCCAATCGCTGTGTAGCAGTGAGTCGATTAATTTATTGAACATATTGCAAACTTCATCTATAGATTTCTGTCATAAGTGAGAACTGGTTAACACTACGTTATATACCATACACTTGTTCAAGAAGAATACTATTCCTGAATTAGGCGATATAGCGGATACACTATTTTACATGAATGCACTGAAGTCCATTTATTCGGTTATTATTAATAAGTATATTAAAATTAAATAAAACTGGTTATTTTAGTTGATATTAATATACTAAGTTACGGGAAGGAACTCCCAGTATAAATTCGTTTTTAATAAAATTTTCACCTTTATGTTTGATCTATTAACACTAATTTGATTGTCTCTCATTTCTTCAAAGTATAAACAAGTAGTATATCAAGGATCATAGCAGTTCCAGCAGAGTTCTTCGGTATTTAGTAAGTTTTCTTTGAAAACTTGATGAGTTGATTAAGCGATTAATATACAGATTTGTGGTTAGTGAAAGCACAATTTAAAAACAGAAAGTTCAGAGAAGGAATCTCATTTCAACGAATTTCCTATCAAGCTGTACAAATGTATATATATATGAAAATTTTGTTAAAGTACTAGTGCCGTGAAGACATGAACATGGAATAAACATGACGTAATAGAAAGATTATAATACCACATTACGTAGTGTGAATAATAACAATAAAAGATTGTGTGTGGTATATTTGGAGAAACACACCCTAGTTTTGATGATGTTGTCGGCCGCTGATGATGCCCTTTCATTTTGTATACATATTTAACATAAAAAACACTCTTTGCGATGATCATCCCGTATAATAAGATGACAGAAAGCTTGATTCCTGTAAACTCTTAATTGTCTGTCCAACTCTTCTTCGGTTGGAAATTCAATGCCAACAAATATCTCTCTAATTCGCTGTCCGATATAAACGTATGAAACGACATGATTGAGGTAATGAAATTTGTGGAAGTTGATAGCTTTTATTTATCAGTAAGCTGCTCTCCGTTGGTCAGTGAGAACTACGTTTCTGGTTATTCTAAGGGTAAGGGAGACAATTGTTCACGGAAATACAACTTATCACGCACAAAAATTTAATTTTCGGCGATCATCAATTATTCGTATTATCTAGCCTGTACTCCAGCTCTTTATATTTGTTCGTGAATTGTGTATTTGATGTAACGTTTGTGTATAGCTTACTGATCGAGTAACCAACCCATGTAGTAGCATAAATCCTGGTCTCCGTCGAATTATCCTATCATAGTAATACACAGTAGTAGTTGTATCACATACATAGGTGATTTCTTAAAATAAGTCTTTAGTAGAGGAAGTGACTGAAATATTTGTGCATTTGAAAAAAAAGTAACTCAGAAGTTTGATCAGGCCACCACATAACCAGAGAGATGTGAGCAGTTAGCGGTAAACACTCCTTATTTTATTCTTCAATGTATACGGCAAAGTTATATTACGGTGACATTAACAGCTTTGAATAGTCAATTATTATATGTAGTAAACCATATGGGACATTATATATGATTAGTAAATGATGAGCTTATCTGTTCTTCAGTGGTAACATGTCAACTATGCGATTGGTATATCCTGGTAAAGATGAATGTAATAACTTTTTATAATATTCGAGTTCAAATAAAACGGTTGTTCAATGGAGTTATAATGGTTTAACTATCATAGCATCAACATTTAAAGCAATAGGTACTAGGTTAGAGTCTTAGTGTGAGTATCAACACTGAGATACAGTTAATTTAAGATGAATACTCCTAAACTTAATGAAACTTGTGTCTTGGATTCTGTGTTTAATTAAAAACCAAATTCAATAAAAGACATGACAGAATTTCTAAACATCTATTTTTTCATTAAATTAGAAATTTCGACTAGGAGTACTTCAGTCGCTAAAATACTACTTTAGTATATAAAACCTCTTAGAATGAACTCCGGTGTCAAATATGAAAATGAAAGGAGTTATTTTTTTTAGTCGTTAGAACGCTGATTGGGTAAGTCAATCTATAGATGAATATAACCTAGGTGAATTATGATAAGTTAATAACTGAAATTCTACTTACTAAGGATGTCTTGGTATCTAATTTGTTTTAAAATATATAATCACTTGACTACAAACTCACATCGAATCATAGCATAACGTTACGTCCTGGTATCTATTTTATTGTATTGCAAGTTCGCATCCTTACAATCAGAATCGACTCACCATCCGAGTTTAATATTCCCATTAAATTTTTCATATATTTTTCTAATTAAATGGTACTTTGAAAATAGAATATGGTTTATTTCCAGATCTTTTGGAGGTTCAAATAGATAACTCAACCATTTTTTTCTACTTCGTAATGAATTGAATTTGGATAAACAACGATAAGGTAGTTGAACATATTAGGTTTATGTGTTTCATGTATTATGGGACTAAAATATTTGTGGGCTAGGAACATACAGAACTACATTAAGATTAGGTAGTTATCTAATCATCATGGATTAAATGAATTAAATCATTGTCTTTCTAATTTGATGAAAACAGGCGATTACTTCATTAACCAAACTAGATTTCATTATTTTTATTTGCATTTCTAGCTACTTTTTATTACGTAATTAGCAAAACTAAAATTAGGAATAGTGTCACTTTAAGTAATTAAACTTTCACAAGATTTAAATTTATTAACTGTCTTTTAAAAGAGATTTGAAAACATATTCATTTGAATATGACTACATATATTCGTAGATTCAAAGTGCAGCATATCAGATTACATAAGTTTTATTCGTCAGTAGAAAATATTACTTACTTACTTACTCCTGTTACTCCTCGTGAAGGAGCATAGGCCGCTCACCAGCATTCTCCATCCAACCCTGTCCTGGGTAATCCTTTCAAGCTCTTTCCAGTTCTTATTCATCTTTTTCATATCTGCTTCTATTTCTCGACGTAATGTGTTCTTTGGCCTTCCTCTTTTCCGCTTCCCTTCAGGATTCCAAGTTAGCGCTTGCCTCGTAATGCAGTTTGATGATTTCCTCAATGTATGTCCTATCCATTTCCATCGTCTTTTCCTAATTTCCTCTTCCGCTGGAAGCTGGTTGGTTCTCTCCCACAAAAGGCTGTTGCTGATGGTACCCGGCCAATGGATGTTGAGTATCTTGCGTAGACAGCTATTAATAAATACTTGTACCTTCTTGATGGTGGTTGTTGTAGTTCTCCAAGTTTCAGCTCCGTACAGTAGAACTGCCTTGACGTTCGTATTGAAGATTCTGACTTTGATATTGGTTGAAAGTTGTTTTGAGTTCCATATGTTCTTCAGTTGAAGGAATGCCGCTCTAGCTTTGCCAATCCTCGCCTTGACGTCTGCATCTGAACCTCCTTGTTTATCGACGATGCTTCCCAGGTATGTGAAGGATTCCACGTCTTCCAGAGTTTCGCCATCAAGAGTGATTGAATTGCTGTTCTCCGTGTTGTGTTTGAGGACCTTGGTTTTCCCTTTGTGTATGTTGAGGCCTACTGATGCAGAGACTGCTGCTATGCTGGCTGTCTTTATCTGCATTTGTTCGTGTGTATGTGATAGGAGGGCTAGGTCATCTGCGAAGTCCAAGTCGTCTATTTGGTTCTGAGCTGTCCATTGTATGCCGTGGTTTCCCTCAGATGTCGAGGTCTTCATAATCCAGTCGACCACCAGAAGAAACAGGAAGGGAGAGAGTAGACAGCCTTGTCTTACTCCGGTCCTTACTTGGAATGCGTCTGTCAGCTGTCCTCCATGCATTACTTTGCACTGTAGTCCGTCGTATGAGTTCCGGATAATGTTGACAATCTTCTCAGGAACTCCGTAGTGTCGAAGAAGTTTCCCATAACGTTCTCCTATCTACACTGTCAAATGCCTTCTCATAATCAATGAAGTTGATGTACAGTGACGAGTTCCACTCAATTGATTGTTCGACGATGATCCGTAGTGTCGCAATCTGGTCTGTGCACGACCGGTCCTTACGGAATCCAGCTTGTTGATCTCGAAGTTGAGCGTCAACTGCGTCTTTCATCCTGTTCAGTAACACTCTGTTAAAGACTTTACCTGGTATTGACAGTAGTGTAATGCCTCTGTAGTTTTCACACTTGCTCAGATCTCCTTTCTTTGGAATCTTGATGAGGTGTCCTTCTGTCCAGCTCATCGGCACTTGTTCCTCCTCCCAAATCTTCTTGAATAGAAGATGAAGCATGCTTGTAGTTACTTCGATGTCTAACTTCAACGCTTCAGCTGGTATATTGTCAGGTCCTGCTGCTTTCCCGCTCTTGATTTGTCTGACGGCCATTCTGATTTCTTCGGTCGTTGGTGGATTGACATCTATAGGAAGATCTGTGTGTGCTGCTTCGATGTCCGGTGGATTCATTGGAGCCGGCCTATTCAGGAGTTCCTCGAAGTACTCTGCCCATCTGTTGCGCTGTTGTTGAATCTCAGTGATTGGTCTTCCTTCTTTGTCTCTGACTGGTCTCTCTGGTTTACTGTATTTCCCTGCTAGCTTCGTCGTATCGTAAAGCTGTCTCATATTTCCTTCTCTTGCAGCTTTTTCCGCCGTCGTTGCTAGTTCTTCCACGTATTTTTGCTTGTCAGCTCTAATGCTCTTCTTCACTTTCTTGTTTGCTTCTATGTACTCTGCTTGTGCTTGGACTTTCTCTGCTCTTGTTCGACTGTTGTTAATTGCTGTCTTCTTGTTCTTTCTTTCTTTGATCCTGTCCAGTGTTTCTGTAGAGATCCATTCCTTGTGGTGATGTTTCTTGGGGCCCAGAACCTCTTGACACGTTGAAGTTAATGTTTCTTTGATACCTTTCCAGCTATCCTCCATAGTAGTTTATTCTTCCTTCAGTAGATCCTGTAAGGCTTGGAACCTGTTGTTGAGAGCTACCTTGAATTCATTGAGTTTGTCAGTATCTCGAAGGAAGGCTGTATTGAACCTTTGTGGTGCTGTTTGTCCGGTTGTCCAGTTCTTCTTTAGCTTCAGTTTCAATTTGGCCACAACCAGGTGATGATCTGAAGCTATGTCCGCTCCTCTCCTGGTTTTCACATCTTCCATTGTCCTTCGGAACTTTTTATTGATGCAAATATGATCTATCTGGTTCTCTGTGGTGTGGTCCGGTGAGATCCATGTAGCTTTGTGTATACGTTTATGTGGAAATATTGTACTGCCTATGACCAATTTATTGAATGTACACAGATTTGCAAATCTTTCCCCGTTTTCGTTCCTCTCTCTCAGTCCATGTAGTCCCATGATGTCTTCATATCCGGTGTTGTCCATTCCAACTTTGGCGTTTAGATCTCCCATCAGAATGGTGAGGTCATTCCTTGGGCACTTCTCTATGATTGATTGCAGCCTCTCATAGAATTGATCTTTAACGTCGTCGTTGCTATTATTGGTGGGTGCATAACATTGGATAATGTTCATTGTGATCCCCTCCTTCTTTGTTTTGAATGATGCTTTGATGATTCTGGATCCGTGAGATTCCCATCCTACAAGTGCATTTTGTGCTGATTTGGATAGCATTAGAGCAACTCCCTGAGTGTGTGGAGCATTTTCCTCTTCGTGACCGGAGTATAGCAGCATCTCTCCCGTATTTAGCCTTTGTTGTCCAGCTTGGGTCCAATGGGTTTCACTGATTCCCAGTACTGCCAAGTTGTATCTCCTCATTTCCGTTTCTATTTGACTGGTCTTCCCGGTCTCCCACATTGTCCGGACGTTCCATGTACCTATAAAAATTGTTGCTCTGGTTGTCAGAAGGGGCATCAGCCTCGTGGCTTCCGAAGGAACTCGGCTTTCACCATGAAGCGTCATATTACCTCTAACTCCCAGGGCAGAGTTTAAATGGTTTGAGTTATTTTTTCTGGTTAGCGTTTTTTTTTAGCGAGTTAGGTTTCTACGGGATGGGGACGCTAACCCCATGCCCAACCCTCCTCCTTTACCCGGGCTTGGGACCGACAGTAACTCTGGAAGAGCTACAGGCGGAGTTAATAGAAAATATAAACAAATGTAATCGAAATATGGCAAAACAGAAAGAAGTCAATTGAGAGTACGTTTAACGCAGTCTATGTTAACCATTTTATGCCTAAAAACCACCTCTCTTATGATCCTCACTGGATTAAAAATTCATGTTTTAACTAATTATCATAAAAGATACTAGGGTTACCAATGAAATTATCAATACCTGGTGCTTTTCGCAATCGAGGCACAAAGTTTAATTAGTCACCTAGTGAATCTTCGATTGGACTGATGACTATGAACGAAACTCATATAAACAAAAATAGATTAGCACAAGTCTGCTGTTTTTTGGAAGGTATGGGCCAGCTATATTCTGTAAATTATCAACACATAATGTCATTTGTTCAGTATTGAATACAGCTTCGGTTACACGCATAAAATTAATTATTTCAGACTAACAAGTTGAGAGTTTGCTTCCTGCCCACTAAACCGATAAACATTCAGTGTAAATTTCGAGCTACTATTATAGTATGTTTGATATTTTTCACTGAGGTAGGTGCTTACGACGGTTTTGTGTTCTATTTGAGGTAGGATTTGTCTGGAACAACAATGGAAACTTCACATTTAAGCCATCGACAAATTTTTTCACTCATTTTCATTAGATCAGAAGATGGGACATATTGGTTAATAGAATTGTATTCTCATTAAAAAGAGAAAAGATATCAGTGTATATTTTAAAGAATTTCACAGCCTTTCTTAACGTGTGCTAAGCTGATCTCAGCTCATATTGATTCATCTATGTATTTCCGTGTAGGCAGTTTAAA
This sequence comes from Schistosoma spindalis, assembly GCA_946903255.1. Classification (NCBI taxonomy): domain Eukaryota; kingdom Metazoa; phylum Platyhelminthes; class Trematoda; order Strigeidida; family Schistosomatidae; genus Schistosoma; species Schistosoma spindalis. The sequence continues at coordinate 48,860,485 of OX336416.1, forward strand.
TTCATACAAGAGATTTATCAAAAACAATTATAGGTTCAGGTAGAACGCTTGATTTAAAATATTTTTCTCACTCTAAGGTATATTAAGATAATACGTTAATAGGACGATGAGACTATTCACATTATGTCAGATCCAGGATTCACAACCCATAATACAGAACCGAATTAACACTAGATAATACTTTATTCAATACAACTACCAGCAGTCACACTCAATGAGTTCAGAGTAGATAATCAACAGCAAGAAAGGAAATCACATATTTACTAATTAGTAGGCTAATTGGCTGTTTGTCTACGCTCAGTGATCACCTTCAATACTACACATCAGGTTCTCATCCAAAATTCAGCATACTATGATAATAACATTAGTCAGTGAATATGTTTTATAAAAATCATCAATATCACTACTTTATTTTGCGTGGACGAAGAATAATAAAACTTGAAGATTGACGACTCTTAACTATCTGTTTACTGTATAGAAATTCTTCATTTGATTGAATATCAACATGTTTTGACATATACGGATTGTTGTTATTAGCAGGTACTTTATTTTGATCTTTATGAGAATATTTATATAACGATATATCACTATTATTTGCTTGTTTCTGATTAATTATAGGTGAAACGTTATATTTTTTAATATTTTGATATTTCTGATGGTTTATTTCATTCAAATTTCTATTTGATAAAGTTTCTATTCGTTTATTCTCAATAGATAAATCAAAATGATAATCATTAATACTATTCTGATTTGGATCGATGAACTTATTTATTTCAAGTTGACTTTTGTCATTATCAATATTATTATTATCAAAATCAGATAAAGATAAAACACCATCATATTTTTTATGTTCAGTAGTAATTTTAGTGAATTCTTTTATATGTTTCATTGTTTCACTTTCAATAGTTTTAAATTTGTCAATTCCAGGAATCATTAGATAATTCATTTTAGAATATCATCGTTGATAAGATGGAAGATAATTATTTAATGAAGAATCATAATTGCTTAATCTTTGATTTAAATAATTGTAATAATAATAAAGATAATAAGGCTTTTGATAATTCATATAATAATAATATGGTAGAAGTTTTTTGTATGTTGTTGTGTAAACTTTTCCTTGTACTGAATAATAAATCCAAATTAGATAGTATAGAATCGATAAGCTTATGTAATACATAATGTCAATTTAAACAAAATACATATAGTACAGTAATATAAACGAACATATTTTATTTTATAAATACTTGATTTCTTTCTCTTATATAGCTATAATGATTATTATTTGATTTTGATGAAAAAATATCAAAATCATTAAATTGTTGTCACGCACTTAATAATATAAAGTTTGAAATCTTTTTTTTTGGCAAACACTTTTCTTTTTTTCTATCCCTCTCTCTTCAAATTTTGTCGAAATCGACAAATATCATAAAATTTATTGAGTTTTTACTGTCTTGTCAGCTGAACAATTAATAAGATTGATAATGGCTAGCAGTGGAATCCAGGATGCGCGTTTCGTACTATTTGGAACTCGTCAGCTGGATGTACCCAGATATCGTATGATTTATTTATTTATTTGAACACATAAATATTGGTACAAGGGGGCACCAAATATATATGCGCCACACACATCATATGATAATTTAAAACTTCACCCCGTTGAACAAGCAAGTGGCTATCAGGACTCAGTAGCTCAGTGGATAACGCGATGGTGTTTGAAGCGAACGGTATTGGGTTCGAATTCTGGAGTGAACATAAACTCTGATACAGGTACGTCCAGATGACGAGTCTCAAATAGGACGAAACGCGCGTGCTGGATTCCACTGCTAGACACTATCCATCTTTGCTTAGAAAGCTTGTGACGTAAGGCTATATCGAGGCAATAAACACAGTATTCTCATATGCCAATAAGAGACTGATCAATTGCAGTCCTAAACATCAATGAGAAGATACAAGTAAAACAACACCAAGTGAATTTAATGAATAAGGTTCTCTTCATCGAATTAATAATTAATGGAAAGTTATTTTCTTAAAGTTGAATAGTTTGTTTGCGATTGTTTGGTTAACGTTCTAGACAGTACTGTCAACGTTTACTACTAACAGAAGTAAGCTTCTTAGAGTTATTTCATAATCATAAAGCTGATTCTCCTGATAACCTTGTCTAAGATTGATTGTCTCCATAAGATATATACGGATTTGTATTTTTTGATTAACTGTCTTGTTAGATTGATCTCTATTAATAGATTTACAATTGAATCAACCATTTCAGGGAATGTAATATGGCCAAAAGACAGATTATCTGTATGCATAGGTTACTGTTAAGATATTGATCTGTCTAACAAATAACTGCTAGACAATAGAAAAACATAATCAGTGCCATGTAAGTAATATTGATCAGTAAGATTTTTCAATCAAAATGCAGTTGCTAGACTGATACGCTATGCAGTCATATTGTGTATAAAATAAATTAAAATGACTCTGATTATTTCCTCCTTTATTTGATGAGATAGGATGCGCCAAATCTAATTGTGTTTCATTCTAAAAATGTATTTAAAAGATTGTGTTTGCTAAAATTTTAATGATTAAAATCACTGAACTCCAAAATCTAATATAACAGTAATGTAAATAAAAAAAATCAGCTTCCAGATTAAGAGGAAATTATGAAAAGACGTTAAAAGGGGATAGAACGTACACTAAGCAAACCACCAAATTGCATCACTAGGCAAGTGCTAATTTTGAATCTTGAAGGGAAACGATAAAGATGAAGACCAAAGGACACACTGCGTCAAGAATTGGAAGCGGACATGAAAAGGATGAATAACAACTGGAAAGGATTTTTTCAAGACAGAGTTGGATAGAGAATGCTGGTGAGGGACCTATTCTCTTTTACAAGGGGTAACAGCCGTAAATACGTAGTAAGTACCTGTTAGTAAAACGAACATAAACAGTAAACGAATCCTACATTAAGATTAAAAAAAACTGATCGCTTAGTACCACATCAAGAAATTGTTTGTGGAGTGATTCTTTCTAAAACTCCTACATTCTGAAAGATATAATTAAGTACAAAAGTATACTTTGTGTTCCAGTTCTTTAAGATGTGGGGCCGTCTTTGAACGTTGCTGATAGATTTGACTTAAAATTGATGAATAAACAGCTTAACATTCGTAATCATTCAATGGTCAATTATCAGGAATAATGTCTTTTTTATTTTGGTCTACATAATCTATTTTTATACTAAACTTTTACACATCAGATGATTTGATTATCATATGAAATCTACAAAAAAGACAAAAGGCTGAAGTTAACTTTCACGTTTCCAATTTTCAAATTTTTTGCGATATTTAGCACTTCTCAGACGAGTTCGTAGCTAAGGATAACTCGATATTCTTAAAATGGGACCTCCAATAAAACTTACATCCTTATATACAGCACTCGCTCACTAAATAAGCGGAAAAATGACCGAAGGTATTGGATAGCTCAAATTTATCGACAGTGGAAAACGTGACCGATAACTACGGTCTGTGACGACAATCCATACTAAAGCTCACTTAAAATACCATGCTTAAAAGCTATATGACTGTGACATTTTTTAACAAAAACTTGAGTCTTCCCTAAACTTCTGAGCTAACTAATTTAATACATTTTCAAACGATGCGAAATGCTATAAATAAATAATATATTTGTAATATCCCAACGAGTAGAAAAATTAGATTTTCCGACGTTTCGTGACTTAGTGTAAGCCACTTCTTTGGAGAATAAATAACCAAATTAAACTTGGATTAATTTTGATTTGGTTATTTATTTATTTGTTATAACGTGTGATCCGCCTATTAGAGAGCAGCCTATTATCGATCGAAACAGTGACGCACAAAATACTTGCGAGCAATCTAGAGCTCTGATTGGTCCTGCTTCCCTGTCTAGCCCAGCCAATTGAGTCCAGAACACAAGTCTCAGCCTCGGAGATATGAATCATTATATTTCAAACACACTCGGTTTATATACCGATCAAACAGACCACAACGTACCAATAAAATATGAAACAACATTCGTACAATAATTAGCCAGATGTGGCTGTGAATGAGGGAGATAGGAATCAATAGATAGGGCATAACTCAAGAATGGTAAGTCGTACAATGATAGTTCCTAGGTCGAAATAAAACTCATAATAAGAGGGACATGGATATGAACAGACTAGTTACGTGACAATTATACGGTAAAAATATACTCATAATATCGGTCCATAGTTGGATCCCAAGAATTACCATTCAATATTCTTATCGGGATACAACACCTCCCCTTTTTGAAAGAGATCCGGAGTCGATATCCGGATTTTAAATTTTCCGAGTTCATCCTCCCCCACGAAACAGTGTTGGATCCTCATATACCCAAGCTACCATTAATTTGACTTTATTTAAATAGTATTTGTCACATTGAGCAGAAAATTTTCTAAAGTTGATTAAATGGTGAGGATCAACGTCGCTTGATATGAAGTCATCAAAGTTTGATTCTTCTGGAACATTGTCATCGGATTTCTGGAGAAGCTCATCAGTAGATAGTCGATCACTAGAATAATCAGCATCTATCAAAATTTTATTAGGTTCTTGATCATCGTTTGATGCACTGGACAAATTTTTCTCAATTTTGTAAATTTCATCAAAAACATAGGAGTCATTGAGATAATTCATATTTGATAAAACTAGAAAACTCCAATGAGTAGATTCATCAGGAACTTTTGTTCTGGAATGATGAACTCTATTTGATGCAACTGTCGTCATTATGATGCTTGACTCAATTTCTGTCTCTTCGTGAGCGGGTACTGCAGGAATTTCATGATCGTTTAATAAGACGTCGACTTTCTGCGAGCTGTTTGTACATGGTGCTTCAAGGGCAGTGGGATTTGAACCCACGACAGGGCATGTCTCTGAAATGGACATTACTGGATCACTGGGCGCATCGTGAATGACTGTTTCACTTACATTACTGCTCATCAAGGATTCATAGAGGCTTTTATCAGCACATTCATATGTACTGCATTCCGTTTCCAGCTCCGTATGCAAATTAGAAATTAATTTATCAACTTCTGTAACATCTCCGAAACATGGATGATTTAGGAGCCGTGTACGTAAATTGTCTAAAACATTCAGCTGGCTATTTTTGAACCGCTGCGTTTGTCGCTCAAATAGCAATTGTAATTGATCGGGACAGATAGCCATTTTTTTGAATCAGCACGGTGATGAGAAATGTTGTATGATTAATTAACGACCAATGTCTTTCAAGGACGCCGATGACAAAACTGAATGCTGATTGCTCGAAATAATTAGACTGAATCTCGTCCAATTACAGGTCAACGTTGAAGATTGAGGGTTCAGAAATTTTTTTCTACCCCGTCGCCAATTGTTATAACGTGTGATCCGCCTATTAGAGAGCAGCCTATTATCGATCGAAACAGTGACGCACAAAATACTTGCGAGCAATCTAGAGCTCTGATTGGTCCTGCTTCCCTGTCTAGCCCAGCCAATTGAGTCCAGAACACAAGTCTCAGCCTCGGAGATATGAATCATTATATTTCAAACACACTCGGTTTATATACCGATCAAACAGACCACAACGTACCAATAAAATATGAAACAACATTCGTACAATAATTAGCCAGATGTGGCTGTGAATGAGGGAGATAGGAATCAATAGATAGGGCATAACTCAAGAATGGTAAGTCGTACAATGATAGTTCCTAGGTCGAAATAAAACTCATAATAAGAGGGACATGGATATGAACAGACTAGTTACGTGACAATTATACGGTAAAAATATACTCATAATATCGGTCCATAGTTGGATCCCAAGAATTACCATTCAATATTCTTATCGGGATACGACACCTCCCCTTTTTGAAAGAGATCCGGAGTCGATATCCGGATTTTAAATTTTCCGAGTTCATCCTCCCCCACGAAACAGTGTTGGATCCTCATATACCCAAGCTACCATTAATTTGACTTTATTTAAATAGTATTTGTCACATTGAGCAGAAAATTTTCTAAAGTTGATTAAATGGTGAGGATCAACGTCGCTTGATATGAAGTCATCAAAGTTTGATTCTTCTGGAACATTGTCATCGGATTTCTGGAGAAGCTCATCAGTAGATAGTCGATCACTAGAATAATCAGCATCTATCAAAATTTTATTAGGTTCTTGATCATCGTTTGATGCACTGGACAAATTTTTCTCAATTTTGTAAATTTCATCAAAAACATAGGAGTCATTGAGATAATTCATATTTGATAAAACTAGAAAACTCCAATGAGTAGATTCATCAGGAACTTTTGTTCTGGAATGATGAACTCTATTTGATGCAACTGTCGTCATTATGATGCTTGACTCAATTTCTGTCTCTTCGTGAGCGGGTACTGCAGGAATTTCATGATCGTTTAATAAGACGTCGACTTTCTGCGAGCTGTTTGTACATGGTGCTTCAAGGGCAGTGGGATTTGAACCCACGACAGGGCATGTCTCTGAAATGGACATTACTGGATCACTGGGCGCATCGTGAATGACTGTTTCACTTACATTACTGCTCATCAAGGATTCATAGAGGCTTTTATCAGCACATTCATATGTACTGCATTCCGTTTCCAGCTCCGTATGCAAATTAGAAATTAATTTATCAACTTCTGTAACATCTCCGAAACATGGATGATTTAGGAGCCGTGTACGTAAATTGTCTAAAACATTCAGCTGGCTATTTTTGAACCGCTGCGTTTGTCGCTCAAATAGCAATTGTAATTGATCGGGACAGATAGCCATTTTTTTGAATCAGCACGGTGATGAGAAATGTTGTATGATTAATTAACGACCAATGTCTTTCAAGGACGCCGATGACAAAACTGAATGCTGATTGCTCGAAATAATTAGACTGAATCTCGTCCAATTACAGGTCAACGTTGAAGATTGAGGGTTCAGAAATTTTTTTCTACCCCGTCGCCAATTGTTATAACGTGTGATCCGCCTATTAGAGAGCAGCCTATTATCGATCGAAACAGTGACGCACAAAATACTTGCGAGCAATCTAGAGCTCTGATTGGTCCTGCTTCCCTGTCTAGCCCAGCCAATTGAGTCCAGAACACAAGTCTCAGCCTCGGAGATATGAATCATTATATTTCAAACACACTCGGTTTATATACCGATCAAACAGACCACAACGTACCAATAAAATATGAAACAACATTCGTACAATAATTAGCCAGATGTGGCTGTGAATGAGGGAGATAGGAATCAATAGATAGGGCATAACTCAAGAATGGTAAGTCGTACAATGATAGTTCCTAGGTCGAAATAAAACTCATAATATTATTCTCTAAAGAAATGGCTTACAATAAGTCACGAAACGTCAGAAAATCTCATTTTTCTACTCGTTGGGATATTACAAATATATTATTTATTTATAACAATCTACCCAATGCTCAATTTATTCGAGATGCGAAATGCTGATCATTAAATGAGCCTAATATCGAGATATTTACTCTGTTGAGTTAATAATGACATTCACTTTATTTATTAATTGATTGATTGGTTGGGGGCTACTTATACACCAAAAATTTCAGGTAAGAAGCAGTGCCAAGTATCCCAGATTTTAGGTCTAAGGCTATAATGTAGGGGATTTTAAATCACTGAGACTTGTGGCGGTATTACAAAGTGATACGTAATTATTCAGTTACTACTCAAAAATCATACACATATACAAACATGTATATTGAGAATTCATGTTATGAAACATTATAATTACCTTTCTTTGAAAGTAAAACTACAAATCACCAGTTCTAAAGATCATGTTATGAATATATATATATATATATATATATATATATATATATATATAATTCTTAAGTAACTAGATTATACATATTTATATTCCTTTTACCATAGGCTTTTATTTTATTTATTGACTACTATTAATATGATTTACCATTCTTATGTTATTCTCAATTTATTAGTTACAGTCTCTCACAGTCACAGCCACTTTTTGGCTTGATCATGTATAATTGTTATTTTCTACTTTATGATATGATGTGATCTGGTTTACTTGTATATAAATCAAGTATGTCTGAAATATACGATTCATACAATGGAAGCTGAGATTGTCTTCTGGACCCAAATGGACAGGGCTAGGCGAGAAGAACCAATGAGGACTCAGAGTTGACTCCAGGTTGCTCGTACTGGTTAGCGCGCCATTGGTTTGACACAGTGGCAATGTCATATAAGTGGTGATCTGATTGGCGGTTTAGTCACGTGATAAAGTGACAGGGCAAAAGTTATAATAATTCCTATCAGAACATTTAAATTATAAGTTGACTGCAGAAATATTTTATTTCAGTTAGGTTCTCTCCATGGATAAAATGTTAACACCAAATGTATGATTATGAGTTAATTGACAATGTGTATGATCTCTATGGGTACTTATTAAAATAATAGTGACTGAATAAAAATGTAATTCAAGAATTTAGATGAATATGCTAGTTATAAAGTTCAAAGCTCTATCAAATAAACCGAAGTAAATTACCTGTTGACGATAAAATAATTGACCGAGGATGGACAGATTAATTACCTAGACCAGTATTGTAATTATTGGAACAAGCTGTGTAACATAAAATAATGAATGTTATAAGGAATGAAAGTATTAATCAACCAGCCAATCAATAACACTGATCATGAAAGTATGAAATGAAGAATAAAAAAAATGTGAAAAATAAAAGTACCTTTTTGCAATAGGTCATTCGATTGATTAAACAAAAAGTGTAAAGAAAGTAATCGTGTCAAGATCATACGGATATATGGGCAAAGTTTGTCTATATAAATGGATTTGGCCTATATAATACTTAGGATCCAAAATACTGGTGGACTGGAACAGGTTAGGTGGATTTCAATGGGTACATCTTACGGCTAACATTACATCAATATTATGTCCAATATGTTTTGACTGGCGGTGTCCGAAACTTGATACCGATACACAGTGTTCTATGTGCTAACACCCCGACTTACTAATTGAGCGAGAACACAAGAGTGAACGAGAAAGTGTATTGGGCTACCGAATGAAATGTACAAATACTCATTATATATCCATATACTACTCTATCCTTAGGAAATTGCCCCCAATGAAATGCACTTAACCTTTACTTCTGATTGACCCTCCATAGCACAATGTTAATTAGGTGCTTCAGAATGAAGCTCCTTATCTATTCATTACTGTAGTATGAAGTGTAACGTCTAAACGTGGGAAAATTCTTGTTTGAATTAGATTTCATGCTTATCAGCTATCATCAACAATGGATCTCTGCTACTATAAAAAATCTGCTTCTAAATATGCAACAGTATGAACACTAACCATCATCATGTCTGTACTTCGATGCTGAGGGAGCTCTATGGATCAACTTTGATAAGTCTTCATCAAGATATCCAGTTGAATATCTCGGTGCATTGTATACAATACTATCTGACCAAAAGACTATCTTCAAGAAGCCATGCCTGATCAAGATGAACTCATACAGTTTACCATTTAATAATCTACTGGTCTGCCTTATCTAGTTTTACCGCAGATCATCTGTCACGCGATGTTTAGAGTTACTGGGTACTAAGTGATTTAGGCTTCAATATTTAGATGTATTTCGCTTTGCTGAAAGATGTAAATAATTTTATCAAGTCATTGGCGACAATTGTGAAGCTTGACTCTAAAGATTCTTACCGATTACATTCAGTAAATTCATCCTGAATAGGTTTCCATGTAATATCGGACAAAACATCTTGTTAGTAACATTTCTATTGGAATTCACCCTGCTTAATTATAACAAGATGAAAATCCTGTAGCACTGAAAATATACTCGGGAAAAGTTGTAAAAACTATTTAATGCAATTCATTTCATATCATTTCGTTAAACAAAGAAGACAAATTCACTTGATATTGTTTTATTTGAATCTTCCCATTGATGTTTAGGACTGCAATTGATCAGTCTCTTATTGGCATATGAGAATACTGTGTTTATTGCCTCGATATAGCCTTACGTCACAAGCTTTCTAAGCAAAGATGGATAGTGTCTAGCAGTGGAATCCAGCACGCGCGTTTCGTCCTATTTGAGACTCGTCATCTGGACGTACCTGTATCAGAGTTTATGTTCACTCCAGAATTCGAACCCAATATCGTTCGCTTCAAACACCATCGCTTTATCCACTTAGCTACTGAGTCCTGATAGCCACTTGCTTGTTCAATGGGGTGAAGTTTAATTCACTTGATATTGTTTTACTTGAATCTTCCCATTGATATTTAGGACTGCACTTGATCAGTCTCTTATTGGCATATGTGCATTCTGTGCATACTGCTAGCCATTATCCATCTTTGCTTATAATGTTTGTAAATTAAGGCAATATCGAGGCAATACGCACACAGTATGCACATATGCCAATAAGAGACTGATCAAGTGCAGTCCTAAACATCAATTGGAAGATTCAAGTAAAACAATATCAAGTGTATTATTATTATTGTTCATCTGGTGACTTTCTTTCCAATGATTATTTTGTACTTTATCGCTATAGTATTTCTTCTCTATTTTATTAGTTTTTATGTTTTTCCTAAACAATTTGTCCATGTCAACATCATAATTCTTCAAATCGAACTTCGCATTGGAATTTCGATCAATATCTTGTGCATATTTATCAAATAACTCACTTAAATCAGTGTTAATGTAATCTCTTGCGGCAAAAACATCATTATTTAAAACTTCTTTGTTATTGAAACTGTGTGGTCTATCAATTTCAGTATATTTCGTAATAGTATTTTTAGGTATGTGTTTAAACACTTGACCAGTTCCGCTTTTTTTTTGAATAGCTTTTTCATATTTCATTGTCTCTTCGTCTATGTAATCGGATTCCGCATAATCTTGATGTTTTTCCCTAACATCGGAATGGTCATTATTATTTTCTTAATCGTTGTTGCTGTTAAAATAATTAAAATCTGGTCTCCTGAAGGAGTCTTCATAATCTCCGTTATCTATTGAATATTTTTCAGAAATATCATCATCTCTGTCAGTGTTGGATGTTGTTCTCTGTTTTAACTGAGTTACATATTCGGACTTTTTGTCAGACTGTGTCTTGAATTTCGGTGAAACAACTGTAACATAATCAGGATTCTGACCATTCAGCGATGTGTGTGAACGTAAGGAACAGTAAGGAAACAGAGAGAAACCTAGTATCATTATCTGTAAAACTTTAAAAACCCAATTCATTTTTGTTAACTCTATATCTTTCATTGATATGTATTTACATACATATTTTTTGATTGTAATTACAACTATCAAATCAAATTATTCTCTTATCAAATATTTAAATAGATTACAACCTCATAAACATTTCTATACTATGCGATGAACTATTGATCGTTATTCAACTGTTCAATATTCTGAATAACATATCATGATGTTTAAAGCCTATACCAGATATATTATTTAGATTTTTATTAAATTTCAATACTTTTTTGTTTGAATAATTTCTTGTATGCTTTTCAAGTTGAAATATGTTGACAAAACCACTATATTTATTATTACATATATAAATCAATTTGATAACCGAAACTTTTAGTTGCTTTAATTTAACTCAATTTGGAGTAAGTCAATAAGACTCGGTTGAGCTGATGATATGATGAGTACATATATTTGACTATCTGACAAGTTATATGACAGTCAAATAAAACAACTGATGATTTAATTGAATTGCAGAAGTGGTTATCTATTGAGTTAAAGCATTTGCCTAGAGATAAATATTTTAAATGATGATATGAATCAGATTATACCATAATTTACGTCGTCAACAGATAAATTTCTTCATCTATACAATCAAGATTACTAGGTTGATAAATCCATTTTAACTATCGTCGGTTAGAAAATCAAATGTAATTCTTCAAATATTTAGGTAGTCATACGTTAATTTAGAGTAATTTTCTGTTATATGTTTAGTCTACAAGAGCATTACAAATCTATGACTGTCTTAGTCGTTAAAATCCTGAAATAAAAGACACAGCTCAAATGGATGAAACTATCTAGGAAAATGAGTAAAATGCATTGAATTTGAAAACCTTGAATTTTATGATATTTGGAAAACAAGAATGCCACCGAAACTAAATTGGAATGATAAATAGGTCTATCGAGTAACCAAATAAGAAAGGAATCACAGTATTGTTAAGTAAAAAACCCTTTATCGTTACATCAAGAAGAGATATAAGAGGTGAACGAAAACGAACAAGGCATTAAGTTGTGAAAAAAGGAAATTCGCTCATAATAAACAAATTTCCGAAAGTTCGATGGCAAAGAGATATTAAACAACGTAATACGGGTCAAATTTAATTGGAACTGTGCAAGAGACCTCAAAATACGTCTGTAAACTATTAATAATAATTATCAGAAGGGATTGTGTGGAGATTTTAGAAATTTCACTGGTTGAAATCATGAATCCACCACCATGGAAAACCTGGAAGCACTGGACGGCCGTTTCGTCCTAGCATGGGACTCCTCAGCAGTGCGCATCCACGATCCCGCCCCTCGCGAGATTCGAACCCAGGACCTATCAGTCTCGCGCCAGGCGCTTAACCAACTAGACCACTGAGCCGGCATCCAACGGTGTTAATGTCTAACTTCAACCAATCCTCGAAGTTGCGCCACCGTACACCATTGTCTTCAGTGAGCTGATATCTCACGACAGACCTGGTTGAACTCCATTGGTAACGGCTTCTCACTAGAACTTCAGGAGTATCTCTTGAAGTCAGTCACTAGTGAGCAGATGATTATTATTATCAGAAGGGATTGTGTGGAGCTTTTAGAAATTTCACGGCCGTCCAGTGCTTCCAGGTTTTCCATGGTGGTCTAGCTTCAATGGATTCATGATTTCAACCAGTGAAATTTATTAATAATAAGATTAAAAGTTCCACAAATGCGGAGTAGAAATGATTACGTTTACTCAAGCTACTTTCAGTTAGTAAGTAGTGTGATACATCGTCCATAAAATCTAGCAATTAAGGACGCATCATGGAATCCGAGATAATTCGGAAACATCAAGGCGAACGAATCTAATGACGATCGAAAAAACAAATAATATGGGTACATGACTTTGATGTTGACAGATAGACGTTTTGAGTTCCATATGTACTTCATCTGTAGGAATGCGGCACTTACTTTCCCAATACTTGCCTATACGTCTGCACCAGATCCTCCTTATTCATCGATGACGTTACCGAGGTATGTGAGTTTCCACCTCTTCTACAGTTTCTCCACCAAGTGTGATTGTGTTGTTTTCCGGGTTGTATCTCAAGATCTTGCTATTGACCTTTGTGTGTTGAGGCCTATTGATGCAGACACTGCTACTTTACTGGTCGTTTTTACCTGCATTTTTTAGTGTATATGAGACAGAACAACTAAGTCATCTGTGAAGTCCAAATCGTCTAGTTGCATCCACATTGTCCATTGTATTCCATTCTTACCCTCAATCCAATCAATCACTAAGAGAAATAGAAAGGGTGAGAGTAAGCAGCCTTGTCTGAATCCATTCCTTACTTGGAATGTGTCCGTCAGTTGTCCTCCATTTCAGACTCTGCACTGTAGTCCGTCGTACGAATTCTTGATGGTGTTGACGATTTTTTCAGCTACTCACGATTCAGTCTCTGAGAGACCGATCCTTACGGAACCCAACCTGTTGATCTTGGAATTGTATGTCTACTGAATCTTTCATCCAGTTCAGCAACACTTGAAATATTTTCCTGATACCTATAGTAGTGTGGTACCTCTGTAGTTCTCACACACGCTCAGATTTTTTTCTTTGTTATCTTGATGAGGCATCCGCCTTTCCAGTCTGTCAGCACTTGTTACTCTTTCCAAATCTTCTTGAATAGAACGTGGAGCATGTTTGCAGTTACTTCTATACCTGAATTCAGTGCTTCAGCTGGTAAACTATCAGGTCTTGTTGCTTTCCCACACCTGATTTATCTGATAGCCATCCTAATTTCTCCGATCTTTAGTGGAGTGGCATCTATAGGACGGTTTGTGTATGTTGCATTGATGTCTGTTCAAGGGTACTCTACCCACCTGTTCCTCTGTTCTTAAATATCAGTGATTGTCTTCCCATCTTTGTTCTTGACTGGTTTCTCTGGTTTACTATATTTCCCATCCCATATGATCAATCAACCATACTGAGCTAAAGTCCAATCACCTTTAACATAGATAAGGACGTTATCTGAGAATAATCTTCATTGTTTAGTATACGATATCAGTGTCTAAATTTGGTGAAAGGTGAAGTCGATAAATATGGCCTTCTAGCAGACATCGTCAGCATATAGTTACGCCCATTAACGGAAGACGAATTTAAATTTCTAATATTTTCATCAAAGCTCTTCAGTCACTACAAGATGCTGAGATTAGGACTAGACTTTTAACGAGATTGGATGAAGATCCAAACGTCACATTCATGACTCTGACAGATGAGTGTAAACAGCTACAAAACACCAGGCACGACAATGAGTTGATTGAACAAGTAAATCGTAATTTAACCCAAAGTAGTGTCAATGCTATTACCGGGTTAAAAGCTCAGAAGTCGATAACAACTTGTGACAAACGAACGAGTACCTGCTGGTTATATGGTGATTGACATTATGTACGATTCTGCCCATTTAAGAAGCATAAATGTCAGGTGTGCAACAGACATGGACATAAAGAAGGTCATTGTCCACCGAATCGTGTATCCCAACCCAAGAAGAAACATAAACGTCCTCGACATGTGGAATCAGCCGGGTCTAAATAACTCTCTGGTAGCAGTTTCCCAAGCAGATTATGATATTCTGATGAAGTATTTTGTGATCCAAATTAACGGCATATCAACGAGCCTTCAAATAGACAAGGCACTTGATATCATTCTAGTGTCTGGAGAAATGTGTAACCTGCTTGAAAAAGCGCGAATGAGGCCATCTAAGAAGACCGCCAAAAAGGCATCAATAGGAGTGCTAAAAGTTGTTGGCTAATTACAGTGTGAATTTTCCTTCAGTGGAGCTAACTGTAAAGGAATATACTATCTAACAAAACGGCCAAACCTTGATCTTCTTGGTCTATATATACAGAAAAAATTTGGAATAACAGATATACCCATTAACAGTGTCTGCAACGTGTCATGTTCATCATTGGACACTCCGATACTTGCAAAAAAGACAGGTGAAAGTTTTCTAGAAAAGCTAAAAAAAGAATTTGCCTCTGTTTTTTTCAGAATAGCCTCGATCACTGCACCAAGATGAAAGTTCATTTACCAGTGAGCCTAGATGCCAAACCTATTTTTTGTCCAAGATGTCCTGTACCATATGCTGCTCTAAATATGTAGCTGGAGCAATGATATCTCACGTGTTTGCAGACGAATCGGTAAAAGAAATTGCTTATATTGTTAGATCACTTACCCCAGACGAGCGGAACTACAGTCAAATTGAAAAAGAAGTCCTTACAATCATTTCTGATGTTAAATGATCCCATAAAATGCTCTACAGCCGAATTTTATTGACAGATCACAAACCTTAAATTGTGATTTTTGGTTCTAAGAAAGGAATCCCTGTTTAAACAGCTAACAGATTGCAGAACCGGATGATGATGCATTTGAGCTATGACTTCAACATCAAGTATCAGCAAACAAATACTATCTGTCAAGCCGATGCCATCTGTCGATTGATTGGAGTCCGAGCCGCACAAAAAAACACGTGAATATAGAGACTAAAAGCACGCTGACTAGGAGCTCCACTATTATAAACAACTTCAAACCCATTACAAATCTTTTCAATGGTACTTTTACAAGCAATAATGAATCCCTAAGTAGCGCTGTTTCAAAAGTCATGTTTGTGACCAGTAACTTAATAAAATCTATTTCTTTCACATACCTAGAAATTAGTAAACTGATAAACTTCCTTAAGTTTTCAAGTGGTGATGGAGTAAACGGGATTTCTTCTATTCTCCACAAATATGGTGGACTAGATATTCCACTTTTTCATCCAAAGCTGTCAACTCTGTATGTGTGTGTGTGTTGAAAAATCACACATATCATACGACGTTACAAATTTGGAGATAAGACTGACATGTACAATTATCAGCCCATAAATATTACTCCAGTTACATCTAGCATTATAGAAAAAATTGTTAGTGACGAACTTTCCAGATATTCGCTTACTGAAAAATTTATCAATCATTCTCAAAATGAATTTCTTAAAAATCTATCTTGTATGACCTACCACTTTGATCTCTTTAATTTACTATTTGCTCAACGTAACCGCGGATACCTTGTCTTAGTGCTAATACTTTGACACTTCTTAAGCTTTTGATATGATAAATCACCAACTTCCTATAGATCAACTAGCTTCTTATGGGTTCTGAAACCTTCCTCTTGGTTGGTTTGATTACTTCTCCAGCCAACGATATCAAATAATTCAAATTAGTTCTTCCTTGTCGAACGCTGTCCCTGTCAGAAGTGGTGTAATACAGGGTAGTGTATTGGTCCCTTTACTCATTTTTGTTTTTGACAACGATATTTTTTTTAATGTTTTTGTGTGAGTAAGCCCTTCCTGTATGCAGACGATCTTAAAGTAGTGCATTGGTTTTCTCCTAATGAGCAGAACAATATGAAGTTGGAGCTTAACACGGCTAAATGTGGATAGATGCGCTTCGGTAATACATCACTTACATATAGTAGTGTACATAGATACTCCTACAATTTATCCTTCATAGGGCAGGTCTCGAAACAGACCTTCAAGTTTCAACGTCTTATGGGTTGCATATTTCGAAACCTCTACAATGAGTCACGTATTTTGATAAAGTATGGGTTTGACCACTCCAAGAATACCGCACCTTTATTCCTAGTAGTGTTAGCATAAAGGATGAATTAAGGCTGAAATCCTTTTAGAGGCGACTTACACTCCGCTTTCTTGGGACTGATTGTATCTTAGATTATAATTTCAGATGTATTAAACTTCGGCTCGACCCTTTATGGAAGAGGAGACTCAAACCAAATCTAATCTTTTTTGTTCAAAACACTTATTAAGCTATCCTTTACATTCAGTTAAGCAATTCGAAATGCAGAAACTCCTAGTTACATAATCTGTAACTCCTTGTCATTAGTGAGACAAACACATTCCAAATCATCTCTCTATCCATGAAATAAAGTCACTTCCATTCTTTGTTCGCTCCATTGTAGCTTGCTTCTCTCGAAATTCTTGAAATGTTCTCACACCTGTATATTTCATTCCACAACGGAGATTATAGGTAATTTGAAAGTTTGGACGTTATTATCACTGAATTTCCTAGGTAAATCTCCTTAGTCGCTGTTACTTTACACTAACACCGTTCCTTGTAGCCTTAATCAATTTGAATAATATCTAACACGAACAATATGTCATAAAATAACTTGGTTGACCTGACTGATCTATCGTAGTAATTATTGCTTTTGTTTTTCCGCGCTTTGTCCTTCCTTTTTATTTTCTATAGTTGTTGGTGTTTATAATCAATTCATTATGGTGCAGAAAATGACCTTAAATGCACCGCTCATACATCACCAGGATGTCCACATGAAGAAAATTAAATGTTTCCGGTCTATGCACCTCATTTCTAAAATACATGTCATAAATGTACTACCTAAATAATTTTTGAACTAGTAAACTTAAAATAATCTTATATCACATGTTTATTCTCTATATTCAATGTCACTATTTATATCAAGCTGATCATGCCTGTAAACTGGCGGGAATTCTGTAATTGTTACTTTCAGAATATATATAAATATATTATATATTATATTCAATTTTGTGGAAACGAAGGTAATTTAATTGGATTATAGACGAGTATAGTTGATAAAAACAATATTTCACAAAAATCCCAATGATGTTAGTTGGAAAGATAATACATAAAAACTCAGATAAATTTGTTGGACAAAATCTAGAATGAAGGGGATCGTAGTATTGAATTTATCTCACTTCTACTCACTGGTCTCATTAGTCTTACATTATGGGTAGATAAAAAATTTGGAGGCGGTGAGCGATGAATCTGATTGGCTTAATACAACATGACCTTCAAATCTCCTCTCATTCATTGGGATTGATTTTTAAACAAAAGATAGAAATAATGTTTCTCATTAATGTAGCTGAGTGGATTTTTGTTCGAAGATTTACTTCGGCTTAGAAACATTGTGAGCGAAAATATAAAACTCTTTACTGACCTCAAGATTTAGTGAAGAATAAGGATTAAGCTGTAACGAAATTACAGACAAAAATCATAATAGTCATTTTATTCTTTTATTTCGTTTATGAAATATTGGGGTTTATTTTATAGTGAATGTGATATGCACAAATTATAGAAGCGCTCTTATTGTCAATAATGTTCCTTTTTGTTAAATACATAATTTTTACACTTTTTATCGTTATCAACTACAATTTAACACATGGTCGGATAGGACATTTCAATCAATTTAAACGATTTGATACTGGTCTTCTATCAGAAGGCTTACCAATGTGGCTAGAAAAACGTGAGAAATTTGAAGCTCCCTATAGCTATGACAGTAAGTTCATAAATACTAGTTCTGTATCATTTAAATTACATTGTATTTTTGTATTCGCCTGCTTTTAAGCTTTTTCGTGATGCATAAGCTGTTGCTATATTCCGTGCCTTTCTTAATTTACTGTTAAATTATTATGAACGTGTTACTCAGTTCTTAATTTTCTTTATGTGTTTATGAGTTTTGAGTCATAGTTGAATTGAGTGTAACAACAAACTGACCTACTTTCTACCTACATCTTCATTTGGAAATCTTAAACCAAATGTCTTAAATTTGATTGCCTTTATAACTATGCTCGTTTTCTTCGGTTCGATCTTCTCAACTTTCTGCTGCCCGGCACCTCACTTCTGATTGGTGTCCCCTACTACTTATGTCGACATGTATAAGTAAAATACACCTCAAGACTAGAGTTAGATGTCACACAATTGCTTTTCTGTCATTACGGCCCAATCACAAGAGACCCAAAGCAATTCAAACCAAAGAAACAACCTGATGCTGTTTCCTTCTGATTTAATACAGACTGTTCGCTACAGTTTGATAATACTTTAGAATGAATATTCTGATTCCATTTTACCACAAAAATATATTCTTTGACTTCATGACTGAGAATATTATTGAGTGTCCTCTCAACTTTGTTTGGTAAAGAGTCACAAGCTTTAGGACTAAGTAGTTAAGATGAGAGTAACATACGAGTTCAAATAGTAGTAGAAAGTAACTGAAATAGTGATTCACTTACTTTGGCCTGCTACCCCTCGTGAAGGAGTATAGGCCAACCACCAGCATTCTACAACCAACTTTGTCCTGAGCAATCCTTTCCAGTTGGTATTGATCCTTTTCACGCTTGCTTTCAATTCCCAACGTAGTGTGTTCTTCGATCTTCCTGTTTTCCGTTTCCCTTCAGGATTCCAGGTAAGTGCTTGCCTCATGACGATGAAATAGTAATGCATCGGTAAAATTTCAAGTCAGTTAAATACACAGTCAACTTTCACTTCCTTTTTATGAAGTACAAATATATAAAAGAATAGAGTTAATTAATTAAACATTGACTTTCAAACAGCTTACAACTGTAGAGTGTAAAACTGAAGGATAAATATTACAGATTAATATTTTGTTTTCGGTTAGCTTAACCACTGGGCAGATATTCATATAATTAGACAAGCTTCAAATTGTTTTGTTCTGATTAGTGTGTTTTAATCTTATCTATGGTGCAGTTATTCAGTTACTTTTAAATTACGGACTTAAATTTAATTACATAATTCTTGAATATTTCGAAGGCAGCTGTCACCTGCACTAAATGTGCACTTCCGAGAAGTTTAAAACTCCTATTTAGGATGTGCCCAGTACACCTTAATTTCCAGTGATTATTCAACTTATATTCACCCATGTTGAAAATTACATTCAAAATATTTATCCTTACTTTATAAGGGTACTTTTCTATCATTATTATATTAAATGTAGTAAATGGGGCTGGTTTGGTTGACGAACTTTAAAATTTGTCCCCGAAATTCTAGCAAGTTGTTGTATCCGTTGTTTAGATAGTGTACATATAAGCTCTGTTGTATCCGGGTTGCCAAGTGTCACATCTGGAGAGTCGTCGCTCTTATATCTGGAAACACTTTGTTGAGTCCCCAATCTTACTGCTTATGTTTGACAAACGGGAACCACTGCAATTCCTTGATCCTACTCTTCATACTTTCAAACAGGAGCCATTTCAGTTCCAACAGGCCAAAGTAAGAACACAAAAGATTAGTTAAATGAAGATTTATTGGCTATACGAAACAACGTCCACAAGAACGTCCTGAAATCAAATCATTATTTGACCAAAATACAATCATTAATGTATGAAGTTTTACACGTACTTTATAATAACACATAGGGAGGAATAATAGGGTTACTATCAAAACGTATACTGAATACAGTACACATGAATTCATACAATGAATCATCACACTGAATGGAAGTTCACATTTTCAATATCAAATGAAGTTTACACTCAGTTGGCACAAAAAGTATTGACCTTAAAATGCCACATTGAATAAAGTTCACACCTGTTCCACTGGAGGAAATTCAAAATCAATTGATTTAAAAAATAATGTCATCTTATTCCGTCATATCAGAAGTTGAGTTGATAATTGTAGAATTGAATCCAACCCCATGTAATAATATCTATTACTCATGAATTTGTCTATTACTTCATTTCCTTCAACTCATGATAAACTGAAATTTCAGGCTTTTAGATCATGGTTTAATGGCTCAAAAGTAATATGATCTCTATGCGACTTGAAATTTAATTTAATAACACGGATGTTGTTATGGATATCTATTTTTGAAGATTCTCAAACAAGAATACAACACTTATCCAACCTTCTCTAGTCTCAAAAATATCTTTAGATAATGTTATTTCGTACTGAAAGTTAATTTCACATAGAAATAACCTTTACTACATTTAACTCAAGTGATCGACACTCGCTAAAAGTATTTATTTTGAAAATCATTAAACTGTTCAAACTAACCATTTACAACAAACTTTTTAACCTTTACAGGTATTTCAAGGGCACTGAAAGATCGTAGTAATGTGGAACTCGATGAACTAAACCGAATTATCAGTTACAGCAACATTAACCATCCTTTCTTAGAATATTTTGATAGTGAATTAAATCGTAAGTTATCTGGTCTATTTTCTTTTAAATAGTACCTAAGAGTAAAATTTAGAATAAACTATGCAGCATCTCAGCACGTTTATGTGATAGAATCAGAAATTTAAAATATTTTCACTTAACACAATATGATTTTGTCATATGATAATGCGATCTGTGCCCTAATTTATACCACCACTAGGCTGGATACTCAATTGATGCTTTATAATCAAACTGGGATCACGTTATTTCAGGTACATGATTCACGATCAAATACATCATTCTGTATGTCAAGTGGATCGTGCATGTGAACCGCTATGATTTCTGTAGTTTTCAGAATCCATTATTATTATTCATTATATATGAAAATTATATTTGAAATAATCTCAGTGATTGAAATTTAAATAATTCCAACGTTTCGTCCAGCTAACTTGTCTGAACTTCTTCAGGGTAATAATCAAAATTATTATTATTATTACTATTATGTAGGGAGAGCCAGAACATAGATCAGGCAATAGACTTATTTAACAAAACACGAGTAGTCCATGCACGTAATAAGCACATGGTAGGAATAAATGACAGGATGACTTGACTTACTGAAGCCTATTGGGAAGGAGTCGTATATATGCGCGTATTCAATACTCTAAATACTCAAGAACAAATAGATTTATGCTGTATTAATTTAATTTAATAGCTATTATATCCAATCATGATTCAGTTTTCTAATTAAAGTTTCTCATAGAAGTAGTGTAAGTAGGGTAAGTATCCACCAATGGTGGTTAATACATGGTTATAAAGTTCATTTCAAATATACTGTTGGGATATTCAGAAAAATATCCCAAAAATTATCCTGTTAAGTCTAATGCTATCCTTGAACTTGAAATGGTATCGTTTTCCTATTGGCCAATATTTGTTTCACGTGTCCTTTTCCTATTAGTCAAATCTTGTACAAATGTTATTTTCTATTTTATGGTACGAGTGGTCTGTTTGATTGGTATATAAACAGAGTATGTTTGAAATATAATGATTCATATCGCAGAGGCTGAGACTTGCGTTCTTGACTCAAATGGCTGAGCTAGACAGGGAAGCAGGGTTCTTACGTGTTTTACGCGTCTTTGGTCCGATCGATAATTCGCTGCCCTCTAATCCGCGCGGCAGAACCTATAACATATACCAAGTTTACAGAAAACAAAATCGTAACTAGACAGGTATCTAGTAATAGTATAAATTTCTTACTTAATATTCCAATTGTTTATGAAAACAAAAGTCTAACTTGCATAACTTCGATGTTAGCAAACATTTCCCATTTCTTAAGCTTCATTTACGTTATTTTCAATTAGGTCATAAAAACATAATGTAACTAGAAACTATAGTAAATCACTTTAGTTTGTAACTTGTATATGAATACCAAGGTAGGAATATATTAGATTGTGAAAATGTTTGAATATTTATTATCTCAAAGTTTGTTCACTACATAAATAACAACAAAACCCTCTCGCCAACTATCGATACATAAAAGAAACGATTTCATGTATAATGCTTGAATAAATAAACAATTTGATAACCAAAGTTATGTGAATAAAGATCTTTCATAACTGTCTCGATAGATTTCTGAAGAGAACGTGGAACTTCGCTGCACTTAGATATAAATCTGACTCCAGCGCTTTAGCTGGTATACTATCTGATCCTTCTGCTTTCTTACTCGCGATCTGTCTGATAACTTTACCAACATCTATTGTTGGTCCATGATTATCTATAGGATGTGTACTGCTTTGATGTCCAGATCAGTGGTCCTGGTCTACACAAGAGTTCGCCAAAGTACTCTACCCAAACGTTCCACTGCCCTTAATCCACACTGTTTGGTTTGAACTCTCCCTTCCTGACTGATTGCTCTGATTTACCAAATTTCTCTTCTACTTTATTCGTTCTGTCACATCGTTGTCTCATATATCCTTCTGTTGTGGCTTTGTTCTCTACCGGTGATAATTCTTTCACGTATTTCTACTTGTCGGCTTTAATGCTCTTCTTCACTTGCTTGTTTGCTTCTGTGTACTCAGCTTGTGCCTTGACTTTCTCTGCTTGTGTTTGGCTGTTGTTAATGGATATCTTCCTATTCTCCGCTTCTTGAATCTAGTCTAGGGTTCCTACAGAGATCAATTCCTTACGATGATGCTTCTTGAGGCCCAGAACCTCCTGGTATGTTGAGGTTAGTGCTTCTTTGATCCCTTTCCAATTGTCCTCCATGATGGATTACTCTTTTCTGAATAGATCTTGTAAGGCATGGAACCCGTTGTTGAGACTTATCTTGAATTCGTTGAGTTAGTCAGTATCTGTAGGAAAGTCTGTATAGAACCTTTACAATGCTGTTTCTCCAGTTGTCGAGTGCTTCTTTAGCTTCAAGTTCATCTTGGCCACAACCAGGTGGTGATCTGAAACTATATCAACTACTCTCTTTGTTCTTAAAACTTCTATGGATATTCTGAGATTTTCATTGATCCAAATATGCTCATTTTGGTTCGCTGTAGTGTGATCCGGTGAGCCCGATGTAACCTCATGTATGTGTTGATGAGTGAAAATACTGCTATGAATAACTGTGTTATTGAGAGCACATAGATTTGCCAGTCACTCAATGTTCTCATTCTTCTCCCCAGTTTCAAATCACTCCATAATTCCTTTATACTGGGCGTTAACCATCTCAGATCTGGTATTCCGATTTCCTATCAGGATGTTCAGTTGCCTTCCTCGAAAGTTCTCTGCGATGAACCTCATCCTCATAAAACCGGTCTACATCATGTTCGCAGCTACGATTATTGAGTGCATAACATTGGATGCCATTCGTTGTGATCCCCTACTTGTTTGAAGAGCAGCAATCCAACTGGTTGGGTGTGCGTTTCATTTTCTACTTCATGATCAGAACACAATAGCACCTGCTCGGAATTTGATCTTTCTGTCGAACTTGCGTCCAATGTGTTCCACTTTTCCGAGCAGCGCTAAGTTGTGGCTTCTAATTTACTCACCCATTTGACTGATCCTTCCTGTCTCTCAAAATGTACGAACATTGCATGTACCTATGTTAGTTATTGCTCCGATTACTAGAAGGGACATCAGCTCCATGATTTTCGAAGAATCTCGGATTCCATAATGCGTCGTCATAATTCTTCTATATAAAGACCCAGGAAAAATTTTAACTGGTGTAAATGCCTTTTAATGATTGACGTTGTTTTTTCGAATTTTTCCGTTTTGCATTGTACATTATGTTTCTCATGCCCTACTCTGCACTTATACTCGGGCTTTAGACCGGCTGTAATCCTAAAAGGTTTTCAGGACCAGTTTTACTGAGTTGCTGAGCTAGGAAATATTTTTTATGTTAAAATATTATGTCAACTTTGAAAATATAGTCCGAATTCCTTTACTTAATATTTCTTTTTGAGCGTGTTTAACAGTATGCCAAGTCTAAAAATTATTTAAGAGATTTTATGCTAAGTTCGAGATCAGATCTACATTTTCCTTTTGTTTAGCTGTCGTTTTAATTATGCTTAAATTATTATCCACTTAATAATACTTTCTTTAATTAACTTTTTTTAATAACAGCAAGTGTTTATTCTGATGATATAATAAATCGTGATATGAGAGCTAAACCTGCTTTTGAAGCGATAAGTGGTTTACAAAATAATGGATTACGATCTTATATGAATTGGCAACCTGCAAGTGAGTACAACGTGACATTTATTTCCCTTACTCACAATAAATACTACCAACCCGGTAATTTGTTAGGCCTGTGTCTAAATTCCATAACTTTTTTTCTCTTCCAGCTCCGACTACACAAAGTAAGATTTATTGGTAGAAACCAACAAAGATTAGTTTAAGCAAGGAAGATACATTTATAAATACATACGAAATGATTTAAGAAACAATGAAAAAATTTAACACATTAAAACGAAAAAGGTATTTAAAACTTGTGAAATTGAACGAGGACAGTTATTATATGGAGATTATAATACTTAGTATTAAGCTCAGTGATAAAATAAAAATTTTCTACCAAACAATTCTTCATCTAATTAAGAGAACATTAAGTCAGATTCATTGTGGTTAACATATTATGAAAATAGAGGCTTTACTAAAAATGATGGTATTTTGTCGTAAGCGAATGACATTATAGAGGTTCATTACTGTGGAGATCCAATCAACAACATGATGATCACCCAGTTCTCCCTAGTTTTCAATGATTCTATTACTCTTATCAGTCTGTGATATGTAAATTGTCTCGAAATTGTAAATAATTTTGCTTTAAATCAATTAATTGGGTGATGAAAATTGGTTGTGTCCAGTATGAAGGAAGGATGCATTCAGGGCCTAATCAACTATTGTAAGCAAAGCTAACATTCAGAAATAATAAACGTCAACTGACACCAGCGATCACAGAAGAATACATTTACATAAACTGAGTCATCGAATTATTCCGTACTTAATAAATATAATTCTAACATAATGCAGGTTTTATGTGGTAAATAATACGAACTTGAACGAGTAAGAATGAAAATCTACTTTTAAACTGACCGAGTTTATTCAACTTAATTCAAACGACTTACACAGAGTTAGGAAGTGAAAATCGGTACAATAGTATACAGTCCGTTAAAGGCTTGTTAAACATGCATTACTACAACAATTAACGAAAGAGGTTGAGAATATACAAATTTTTGAACTATAAGGGTTTATTAATCCAGATTATGTGTTCGTATGAGAGACCGAAGGCCTTGGGTTCGAGTCCCGCGTGCAGGATCATGGATGCACACTGCTGAGGGGCCCCATACAGGGACGAAACGGCTGTCCAGTGCTTCCAGGTTTTCAGTGGTGGTCTAGCTTAGATTAACTCGTGAATTCAACTGTTATTATTAAATTATTAACTGGAAATTATCATTAATTACAGCTTCTCATTATGTCGTTGTTATTTATTTTAAAAAACATTCACTTTCTAGTCATTGGTTCAGTTTGTGCAGCATTGGGTGTATTGGTGATAGCAGCAATGGGTACAGCATATCAGAAGTAAGATTTGTAACATTAAAAAAATCTGTTTGGATTTATTACGATTGTTCACTAAACATTCTTTGTGTTTAGTCGGTCAATTGTAGGTTTAATGGGGTTGAAACATAGACAACATTATCACAAGTTCAATGATGTTATATATCTATATTGTTAATAATATGATCAATATAATGAGATGGTGGTTAGTTCGTGACATATTATTAAAATGAACTTATGTTAAAAATAAAACTTTTCCACCAATATCTTGATAATTCAAGATAAAATCATATGTATGAATAAACGAAAGACTATTATTTGATTGGAAATGTAATGATCTGCACTGTATGAAATTAAGACAGATGGTATTCTATTGACCATATCCGAATGATAAACACAAAATACATTGTTGCATAAAGTTTCATTCGATTTACTAGTAACATTGAAATTATGAGCATATGTAAAATTCGACGATTACTGACGCCATGTATATTATTTTATTATTTCGTTCACTTCGTAACTAATTCGTGCAGAAATATGTTTTCATGAAAAATTGTTTTATGTGTACATTTCATTGAAGCAAAATCATATTAAATAAATTAATGCAAAAATCTACTACATTAATGACGACTCACGACTTCATCAGCACTTGTTTGTACTTTTAGTAATATTTACATATAGATTCCGTAAATATTTTATCAGTGAAATGAAAATATACTTTATCCATCAATTACAAGACCTAAACTATCAATAGATTAATTTCTTTCAATAAAATATTAATTAAAATTGTATTTTACACTTGTTTGCCTAATCATTATTCGGAACTATTGTCATCTATCGTGTTCTTTTTCAATCAAGGCGTAAACTATGGAAGCAAGCCCGCTTGAGTCAAGATGAAGAATTTACATTAGAGAATTCAAATTTACCAGACAAAATGATGTCACTTGGTTCAGAGGATGATCGTAAACTTGCACAATCAGCACAAATGTATCACTATCAACATCAAAAGCAACAAATGTTAGCTCTAGAAAAGTTAGTCAACAATGTTAATATTTTAATCAAAATCTATCTACTTAAATTAATCTATGTGGACATCTGACCATAGCATCTTGTTTACGAGATTAAGTTTGTGACAAACAGCAGTCTTATGATTACTTTATTCCTTATGATCACAATTGGTTTAAGTTTAGTTACAAATTAATTATATATCTCACATACATTTGATTTGTGATGAGAAAATCTGTCTGAAAGCTATTGTGGAAAAATACAAAGACAAAAATCGATAATGATATCACTTTTCATAATCGATCCGAACGTAATATTTTATAACTGAATAAATTTGATCATGTTTTCCACCGACTAGTTGAATTCTTTACATAATAGTACATAATTTCAGTTCAGAATATGACTAAATTTAAAGTAATATTCTGTCTTGATGAAAACTTCGCTTAAAATCATCTTTCATTATTTAAAGTCCTTATTTTAAAAGAATTGAAAACCCATAATTTTTGAATTTTGCTTAAATTAAGAACTCCAGACACCTGAACAGCAATCGAACAATAAGAACACTGAAACGGAGCGCGGGAGTTTAGAATCTAATCACGAATTTACAAGTCATCATCGATTTCTAGTTTAAGAGCTTTACATCTTACAGTTCCAATAGAAATGTATCACTTTTAAGAGTAAGATCATTAGAGTAGAAGCAAAAATACTGAGTTAGGATCTAATATTTTTTCAGGGATTAATCAAATTTCAAATAAGTCCACAAAAAAACTTTCATTCAGCAATTAAGTTACAATTTGTTCAATATAACACCTATTCCTCCATTTGATCTGGCTTGGAGATTTCCTCTTTTAAAGAAGTTCCAAACTAAAGTTATCTCATTCATCATCGTCCTATAAGGACTTTTCAGCTGATATTAAATTAGTATTCAGTGTCTGATCAATAAGTAAAATTTTCTATCTATATTTTTTTTGTATATCTTTACCACAAGTAGTCACAAAAAAGTATCACCTAACATAGATTTGCTTGGTTAAATGCAAAACCGATATTGAATTCATTCAATCAGTTTTTACGCATTCATCATTCACGACAGCTTAATCGCTTTATACAAACAATCAATATAATGTTCAGACTGTACAGCATGTAATTAAACAATATATTGGTTATGTGTAATTTGTAATCCATTCCATATGGATGGTTAAATAATTATTGTGTGTGCTGAATACTTAATTGTTAAGGTTCAGACTACTAGAAGACGTGAATCGAATTACATATGTAATCACACAAAGTCTATAGGTGAGGATTTATTTGATACCTAAAAGAAAACAATATATATGTCATATAATTATCCCTTCCAAGATGTGATTACTTTTCACAGACGTCTGGAAAAATATAAGTTTCATATGTTACTCGCACTCTAATCAATGTAGTGAGTCGATTAGCTGCTACATGATTTGATTGATTGAGCTAAAAAGTAAACTAAATATAGAGTGTTTGAAAATGCTCGTTTTTACCAGACGCTCACAACGGACATGAGAGATAAACAATATCTTGAAAACCCATGTCCACTCTTATACTTGTGTTTCAGTCAGTCGTTCAGTCAGCTACTTGTGTTTATATCTATGGGAATTGATTTATAGTTGATTTAAGTGAACTTTCATCAGATAAATTATGCTAACGATATGTTTATGTGTTTAAAAAAACCATTTACATTGTAGTTTTCCAAACAGTATATATATACAACTTATGGTTTATATGTCTTAATTTAAAATGTGCTGATTCTAACTAAGATGAAAAATTTATTTATTTTTATTTATTTGAACACATAAACATTGGTACAAGGGGGCACCAAATACATATACGCCATACAATAACAACGAGGCCAGTAGCAGTTATCACTTATTTGAGTGAGCGCTGTCCAAACCGAAAGCAGATGATTTTCTTAGGGGGCCAAACCCGGAACCTTTGACCTGAAGGCGTAATCCACAAGACAGTGGAGCAACGTCAGGAGATGCAGTCCCATGGTAGTCAGTGATCAACAATAAGTTCATGCACCTTTTGTTCCTTCATGATCCTGGAGCCCATGAGCACCAATAGTTTGGAAACAGCATTTTCCAAATCCCCCAGCTAGATCCTCCATACACACTGACCCGCGTAAAGCGCCGGACATTTACTTTTCGTCCTCTAAATTGCGTAAGCAACATCCCTACTGAGAGGAGGTAGTGAGTAGAACTTCGCTGGCAGTGGCTGTTTACGCATGGCCATGTGAGAGCACTTCGAGAGGGCCCTTGGCCTCACTAGGGCATTTAGGAGGGGAATTTGTATTTCATGAGTTATATTATAAAAATGATTACACCGTTTGATTGTTCATATTCTGTTTTCACATTAAATCACTCATAAAAGTATTTGTGAACGATGTATTGATAGAATTTATGTTTTAAAAACTGATCTCCTACTTTATATTTTAATAATAATTTGTATCAACATAAAATGAAGTGACTCTATGAAACCTAATAATGATACTTTTAGAAAACATTCAACCAGGTTGCAATGATAATAAATCGGTTTACATTTGATTTTGCCGCAATAAAGATACAAGCAAAAAACACCAAATAAATTTATACTTCACCCCATTGTACAAGCAGGTGGCTATCAGGATTCATTAGCTTAGTAGATAAAGCGATGACGTTGAGACGAACAGGACTTGGTCCAAGTCCAGGATTGAATATCACATCTGGGATGCAGGTACATCTAACTGACGAGTCCCAAATAGAATGAAACACACATTCTGGATTCCACTGACAGCCACCATATATTTTTGCTTCTAAATAAATCTCAATCAATAAATGGTTCAGAAAATATTTGACTAAAATAAAACTATCATTCTGACAGTTGATTTTAATGCTAATACCAAACAGTATGACTATTTCACTTCGAGAATGGAGTTTAACTAATATTTCGTCAGTCTTTTCAAACACATTATTCGATAGATTTCTAACCCAAAATTAATGATGACTCAAATTTAACTTGGAAATAATCACATCTCAATATTGATAAACAGAAATTTAAAGTAATTTTACAGTAAGTTATCAAGAATTATTATTCAAATTCAATAGAATCAAGTATCCATTCAATGTTTTCATTAGGATGGAATGAACAATATAAATCTATTAAAGTAGACTAACAATAATTAAAGATAGTATTTTATTTCATAGCCCTTAAACTACAAATATCATTAATGCAGTCGAACACTAGATAGGCAAATTTCAAATTTTAAAATGGGAAATTTGTTATTCAGCAACCATAATCATATTCAAATGAGACATGACTTTTTAAAAGTCAATTAATTCAAGGAGTTACTATACGAGTTACTATTATTTATTAATAATTATTATCAATGAACAGCTGTACGTACTTCATGTTTATCTGATTCCTACCTCTTTGATTTTCACCAGTATTCCAGATACTAATAACCTTTGAGGAGAATTACTCGTTTTTTAAATGGAAAAGTAATCGCCATAAATTTACTCATTAAAAGATCCCACAAATTTTCCGTAGATCAAAAATGTTTGATCGTTAACTGTGTTTAAATATGTCGATACAAATTGACATTTTTTGATAATGACAAATTTCCACAGTTAATTTAGTAAATTAGACAGGAAAAAGGACACTAATTGGCATTAATTGGTTTTGAAGCCATCTAGGCACATATTCAATGACCCTTGATTGCATTGTTCCATTACTTCTCTCTATGTATATGTTCCACACAAACATGTAGATTGGTAAATACAATTTACTAAATGATCCGATCAACGTGGGAGGTAGAAAACCAGGTTCATCGATAACGAAACATATTATTGAAACGGGGCACAAAATTGACATTAATACAGCTTTTAAAACGTTGTATAGAAATCGTCAAGGACTAGTTCTCAGGTTTATTGAAGCATTGGTTATTCATAAATTTAAACCCCCCCTTATGTGTACAAAAACAATTTGTCGTAACCTTGAATTTACCCTGGTAATCCTTAAGTAATTCGGTAGCCTAGGATACCGCGTCAATTCCTTATTCTTTCTATACGATGTAAAACTGTTTCTCTCCCGTTTGTTACCTTTTTTACTAGAACTTTCACTGAATCGATCTTTATTAAATTCCATATAAAATGCCCTGACAAATATATGTGTGACCAGATTGTTCGAAATGTGTGGCGCAAATACGTCTTCTCATTGTTTTAACAAATATTTTATCCACATTATCAATATCACGTAATTGCTTATCTAACTTTATGATTATCATGAAATACTTACTTACTTACTTACTTACTTACTTACTTACTTACTTACTTACTTACGTCTGTTATTCTCAATGGAGCATAGGCTGCAGACCAGCATTCTCCATCCCACTCTGTCCTGGGCCTTCCTTTCTAGTCCTAACAGACTGTTGTTCATTCTTCTCATGTCTGTCTCCGTTTCTCGGTGTAATGTGTTCTCTGATCTTTCTCTTCTTCCTTGGCCTTGACGATTCCATGTGGGGGCTTCCCTTGTGACGCAGTTCGGTGCTTTCCTCAATGTGTATCTCATCCATTTACAACGCTTCTTCCTGGGATCGGGTTTGTTCGCTCCCATAGTTGGTTGTTGCTAATAGTGTCTGACCCACGGATCGGAAGTATTCTGCGTAGACAACTGTTAATGAACACTTGTATCTTCTGAATGATGGCTTTCGTAGTTCACCAGGTTTCTGAGACATACAGTAGAATTGTCTTGACATTTATATTGAAAAATCTGACTTTGGTGTTGGTTTCCAATTGTTTTGAGTTCCAGATGTTCTTCGATTGTAGATATGCTGCTCTTTCTTTGCCGAACCGCACCTTCACATCTGCATCAGATCCACCGTGTTCATCGATGATGTTGTTCAGATATGTGAAGGTTTTTACATCCTCCAAATCTTCTCCGTCAAGTGTGATTCGATTGGTGCATATTATACAGAATAAAATGTCATACGAGAAAAGAAAAGAAATACTACACTAAGTAATCATTACATGTAATCAAAACGGAAGAAATGTTGAATAAAACCTATAATGAGTAAATTAATTGAATCTTGACTTTTCTTCCAATCATCTCACCTCCATGCACGATTTTGCAGTTTAATCCATCACAAGAATTCCGTATGATATTGACTATCTTCTTAGGCACGCCGTAGTGTCGAAGATGCCTTCATAGTGTTGTCCTGTTCACGCTATCATATGCCTTCTCGTAGTCAATGAGGTTGATGTGGAGTGATAAATTGCATTCAATTGACTGTTCCATAATGATCCGTTGAGTCGCAATTTGGTCTGTACACGATCGATCCTTACGGAATCCAGCCTGTTGGTCTCAAAGTTTGGCATCTACAGAGTCCTTCATTTTGTTTAACAATACCCTATTGAAGACTTTTCCTAGTATTGAGAGAAGAGTGATGCCTCTGTAGTTCTCACACTTGCTGAAATCACCTTTCTTTGGTATTTTGACCACAAATCCTTCTTTCCAGTCTCTTGGTAAATGTTTCTCATCCCAAATCTTATTGAAGAGAATGTAGAGTATATTTGTAGTTACCGCCATGTCTGCTTCAAGTGATTTTGCTGGAATGTTGTCTGGTCTCTCTGCTTTGCCGCTCTTCATTTGTCTGATGGCCATGCTGATCTCTTCGACCGTTGGTGGGTGATACTTCGATGTTGGGTGGGTTCAGTGGAGCTGGTTGATTTAAGAGTTCTTTGAAGTGTTCTACCCACCAGTTTCGTTGTCCTTCAATGTTGGTGATTACCTCGCCTTCCTTGTTTTTCACTGGTTGTTCTGGTTTACTGTGATTTTCAGAGAGTTTCTTTGTTGTGTCATACAGTTGTCTCATGTTTCCTTCTCTAACAGCCTTTTCCGCCGTCACTGCTAAATCTTCCACATATTTACGTTTGTCGGTTCTGATGCTTCTCTTCACTTGCTTGTTTACTTCTGTGTATTCAGCTTGAGCCTTGGCTTTTTCTGCTCTTGTCCGGCCGATTTTGATTGCTGCCTTCTTATTCCTTCTTTCTTGGATCTTATCCAGTGTATCAACAGTGATCCATTCCTTGTGATAGTGCTTGTTGTGTCACAAGACCTCATGATATGTTGAACTGATTGCCTCCTTCATCCATTTTCCCGTTGTTTCCCATAACAGTTAACTCTTCATTAAGTAGATCATGAAAGGCCTGGAACTTATTGATGAGGGCTATCTTGAATTTGTTGAGTTTGTCAGTATCCCGAAGAAGAGCCGTACTAAACCTTTGTGATATTGTCCGCCCCATTGTCCAGTGCTTCTTGAGTTTCAATTTCATCTTGGCGACCAGCAAGTGATGATCTTATGTTATATCAGCTTCTCTCTTGGTTCTCACGTCCTCCATCGTCCTCCTGAACCTTTTGTTGATGCAGATATGGTTGATCTAGTTCTATGTAGTGTGGTCCGGTGAAGTCCATGTGATTTTGTGGTTGCGTTTATGACCAGTTTATTGAAGGCACATAGATTTGCAAACCTCTCACTATTTTCGTTCATTTCTCCAAGTCCGTGTCGTCCCATGATGTCTTCATATCCGGTTTTGTCCATTCCAACCTTGGCATTTAAATCTCCCATCAGACCGGTCAGGTCCTTTGTTGAGCACTTCTCGACGATTGACTGCAGCCTATCGTAGAATTGATCTTTAGCGTCTTCATTATAGTCGTTGGTAGGCCCATAGCATTGGATGACGTTCATTGTAATACCCTCTTTCTTTGTTTTGAAGGAGGCCTTGATGATCCTTGGTCCATGAGATTCCCATCCTATAAGTGCATTTTGTGCTTGTATGGACATCATCAATGCTACTTCTTGTGTATGTGGGGCATTTCCTTCTTCATGTCCGGAGTATAACAGCAGCTCCCCTGAAGCTAGTCGTTGTTGTCCAACTTGCGTCCAATGTGTTTCACTGATCCCAAGCACCTCTAAATTGTATCTCCTCATTTCTGCATCAATTTGGAAGACTCTCTCAGTCTCCCACATTGTACGAGCATTCCATGTACCTAAATAAATGGTTGCTCTGGTTGTCAGAAGGGGCATCGGCCTCGTGACTTCCGAAGGATCTCGGCTTTCATCATGAGGTGACATAACTCTTCTAAATGAAGATCTTTTAACTCCCAGGGCATGGTTTAAATGGTCTGAATAATTTTTCTGGTTAACGAGTTAGTTTTCTACGGGATTGGGACGCTAACCCCATGCCTAACCCTCCTCCTTTATCGTGGTTTGGGACCGGCAGTATCTTCCGGAGGGACTACAGGCGGAGTTATTATCACAAAATGCTTACTATTAAAAATTATGCAACCTTACACTAGGCTCTCATCACATATTTTATATACAATCATTGATGAACCGTAAAGTACACATTCTGAACTAGAACACCAATTCTTACCAACTACTGTACTGTTAGGACAGACAAAAGTATGTATGAATTCCAAGATATGTGCAAGCGACCACTTCTCTTGATATGATTAATATGACCTAGTAATAACTACTTATAAATGCGAACAACTAACTCAACTCTTCGATAAATGATATCAGACAACAGAATAACTGATCAATAAAACAGAAGTCATTTTATACTTAGAAAATTGCACATTTCTATATAAAGTATTTAACACAAAATAAACATGATTAAATGTTATCATAAAAACTAATGACAATCAGATTCGAATGCCTCAAGTCGTTTACTGATTTGTGAATCACTTCCTTTGAGAGTTTACAATTTAGATCATTTCTTTGTTTATTATATCACTAATCCATTATGTTCATAAACAAATTCAATTTAAAAATATCTAAACTTCCTTCAGTAAACATTTTGATAAACTCTTTGTACTTTAAATCATTTGCACTGAAACTTTTACTTAGCTGAATCTAGATTGTCTCTCAATAACACATTTGACTTTATGACAAAATTGTTAGTTAAACAATGTAGTTTAAACTGTTGGGTAAGGGAAGAGGAATTTTTATAGTTCAAACTAACTTCTGATATCACTGAACTTCAAGCAGAAATTGTGGCGACTTTATAAGCATAAATTATTACCACCTAAACATAAGTATATCAATCACTTAATCTCTTCCATAGGACATTCACTGAATTTACAGTAGATCTGAGATTTGTGCACTTAATCTTCATGATAACATTTCTTTGAAAAAATCTGTCGTGATGCAAAGTAAATTTTGCCTTGTCTAAATTTGTCAGCTTTCGTATCCGTGAATTATGTTCATAAGATAGAGAATTACACTCATGGTTATGATGTAGCTTCTTTTGGAGAACTGTCCAGTAGCCGACCAACCCCTTTGGGTAAGTAAAATCTGGACTTTCACATTTTTGTGCCATAAAGGAAACAGACTTAAAATTATTCAACTTACCTTCTTCTTTGACCACCGACTACGGATACTGAAACAGTATTTCTGAAGCCATGTTTGCCATTCAAACTGGCCTCCTTCAACGTTCTCACACTAATGCTGAACGGACAACAGATAAGGTTGGTTATGTCTTTAGAAAGTCCTAACATCGATATCTGTTGTCTATGCGAGAACAAGTGAAGTGCTACGAATTCGCCCTCTATCTGTCGCTTTGGAAAGCTTGTTTGACATGCGTTTATCCAGTGACTCTGTGGTATCTACGTCTAGTTTTGCTGGCGTTAGTGCCGCACTAAACGCCTGGGCTGAGGTAGCACTGGTAGATTGGATCTTTATTAACAGTCCATTATGGTGCCTCTTTGTACCAATGTTTATATGTTCAAATAAATAAGTAAAAACTATCAGAAAGATGTTTTGTGGATATTATAGTAATTTAATAGTTGAGTTCATGAGTCTCTCCCGCACGAGACTGATAGGTCCTATGTTTGATGCCCTCGGGCGGGATTGTGGGTACACACTGTTCAGGAGTCCCACAATAGAACGAAACGGCCATCCAGTGCTTCCAGATTTTCTATGGTGGCCTAGCCCCAATTAACTCATGAAGTCGAATAGAAACTACTTTAACGATGACTTCGACCATATAACGAACTTCGGTGGTCGCCCTACTAGCATGAAAACCTAATATAAAACTTTTGGTTCTGATGACATTATGAATCATGGAGTGACTTGATGTCACTCCTCCATACTCCCAGCGTTTGCTCTTAAATGCATACAGTAATGAAAGTCTACCATAAACAGCATAAATAAAAGGATCGTTGAGAAATACATTTTCTGCACTAAATTGTCCTTAACTCTTCGTCAGTAACATAACGGATTTTCTTTACTACTTACATTTTCAGTTAATAATACTATGTTTCCTATTGACTGTAATCTAATACGGTTTACATCATTAGAGCTCATTGTTAGAGAAATGGTGGTTATTACCGTTTTTATTGACTTTTTGTGTATTAATAACCAGTGATATTAATCTCACTTCATTCTTTCACATCGAACAACATATTTCACAGTTAGGAAGATGAATTGAGAAAAGAATTTTTTGTTACCATTTTAAAAACTAACTACAGCATAATTAATTATGATCACCTATCATAGTATCAGATAATATAATTTGTAAATATATCTAGCCAAAATGAAATAAAGTATTTTTGTTTTTGAAATTACTCAATAACTCATTTCTGTATTGCTGTATTTTTTTCAGAGTTAATGATCATACTAGAATAAGTGATGAGGATGACAGTGAAGATGATGTGGATGAGGGAGATTTCACAGTTTATGAATGTCCAGGGCTTGCTAATGTAAGTTAGTCACATCTCTATCATTTTATTGATATATCACTTGGAGATTTAAGTAATCCATTGTTCACCGTATTTAAGGTGTTTCTTAAAATGTTGAAATAATAACTTGAAAATCCTAGAAACGCCATAAAGTTAAGTGAAAGCAAATAATGTGTTTCATGTTATTAGAAAAAAACGAACCGTCAGTAGATCATCATCAAGGCAATTACATATACTCTAGAATACGGTTTACCTCCCCTTAGCATTATCCATAATTACCAAACCTTTCAAAGATTGAAGTTATTATATCGTTTACTAAATAAGAAGACGTTTTATACTTCAAAACGGAATACAATATTTTATATACATCTAATGAAATATGTTTGAATTCGAAAAGAACATTGATTCTATCGCTAATTTATGTTGATAACAAGGTATATTAACTCATTTACAAATAGCACTAAGGTTTATTAGTAGCTTTAATCACTAAATGGTTAGATTCGTAAATAACATTCGTTTACAGCTAGTTTGAGTAAAAAAGGTTTTACCAATTATCACTATAAACAAGTTCTACATGTTGCACTTGTACAGTGAACTGAAAGTACGGTTAATCATCAGGTAGCGAATGATAATTTTCGCTTTCCATCACAGAATTTCTAGTCGAAATTCCAAGACTGATCTATAGAAAAAGTTACATCATCATCATCATCATCATCATCATCATCATCATCATCATCATCATCATCATCATCATCATCATCATCATCATCATCATCATCATCATCATCATCATCATCATCATCATCATCATCATCATCATCATCATCATCATCATCATCATCATCATCATCATCATCATCATCATCATCATCATCATCATCATCATCATCATCATCATCATCATCATCATCATCATCATCATCATCATCATCATCATCATCATCATCATCATCATCATCATCATCATCATCATCATCATCATCATCATCATCATCATCATCATCATCATCATCATCATCATCATCATCATCATCATCATCATCATCATCATCATCATCATCATCATCATCATCATCATCATCATCATCATCATCATCATCATCATCATCATCATCATCATCATCATCATCATCATCATCATCATCATCATCATCATCATCATCATCATCATCATCATCATCATCATCATCATCATCATCATCATCAATCATCAATCATCAATCATCAATAATCAATCAAAAAAATGATATTTTACTACTTATACGTTTATATGAAAATAAACTAGGTAAATAATTTCAGAACAGTGAAAATTTTCTCTTTATTTATATTTGGACTTATTTATTTATCAAGAAAAGTTTCATTTTAGTTTTGTACTCTCGTTCTTTATATTAGTTGAATCGTAAAATTCAAGTGTTGGTAGATTTACGTCAAAAACCAGTAAGTGAATTGTTATTATGACCTGTTGGAACAAGAACATCATATAACCTGAGAGGAGTACAATGAGCCAATAGAAAAACTATGATAATTTTAGAAATTCATAACCGTTAACAATACTTTTTATATCAGAATAATATGAGTGTAGTTTTAAACGTGTTACACAAAAAGTCACGCGGTGTTTATTTAAAAGAAAGTTATGTTATACCATAGTAATTTAGCAACATTGCGCATGACCTTGAGGCTTTTACTCTGTTTATTTACCGGTGAATACACAAACTGCAAGGAAAGATTTCGGTAAAGTAACCAAACTAAAACGTATACAATGTTTGTGCAGGTATACTGACTGACCTAAATTCATAATTCGCTTAAAAATATCTAAAAATAACAGTATTATCAAGAAAAAAAATAGCGTCTAAATAACCCCTTATCGGCTCTTACTCGATAGTATCAAACGTCAGAATAAGTTTCCGAAAAACTCAATCTGGCTTCCCCGTTCGAAATATGGACAATCATTTCATTCATTTTCATAGAATTCATCACGGACTAATCTCACTTAGACAGCCACTGTAGTCAGTAATTTTTAGTTTTTCTAACGTTCATTACTATTTCGGTGTCAGTTGCTTCAAATGTACATACGCATGTATAATAGTTTCCAATATATTATATGGCTAGCAAATTAGCTCTTCTGCTTGTGTTTATTATCCTATTTAATTGTGCTTCTCATACTAGATAGTTAAGACAATGTGAAAAGCTATGGGCATGGGTGATATGAAGAACAAAGTGGATTCTAATTCCATCAAGTCATCGACATTAATCCAAACCGCATTCGTTACACAGCTCCATGCTATACTTCTTTGATGTTTTATGCAAGAAGTGAAAGTAGTCATTTTCACTGAATTGATTCGTTCTTATCAGAACTGTTCATCTCCTCAACTTCGAGTCATAACTTTTAACGAGTGATCCCATGTTTTCCTATTGACGTTCGAGTCATTTAACTTCGATAGTCAAATAACCTACCATTTAGTATCGTTCGAGTAAGCGCGTTTTGATTACACATACTATGTGAGACGAAATATATACATTAATCAAAATTTAGTGCATTGAGAAGCAATGTTCGAGTAGATGGTAGCAGATCGTTGCAGTGATCAGTTTAGGCTGAAAAAATAATATGTATCTTGGTGGAACTCGGACGACATTTCTCTCAACTGTCAATTAGGTTTCAATTTCATTGACACGTATCCTGTCACGAACAACGATTGTTCGCCCCCCCTCACCACCACGATTGGCACATTTAAATCAGACTATTAAGTCGTACTTCTGACCTTGAAATCACATCGTATTGATTATTCGGTGTGAAAACACCTTGTTTAATAGTAAGACACTAATTAGTAGGACTAGCACGAAAATATACATATATTCGGGTGATTTTTATTTTGCTTTTTTTCTCATGAAACAATACTGAAATCTTTAAAAGTCAGATAATTCATTCAATGTACCAAAGAAAATGAATGATCATACGCAACGCTCAGATATGAATTTACTTAACATTAGGTCACTTGTTGATGGCTAATCAAACATAGATTATTGATTTTCGAGTTGAGATTAATCCGATCAATAATGTGTGGACATGTTTGATTGGAGAGTTGTGTGACATGAACTGTTGTATATTCATTTTATGAAACAACTGGAGAGGTTCCAGACACGTGGGAATTCACAAATTCC
Source organism: Schistosoma spindalis (assembly GCA_946903255.1). Classification (NCBI taxonomy): domain Eukaryota; kingdom Metazoa; phylum Platyhelminthes; class Trematoda; order Strigeidida; family Schistosomatidae; genus Schistosoma; species Schistosoma spindalis. The sequence goes on from OX336416.1 coordinate 48,900,642, forward strand.
TGTGTCCCTGTCTCGTTTATTGGGATTACATGTCCTTGTTAGTGAATTGTGATTTAGATAATATTCCTCGAACGATTCCGATCTTCATTCTTCAACACAATGTGAACGATAATTTTCAGCAATAAATACAGATTAAGATGACACGTGGTCTATGTGCATACACATTTATTGTTTACAATGATTAGGTAAACACTATTTATCATGACCCAACTTACTGATTCTGACCTCGATGGTAGATCTTGTAGTGTTTTGCTGTACAAAAGTAACTTGTTTCCCTGTTCAATACCAATGTTCCTTGAATGAGTCAAGTATGTTATTGGTTGAGAAAGTGTTTTCAAAATGATATTTAACATCATTTTTTAAAAGGCTAATTATCTTAGACTGATGTACGGGAATTGTGAATATGGCTGTAAGATGTAATGAAACCATATGTCTGGTTCGTGTTTATGTCGTCATCATCTCCAAATCACAGGACAGTTGGAGAGGAAGTTCTCAAACTACATTACAATGAGATGTTTGATCGCAGGCTTTTCATTATGAATTTCATAAACAGTGAAACGCGTACATTTTTCCACACGTCGATAGTACACTATTTGATACAGTGTAAATTTGACTGATTACTTGAGTGCACTACTAACTGGTTGAATAACGTTTTTGTTACTTTATTGCAGTCCATGTAAAATAAACAACTGTTCTTTCTTGTTCACATTATATATCTTACGAGCACTATGCGTTATTTGTTGCTAAATAATTGAAATCAGTATTTTGTTGACTGTTTATCAATCAAATACATTGTGAAAATTCAAGATGCGTCTTCATATTCGCTCTTATACTCTGAAACATTCACAGATTCCAAATTGTATAAATTCTATTGGAATTCACAATAGACGTATTTTTTAAATAAGTTTCCTTATTATTCACACGTTTCATAATTCCATTTAATTTAAACAATCATAGTTACAGACTATAAAAAAGGTTGTTTACATATGACCCTGGACCCTTCGGGTACTCACACTCCGTTTTTTGGTATACTGATTGTTGTTCTCAGTATCATACCATAATTTACCACTGTTGTTTTCTTATTTGGTCGGCTGCCACATTGACAGATCATTAATGCAACTGTTGTATGCGCTCACAGATCATATTTTTCTCATAACTGGATTATATATAGTATGTTTAGATCATATGCTATACTTAGGAATTATTGATTATACGTTATAATTGTAGATTTAATGACCAATCCAACACTCCATATCCAGCACTTAACAAGAAACGTCCAAATTTTATTTGTGCAGTTCTAGTTTGTGTATCATTATCTAATTTTATACAATATTATTTAATACGTTTTTTACTACATTTGGTAATTATATTTTTAGTCTGCCACAGCTTTTAGGCAAGAGCGATATTTCTTTACTTCATGGTATTATCGAGTCTGTCCTAATTGTAACTGGTCAACTGTTAAAAATAGTATTTGACAAAAAAAACACCATGCCACTCTTTTATCGCATTAAGAAGTCAGTTGAACTAGACAACCTGGTGTTCTACGACAGGACATAGTAACGATACTAGTCCAACAAGTGTTACACCGATACAAAATAAATCAGTTTCACTTACCACATATTGTAAAACATTTGATGATACCTGGCTTGGTTGAGACATTACTTGATCTATCTAATCAAAACTTCCAACTCCACTGAATACTCGTAACAATAGATTTCTAAATTCTATCACACTCTATCAAATTATGATTGAGATAATTTAATTAAAGTAAATTGCTCCTTCTTAATACCTACTTATTTTAATAGACTGGTGAAATCGAAGTCGAAAATCCTTTCTTCGATAATAATAATAATAATAAAGAAAAGAATAATAACGATAATAATAATGATAATGCTGGAGAGAAAGCGTTGAATACAAGTGGCAGCTCAGGTGAATTGATTGGTTGCAGTGATTTAGATGAGCACATTAGTGACTGTGTCAATAACGGATTTGCCGACGACTTTAGTAGTCTAACAACAAATACCACCACCAACGGAGAAGTAACGTTGATCACGACAACTACAACCATTGTATCAACACCAATGCAATCAGAGAAATCACAGGCAGCTAGTAAATAAGTTGTTGTGGAACGAGAATTAAATCAACTCCAATATTTAATGCTAATCATTTTTTTCATTGTGTTTTTGCATGTCGTCTGTTAATGTGATTTGTGTAACAGATTAGATTATCTTTTGAAATTCTGCAATCATTCATATCATTTTCCAACATAACAAATAGTATCATCGGTCACTTGCGACGTCACTCAATATACACAGAAGTCTTCGAAGCACATTTGAAGGATGATATAGCACATAATTTTCTTGTAATAGATTTATTCGGAGACGTTATTTTTTCCTTCAGGATACAAACTTTTCCCATATTTATACATCATAATTTGAGGTTGTTATCATTTTGTTTGCTGTCAGAGATAACAACTTGCTAAACATTTCAATACATTTTCGTTTTTATCAAAAGTCATACATTTTCAGACACTACATATTCAAAGTTTACTGAAAATCTATTCATTCTAAAGTACTTGTCCAAAAGCCAGTTATTTTTCTAAATTTTGAATACTGTACCAAGTATATCATCCTCGCGTTGTGCTGTTTGTTTATTGGTTCATCATTGCTTACATCACTCTTCATCAATGTTCTTGTGTGTATATGTGTGCATCTCCGTGTAGATTCTTGTTTGCAATAGGTAGTAATCTGTTGTTCGGTTTAATTCGTCTTGTTACTTCAAACCACCTTTTGCTACCGTGAACTTGTGTGTCTCCCGTAATCATTAGTTGAATGTTATTTCTCAAATACAATAAACGATTCCAAAGGATTCGTCTTCATTTCATAATTCAATTGATACTAGTTAGTAGTTGATAACAGTGAATTATATGAGGAGAATATGACATAGGTCTATGAAGTCATTAAATATTGAACTGAGTTGTGATAGGAGATCCAGAGTTCTGGTTGACATCTGCACGATAATCATAATCAATGGTTAGAGAACTTAGGTGATGTATGGTAAAAAATCGGTTACAGTAGGATATTCGTATTCGTTTCGTAATTCTTTTAGATTTTACATCTTACCATCATTACGTAATTTTATTTCATATTCTTACCGTGAATCAAACCTAGTTTAAAGGACTAGCTGATGTGAGTATACTACTCCGTTTTCAATCTATGCTTAATTGGATTACAACATCTATGAGTTAATTTTTGTCGGTCCCAAAATGAACCAATTGGAACAAAGTATGCGCAACACAACTTCACACTGTTTCAAAAAGCTAACCTTACATTTTTTAAATAATACAACTAACTTTGAAGATATCTATAACAGAAAAACTTCTTGAAGTTGAATGTCTTTTGGAAAAATAGAAGAGTATTGATTTCGATTAATAACTTATTGTTACTTCTTGCGATACTACATATCCCATTGAGTGGATGTTAGCTTCTATAACGATTCCAGTCAGAGTTCAATGACAGGACACTCAGAGAAATCAGATGGGTTTCCGAACCAACGTTGAGCTCATAGATCAAATATTCACCATCTAGTAGATTCGGAAACTGTGACCACCTTTCTTAAAATGATACTGGCACTCAACTCTGTCGACTGAGAGACGTTATGGAAGTGAATGATATTGGAAAGTGCATTAAATAAGTACGGATATCATTTAGACGCTCTTTACTTATGTACCATTAGTTGAATCAAAGCTTACGGTGGACTGTCATCTGAGTTGGCCTACAAAAGTGGCATTCATGTTCGACCCTTAAGTCGAATGCTCCGGGCGTGGCCACTTAAGAAAACCACCTGCTTCGGTCTGGTCACCCGGGCAGTATCTCATCCCACACACAAATCAAGTGACTCGTGTGGCGCAGATGTATTCGGTGCCTTTTTGCACTAATATTTATGTGTTCAAATAAATAAATTGACGCTTTGTCGGTTGAATAACTAAGCCAATAGTGTTGAGATAAGGCATAGGATACCAGGTAAAAATGGTAGCAAGTTGATTGATGGTACTATGAATATAGTGAAATCACCGGAACAAGTGCTACACAAGCTTAGTCAACGAATGTTCCGACTTGCTATGATGCTTATCGTTGAAGTAGTTTAAGAAAAGTGTGACAAAGCAAAATAATGGAATGACATAGGCCTGTCTTTGCTGTGATATACATCCACAACACAAATGAAATCTATAATTGGTGATTATAAGTGACGTAGCTTGACGTCAATCTCAGTGGTACAGAGATACTGACATTTCATCTTGCCCTAGATCCCAAATTTCATTATCAGTTCATACTTACCCTTCTTGAATTTTATATGTTCCGTTCCAACCATATTTGTCATTTCGTTCACCAAATATATAGTGATATTGTTAGTTTACGTTCTTTGTTTTTACTATCATTAGTTTCCTCCCACCAACTACATGTAACGTTTAGAGACTTAAACTGGTCCGTATTAAACGCATATCTTATCAGGTTTGTTATTGATCACTGAGTGACTTCTGAATACATGTAATACTGTTCAGAGGTTTTCATACGTTGATGTAGTTGTGTGTGGGAAAATAGTATGAAATCTGGACAAAATCCCTGAAGTCGAATGTTTGTAGCTTGCTGATTTGGTTCTGTGAGAGCGTACTTTGGTATTTGTACGAATTAATGATTCTTCCGTATTTGATGGCCAGCTGCTTGCGAATTCCTAATATTACACGTTCATTTGTGCTCATTTAGTTCTACTTAGAGTAAGTTGTACCATTTCGAGAATTCCTGGTTTTTACATTGATTCGAATACTTCTGATCATTATAAATACCTCTTGTTAGGACACTGAGACAACTTAAGTATTTTTCTGTTAATTCTCTCCCGAATCTGCTTTTGCCACTGTTGTATGGTAGTTCATATAGATTTTCACCAAGTAGGAGGTGAATAAGAATACATAATGGACGGTAATTGTTTTATGCCATGGATTCACTGAGGTCGAAAAATTCCTATTATTGAGTGTTGATCTATTTGATGCAATATTCGAACATACTGTGTTTGAACCAATCCTTAAGTAATCGATAGTATGTGTCATTACAGAACAACTAAATTGAAGGGTATACAGTTCACTGAAACGAGAATGAGAGAAAATGATCGAGTTCAAGAAAGAGGCCCACGAACAGAAACGTTGCATGTACAGTACACCTCGTTAACCTGGTTAAAAGTTTAATCATGTGAATGGAATAAATTCACTCAACTTCTCTCTGGATGAGCTGTTTGCTTGAACTATAACTCTCTATAAACCCCACAATATGATTGTTGGTTCTGATCAATAGTCACTGAAACACTTGAGTCACTAAGTGTTATGAGTTAGCATAGGATGGCATCTTTTGGACTATGATACAAACCTAAGGGGTAGCCGCTACAATGGACTAGAAGGATGTTGGGGTATTCAGAAGATACCCCAGAAATTATCTAATGCTATTCCTGAATGAGAAATGGTGTCCATTCCCCGTTGGTCAATATTCTTCCAACGTGTCATTTTCCCATTGGTCAATATTTATTTGTGTCATTTCCTGGAGGTCAAATCTTGTACAAATGTTATTTTCTATTTTATGGTACGAGTGGTCTGTTTGATTGGTATATAAACAGAGTATGTTTGAAATATAATGATTCATATCGCAGAGGCTGAGACTTGCGTTCTGGACTCAAATGGCTGATCTAGACAGGGAAGCAGGGCCGATCAGAACTCTAGGTTGTTCTTACGTGTTTTACGCTTCTTTGATCCGATCGATAACTCACTGCCAACGCTGTCCTCTAATCCGCCGACGTCTCAACACATAACAATTGTCGGCCTTCAATATAACAAAGGAAAACTTGTATACTCCAACCACTTCTGAGAGAATCAATCAAGTATCGACTAAAACAAAATTACTGAAGTGAAAGACTACTGTGATCATTATTTTAAAAATATTCATGACATTTTAAATCGTCAAATGAAGCGTTTTTTATCAACTTATTTCTAGGAAATTGTTATATCCCGATACGAATAATGAATGGTAATTTTTGGGATCCAGTTACGGACCAATACTATACTATGATAATTAGGAGTAATTGAATTATAGTATGAACTAAGAATCCCAGAAATAACGCAATTGAATCAAGAAGTACTACACAAGCACTAAGGAATGTTTTGTATTTAGAATTCGAAATCAAGCATTCAACAAGTACAAAGCAATCATTAGTTCATTCAAACATCACATCCGCCACAGCTTAAATTGGAGTCCAGGTGTCTGTAATTGATTGCACATCTTCTTCTTAAGTTCATCCTGTGTCTGTCCAACAGTGTATTGGATAAAGACTATGTATTATCTAGGATGCACTCATTAGTATTTGAATTAACAACGGAAATCGGAACAGACTCACTCGATTTCTGGGATTGTGAACAATCACTATGCCGGTTGAATGCTGAAACTACTACCTAGGATATGAACCATAGACTATCCTCCCCCACGAAATAATGTCGGATCTTCATATTCCCAAGTTATGAATAATGTAGCTTCATCTAAAACATCTTTCTCAATTTGACTAGAGTAAACATTGGAAGTGAATTTATGATAAGGACAAACAAGAGTTGATATGGAATTATCTGAATTGTAATCAAACTCTAACTCATTTAATACTCGTGCTTCGCATCGAACAAGTTTCTCACAAGAAACAAATACATCATGAGGACAAATAATATTTGATATGACATCAAGATTTGATTCTTCTGAAATAGTTTCCTCAAATTTATTAAGAATGTCATTTCAGAGTAAAGGATCATTAGAAAAATCAGCATCAATTAAAACTACATCAGTTTTTCGATCATGATTAGGTTCATCCAAAATATTTTCCTCAGATTTGTAAGAAATTTCATCAGAAATATGTGAATCATTAGGAGAAATCATATCTGGTACAATAACATGGGAAATCTGATAGGTCGATTGATTAGAAATTGTTGTCTCGCAAGAATTCTGAGTTTCATTAAACTGTAGCGTGGTGTCGAGTTGAGCTGAACTATGAACACCGCTACCAGACTACTTGCCAATAGACCAATAAAATCCCGGTAGGCCAAAATATCAGAAGGCAGATGATTGTAGTAGTCGTATATATTTGTTGGCAATCTCGTGGTATCGAAAGAATACCGAGATCGTGCCAAAGGAGTACAAGCGTGGTTACTGAGCGTAACCGGATTCGTACAAGTTCGAAGTCAACGGGAGAGTAAGTATAATGGCTGTCATTAGCACAGTTAAACAAACGAGCACAGTAAAACAGTCACTGGTACAATTGGTTATAATAATAATTGTTTTCATCGAACCAATCGCGTTCTGTTGACAAAAGTAGGTCACTACAGGAGCCCCCCGCTAGAAAGGGTTTACACTTTCGATAGTTAGCGGTTTGATTCGTGGGACTGATCGGCAGAATTGCGGTTGTAGGACGGAGGAAATTGGCGGAACAGGAAGTGATCATTGATCCTCGAGTTGCCAACGAAAGTCTTTTGCGCAGAACGGTACCAGAAGTGTGCTGAATTTGTTGGTCGAATTAGCATACCACACCAGAGTGGTTTGTATCCAGAATCTGATGATTGCGTTCGTAGGGATGTGAACCAGAAAACGCTGCAGACGTAGGACGAAACCACGTTGAGCCAAGAAACCGGACGCGACCATAACTACCAAGCATATGCCAGGCGGATTCGAGACCAGATAATCGACTGAGTGCGTTGACTAGAGCGTGGGTGGCCAAACCAGCTTTCGCCAAAGTTGACTGAAGTCGACGTTATCAAATGGGCGATGGTCGGAGGCGTGGGCTCAGGATACAAAAAAAAAATCAAAAAAAAGAAAAGTGTAGCATGCGTGTAGTATAGGAATAATCCTACACCGTATCCGTTATTGACTGTGCGTTTAGTCGCGAAAGCGTACGGGTAATCGTACTCGGCGACCGGAACGTGAGATGGTAGTCTCGTTCGTACTTCGTGAGCCTGCGATCTCATCCGAGGTCAAGGGCGGCGTGGTCTGCTGATCTGGACGTGAGACGGAAGCCTCGTCCGTAGATGGTGCAGATGACGCGTGCTGTTGACCGGGACGTGAGAACGAGGTCTCTGATGTATCTAGCGTGGGATCCGAGGTAGACGTAGAGATCCCGCTAGAAGGTTTGGTAGGTCTAGCATTGAGTCTCAAGTTATCGGGTAGGGCACTGTCATCGACGTGTGCTGGTTTGAGACGATCAATGCTGACGATCTCGACGCGACCATGTCGATCAACCTTGAAGGTCTTTTCGTGATGAGAGATCACGTGAAAAGGGCCCTCGTAAGGCTGTTGTAGAGGTTTGCGTACCGAATCTACTCGTATGAAAACATGTGAACAGGTAGATAACTCTCGAGGGAGAGCGACCTGTCGATGTTGTATTCGAGTTGACACCGGAGACAGCGTTCGCATAAATGCAGACAGTCGATGGACGTAGTCTGATTTACCGAAATCATTACTGCTCCGTGGTGTGAAGAATTCCCCAGGCAGACGCAATGTCGTGCCGTATACAAGTTCAGCGGCGGAACATTGAATATCTGCCTTCAAACTCGTTCTGATGCCTAAGAGAACGAGCGGTAAGGTTTCGTACCAATTGTCGTTTTCGTGTGCTCGAAGAGCACTTTTAAGTTGGCGATGAAACCGTTCGACTAAACCATTCGATGCTGGATGGTAGGCGGTAGTGCGTATGCGTTCCGTACCAAGCAGCCGGGTCAGTGAGGAGAATAATGCGGACTCAAATTGTTGTCCTCGGTCAGTCGTGACAGTCGAGGGACAACCGTACAATGCTATCCATCGTTCTACGAAACGGTGAGCAACTGTCTCCGCCGTGATAGACGTGATGGGAATAGCTTCGGGCCATCTTGTAAAACGGTCAATGCACGTGAGTATGTGATCATACCCATGCGATGGTGGCAATGGTCCTACAATGTCTATATGAACGTGATCAAAGCGAGCATCAGGCGTAGCGAACGTGCCAATGGGGGCAGCTACGTGCCTGTGCACTTTTGATCGTTGACACTGTAAGCATTGCTTTACCCACATACGAACATCTTTATTCATGGACGGCCAGACGTATCGTGCAGCGATGAGACGTAATGTGGCTGCGATACCTGGATGAGACAATCCATGAAGGGCATCGAAGACGAGACGGCGATAAGTAGAGGGTACGATGGGTCGAGGTAGACCGGTAGAAATATCACATAGGATAGTACCTGAGCTAGTAGCTAGGGGTACTTCCTGACACTGAAGGGACGAAGATTGTGGTGCTTCTGTGCAGACAGGATCGTTTGCTTGCGCGGCGGCCATAGCAGGAAGATCGAGCACCGGTAAAGTAACTGCATTCGTCTGGATACGTGATAGAGCATCGGCAACATAGTTCGACTCGCCTTTAATGTGACGAAGGTCTGTCGTGAACTGGGAGATATAGTCCAAATGTCTGCACTCTCGTGGTGAGTAGCGGTCAGACTTGGTATGCAGGGCATACGTTAAGGGCTTATGGTCGGTGAATAAAATGAATTGACGTCCTTCTACTGAGTGCCGGAAATGTTTGATGGCGCAGTAGGCTGCAAGCAGCTCGCGACCAAAAGCGCTATATCTCGTCTCCGTGGGAGTAAGGCGTCGTGAGAAAAATTCAAGGGGTTGCCAACTACCGGAGATATTCTGTTGCATAACGGCTCCTATAGCGAAATCTGATGCATCAACCGCTATACTAAGCGTGGCTGATGGGTCAGGATGAGCGAGAAGTGTAACTTCAGCGAGAGCCGTTTTGATCTCTGAGAATGCAGTACGTGCGGTATCGTTCAGTTCTAATTTGCGTGGATTACCGCGTAGTAAATCGGTTAGTGGTCGTAACCGTTCTGCCGCGTGAGGGATAAAACGTCGGTAGAAGTTAACCAAACCGAGAAAAGCCTTCAGTTCCTTGATTGAGGACGGCACGTTGTACTCCTTGATTGCTCGAATTTTGTCCTCGCAAGGCAGAATACCCTCTTGTTTGATGATGTGACCCAGAAATATTATTTCTGATTTACCCAATTCGCATTTCTCTGGGTTGACTACTATTCCATTATCCGAAAGACGTTGGAATAATAGCGTAAGGTGTTGATAATGTTCATCTACGTTTGATGATGCGATCAGCAGGTCATCAATATAGACGTGAACAAAATCCAAGTCTCGTACTATGCTATCGATAAACCTTTGAAAAGTTTGAGCAGCATTCCGTAATCCAAATGGCATTCGTAGGAACTCAAACAGACCGAAAGGAGTCGTGATAGCAGTTTTCTCGATGTCTTCAAGAGCGACTGGGATCTGGTGATATGCTCGTACCAGATCGATTTTAGAAAAGATAGTCGTGCCCTTGAGCGATGCCGTGATGTCGTGTATGTGGGGGATGGGGTAGCTATCAAAGCGCGTAACTACGTTTAATGCTCGGTAGTCGCCGCAAGGTCTCCAACTAACCCCATCCTTTTTGCGCACCATGTGTAAAGGAGAGGCCCAAGGACTGTGAGAAGGACGAATAATACCAGCAGATAGTAAATTGTCAAACTCACGTTTAGCGAAGGCTAATTTGTCCGGTGCCAGTCGGCGTGGTCTTGCCGTGACTGGTGGTCCGCGGGTGACTATGTGGTGTACCACACGATTGGTCACCGATGAAATCTCCTCGAATGGTTTAGTTAATCTGGGGAATTTCTCGAATAAGGCGTGGAATTTATCGTCACGCGAATAAAAAGTACCGAGGATTCGGTACGCGTACATCGGAGTCTATTATATTAATACTATTCTTATCGTTATCCGTCATGTCAAATATATATATTAAAAATTAATATGAAAATATATGACAGACGTGGATAGATAAAACAATAGACTCACCGAATTGCCTTCTTTGAAAGATTTGACCGAGGTTGAGGCGTGTTCCAAAATTTGGATCACCAAATGTAGCGTGGTGTCGAGTTGAGCTGAACTATGAACACCGCTACCAGACTACTTGCCAATAGACCAATAAAATCCCGGTAGGCCAAAATATCAGAAGGCAGATGATTGTAGTAGTCGTATATATTTGTTGGCAATCTCGTGGTATCGAAAGAATACCGAGATCGTGCCAAAGGAGTACAAGCGTGGTTACTGAGCGTAACCGGATTCGTACAAGTTCGAAGTCAACGGGAGAGTAAGTATAATGGCTGTCATTAGCACAGTTAAACAAACGAGCACAGTAAAACAGTCACTGGTACAATTGGTTATAATAATAATTGTTTTCATCGAACCAATCGCGTTCTGTTGACAAAAGTAGGTCACTACAAAACTCTGAACTGCTGTATGACTCTAAAATGTCTTTTGAAATCATTGATAAAGATAAATGGTCATTATAAATACTGAACTTAATAGAATCAGAATTACAAGGCTTAATATTAGTTGCAGCAAGATAAACAGTAGTATTACAAACTGAGTGAATATGTCCAATACCACCACATTTAAAGCACTTAGAATTATAAAATTTACATGATATAAAAGAGTGGAACCTGCCACAGGACAAACATTGACCAAACTTGTGCCCATCTTCGTGAACTGCATTGCAACTCCTCAATGAATTATCTGCATAACCTTGAGTATGCACTGGGATAGGGTGACGTAATGTAGTGGAATTTTTTAGATCATCATGAATCATTTTACGAAATCGCCCTTTACTGCATTCGAAATTTGTATACTTAGCGTAGTCTAGAAGTAGTTCCTTGAGAGTTGTATAAGGAAGAGAAATGGGCTTTTCCGGTAAAGCCAAAACTTTTATTAAGCTATATGCTTCTTTTCCGATGGATGTGAGAAAATGTGCCACAATATTAATATTCTCATCATCTTCCTTGGTCATAGCCCAGATTTCGAACCTTTCAAATTAATCCTCATAAGCATCAAAATCCGAATGAATATCTAACTGTTCCATCGCAGGCTCCATCGCGACGCCAATATGATAATTAGGAGTAATTGAATTATAGTATGAACTAAGAATCCCAGAAATAACGCAATTGAATCAAGAAGTACTACACAAGCACTAAGGAATGTTTTGTATTTAGAATTCGAAATCAAGCATTCAACAAGTACAAAGCAATCATTAGTTCATTCAAACACCACATATACGTATATTTTTATCGTATAATTGTTATGTAAGTAAACTGTTCATATTCATGTCCCTCTTATTATGAGTTTTATTTTGACCTATGAACTATTATTATACGATTTATCAATATTGAGTTATGGCCTGTCTATTAATTACTATTGTGGTGTGTGCTACTTATGTAGACACAAGTATTATATTACACGAGTTAGGAACGTAATGTCTGGCAGCAGATGGGGGAAGATCAAGAAAGGAAGAGCGGAAACACAATGGAATTTGTATGAAAACGCATGAACAATGAAATCTGAGACAATGAATTGATGCTTGCAACAGTAACAGTCAAGTTTGATTGATATTTTGCAAATTAACGATTTAATATATGGTTCTCAGATTTTATTGAGATGCTATGTAATTTGACTTTAAATACATTCGATTGTCTGCATTGGTGTTTTGTTCACTACACTGTCTCCCTCATTCACAACCACATTTGGCTAATTCTTGTACAAATTTTGTTTCATATTTTTTTGGTACGAATAGTCTGTTTGGTTGGTATATAAACCCCGGCTGTTCGAAATAGATGATTCATATTGAAGAGGCTGATATTGGTGTTCTGGACTTAAATGGCTGGGCTGGACGGAACAGGACCAATCAGGACTCTAGGCTGTCAATACGGGTTAATGTATCATTGATCCGATCGATAAGTCACTGCTCCCTAATCGGCGGTATCATTACTTATCCATTAACATGGTACCCAGGCCACAAGTTATAACAGAAATCTTACAGATAACTCTGAGAACTTTGCCTGAGGTCACAAAGCTGCATATGATATTGTTAAGCAGGATGTTAAGAAGTTAGTGAAGTCTGTCTACTTACAGCTATATAATGATGGCATTATTCGGAAACAAACATCACTTAATCAGCATAAATAATTCGTATAAATGGTGTCCTATGAACTAGGCTATACTTAACATTTTCGCGTTTGCTGATTATTGAAGTCATACTTTTTTCATGAAATCAGGTTAGCTGACAGGTTCCTTAGTGTTATTTGCTTTCAGATGTCTCGATCATGGATATACTATACTAACATGATAACCTTAGATAATTCCGTTTGCTAAAGCATATTATCAACAAAATAAGCAGAAATATATTAAATGAACCATCGTTGAAAACGGTTTGCATGCTTAATTTTTATTGGTCACTCGTTCACAGCCAATGAGACACTCAATGGATCAGCGAATAGAAATGAAATATTTACAGCTAAGCAATGTAGTAGTTGCACTATTGGTGAATTTATTTACCGGATAACTATTTAAGTCAAGGCTTAGTTTTCGTTGTTCTGTCTACGTGTACAATGACTTGTGAACAAATCAAGGTGAGGTAGTTTGTTTTTGTTCACTTGTGTTCCCTGGTGAATTTTCAAGTGTTGTTGAGGTTCCAATTGCAGTATTTGGTAGGATAAATATTATTTGCGATATGAAGGTAAATACAGAGTTGATTGCAAATTAGATCTGTACACATAATTAGCAGTGATTTCTCACCTCATCAAGCCACTAAATTACGTGTTCAGATTGGGCTCTGATATGATGCACAATCATTATAGTCACATAGTAATCACCCATTGTTTGTTTTAAGAAAAGTTAGGTGTAGTATTTCAGTAAATGTCATGGTTTGCCTGTGAAATTGTTGCGAGAACCTGGAGGGTTCTAGAGAGTGAACCGTTCCGGCCCATATTCCAGAAATATGTAATCAATGGAACAGTTATCTGTCATGTGATGGTTTGTCTAAATTGGTTAGGACTTGGATAATGTAATTGTTTTCAAGCGAAAAGTGATGTGTAACACTAAGCTGTAGTTTCTATAGGTTATCTATTTTAACGGACGCGGACGTGCTGAATCTATCCGGATGACTCTTGTGGCGGCTGGTGTGAACTACGAAGATGAAAGAATTAGTTTCCAAGATTGGCGGGAAATAAAACCAACTATTCCGGGCGGGCGATTGCCTGCAGTGAAAATCACCGATAATCATGGGCAAGTGAAATGGATGTTAGAGAGTTTGGCTATTGCACGGTATTTGGCGAAAAAACATCATATGATGGGAGAAACAGACGAGGAATATTATAATATTGAGAAGTTGATTGGTCAGGTGAGTTAAGCGTTTTATTGATTGGGGGAATTTTACGCTGCTGGAGTCCTGTGAGTTTAGTTTATTGCGTTGAATAAATGAAGTTGGAATTTATAGGCGAGTGGTAACTAATGTGTTGTGATTACTAAAAATCATGATAAATTTGAAATATCCCAATTATTAAAAAAAGTAACTAAGGCTAAGCTTTCCTACCAAATAAATTACTTATCTGCAGTATCGTAATAGTGTTCACTGGAAACCACTCCACTTCACTCAAAAATACTTCATCGTGTTTCATTTTACTTATTTACATCTCAACAATACTTGTTGTTTTTGTGACATTCTATACTGGATTCTCCTTTTATGTAAGTACATACCTAAGTGTCAACATGTCTGAAGTAAAAATAGGCAGGTTAACTCGTGTAGGTTGTTGACCTAGAGATGACGCAACACGGTTTAAGACATTATCTTACATGGCTCAGAACAGAAGGCAGTGGCGATCCTTCCGTAACTTTCTTTCACTTCATCAAAGTGAAAGTAATTCAAGTTCTTTTTTCACTGGACTGTCTCTCCCATTATTATTATCATTGGTACTAGTGGTATTAATATTATCGATAAATTAACGTGCCTATGGGTAGTCCTGCGACGTTTTTAACATACAAAAAATGAGTTTACATAACCTTATCACTTAGCGGTGACTCAAATAGTCTCGTGTTGAAACGAAAACTAAAATAAGCTATCAATCGAACGCTTTATGCAGCCCAACTTTTCGTTATCGAAAGTCAAGGTTTTTTGTTTCACCAAAAACCCAAATAGCATCTAAACGGTTGTGTCACATCCTATTGCATCTATCAATTTATATGTATGTGTGGAATCACGTACATAGGGAGTATCAATCGTGAGCACACTTAAATAGTTACAAAAACAAATGAATCTCGATGTTCTAATGAGATCAAGATGGACACTTGGTTGAGACAGGTCGTAAGGTTAATATTAAGTCAGTCGGGAACGGAAACCCGGTAATACTGGTTTATTATCCATAGTGGTAATCACATTGTTTTGGGGTACTTCATCATTATCTTTCTTTCCGCTTACCATTTAATTTATCTAAGTGACACCTTATTTTTCATATATGTCTTAACAAGTATGTGTGATCAAATTGTTCGAAATATATTGCGCAAATATATCACAATTCTGCTAATATTTATTTTTTCATCGCACTGCCCATATTATTATTATTTCATTCTCATACACTAATTTTTACTCATTGTTGCTCTGTGCTACTATCCTCACCTTCCATTCTCTAACTCTTCGCAACCTCAGTTTTAACTGTGTGGCGCATATATATTTGGTGCCGCCTTGTGCCAATTTTTACGTGTTCAGATACATAAATAAACAGCTCCTAAGGTAAACCACAATCGTAACTTGTAAATCCAACTCAAAACTATCATTTCTCTTAATACTTAATTTAGCACATTTTATGAAATCACATATATTATGTGGTGATGAAAGCTCAACATGATAATAACCCTTGGTCAAAACACTAGTTCGATTCCTAATATATAATCGTGACGTCCTACCTTTGCTGCAAATAATATTTGGGTATATGAAGGTTGTTTATTCAGAGCAAGGATGTTATTCCACTGTTATTTTATTGGTTTTAACTGTTCATTGTTTTGTAGCTATCCAGCGTTTCTTGATTGAATGATGAGTCGCCCAAAATCGTCACTATATTATACATTTACCTCATATTTTCATTAACTGTTTTTAATTTTGTCTACAATACATAGGCTGAAGATGTAGAACATGAATATTACAAAACTTTGATGAAGCCAGAAGAAGAAAAAGCGCAGATAATCAGAGAGATACTGAACGGCAAAGTGCCAGTTCTTCTCGATGTAAGTTTAAACTGTTAATTGTTGTATGATTAATGTTTGTATCAACAACATGGCTTTAATAGGTGTAAGCTGATTGTGTGCCAAAAGTACACTATTGAATAAAGCTAATATTAATGCTTACATGTTCAGAAAAAGATAGTCCCTTTGATAAATTTCGTTAATGCAATGAGAAGACGAAGGTTATTAGAATTATGTGATGTATTTGCGCAATACATTTCGAACAGTCTCACCACACATATACTTAAGACATTTTCATATGGAAATTTGAAGGTCAACTAGACAGATTAGAGGTAATTCGTAACAAAGATAAAAAATAATAATAAAGTACACGAAAACAATGTGATTACCAGTCTGGTTAGTAAATCAGTATTACCAGGGTAGGTCAAGGGTGAGGATAAATTGTTTTTGAATGCATAAAGGGGCTTACCTTTAATCTGTCTAGTTGACCTTATAATCTTCACATAAAAATGTCTTAACAAGTATATGTGTGATCAGATTGTTCGAAATGTATTGCGTAAATGTATCACAGAATTCTGATAACCTTCGTCTTCTCATTGCATTATCGAAGCTTACATGTTCGTTTGGTTATCAACTGACTTACGATATTACCAGTCTGTTTCTATACCCCTTATATTCAATCACTCCGAATTATCTTAATCCACATTGGTTTTTATGAGAACGAATTAGCATATCCACATCTTCAGTAAGCTATGTTAGCGAGTGAAGTTGGTGTGTTGAGTACATCTCAAACATGCATCTGTGGCGGTCATTATTCGATATAATTCTTAAACTTCGTATACTGCTCGTCCTGATAACCGTTACTAGATAACGCTCAACGGTCTATGAATCAGAAGACGAATACCAAGTATTGATCACACACAGATCACTAAAACCACAGGCACACGAAGCAAGAATGATATGCGAGTACCGAAGAGCAATTGAGCGAGTGAGTGAATGAACAGGATTAAAATGTACATATACATTATATACATAGGAAAATGAGTAAGTGATCGAATCATTTAAGCGATTAACACTAAAGCTAACAGAATAAATATGTGCTTAGGCGGTAAGCAATGCTCAAGCATACATGTTCGTACAAGTGCAACAATAACAAACTTGAAATGACATAGATAAGTTGTTGCTGTTGTACGAATGACTGTCTGTTAAATAAGTTAATAAAAGGGCTTAACTAAATTAAATGTGAAAAAACTCAAATGTATGTGAGCTTCTATAATAATTAGCTCCCCCCAGCAAACAAAGATACAAAACAGTGTCTGTGTTTACGAAAAAAATATTAAATTTAACAGGAAGGAAGATATTGAAACTTAGGTAATTAAGATGTATGATGGAACTATCGTGTGAGTTATTACAAGTACGTTTAAACTTGAATTCGTATACGTCCGTGAGTCCAGATAAGATAATAATGGAAGATCAAAAGAATACCGTACTGATTTTTACACGCTGACATCTGAATATACAAACTATGTTGGATATAATAATAGGTAAGTTAAAATTTTCTGTATGCACATACAGAACGAAGAGGTATAAATAAATTCACATCCGAATAAGTGAAAGAAATTATTAATTCAAACTCGTAGCTATGTACCGTTGAGGTAATCTAACCCTTCGACCATATTTTGTGGTTACTGGATTTTGTTCGTTTTTCTTCGTTGACGATCGGAATTCACGTTTCGGAGATTCGACGTTTTTCGAAGGATTTATGTGTACTGGCTGATCATCAGCTTCGGTGAAAGCTGGTTTGACTCGGTTGATGCTAATTACATCCGTTTTTCTAGTTTTATCTACCCTAATCGTTTTGTTATTTGTTTTAATAACTTTGAATGGATCATCGTAGGCTGGTTATAAGGAACTCTGCACATTATCCCTTCTGATAAACACATGGGCACTGTAGCTCAGTTGTTTTGGTATGTAGATCTGGTGTTGATGTTGCCTTGGAAGCGTTACTCTTAGATTACTCATATGCTGTCTTAGACGTTGTACATAGTTGGCTATATCAGTTGGAACACTGTTACCAGAGGTGAAAAACTCTTAGCAGGCGCAGAGTATTTCCATAAATCAGCTGTGTTGAGCAACATCCTATATCTTGTTTAATGGTTGATCTTAAACTCAACATGACTGATGGGGAACTTGCTGGCCCAATCATTATTGCTAACTCGCCTCAGTGATTAACAGAATTAAAATAAATCAAATACGAGAAATGATTTCGAATACGTCTATCTTGTACAATCATTGATCCAGGCAGACGATCAAAGGAACGAAGCGAAACGAAATAATGCGCGGTAGAGAAGGCATGTGTGCCAACCCGATTTAATCAAGCGTTAATTAGTATCTATAGTCGCACAAAAATAAGCTACAGACATGTGGTGAGTAGGTTAAGACATACACATACGCTGATATAAAAATAGCCGGGGTTGACAAGTGAATAATTAAGAAGGTGAAGATGTGACTCAAGAAGAATGAATAGATCGACCTGTTCAGAAGCTAGAATAAGCTGTGTGAGCTCAACATATGAACGGATACTACACATCTGACAATTAAATGTGTATCAATCAAGATAAGTTACTTGGTAGAATCGGTAGTTCGAATTTTCGATAAGCTTTGTGATGAGACACACAAAAATCTGGAGAATAGGAAAGTCATGCACTTATTGTACGTTCATCAAACAAACAGGTCAGTAGAAAGTAGTAAGCGTTGGGCACTTCCGTGGTGAGTCACTTGTTTTGGTATTTCTTTAAAATATTAACTGAGGTTGATAATGAATGTCATTGTCCACTGTCAGTTTAAATGAAACTGTAGTTTTTTAAATGAGACAAATTAGGTGATAAAGACTTTTATCTATCAACTAAACTGTCCATTCTTTTGTTCAACATTTATCTAGATAATCTGCGAATCTCTGAAAGCGTCCACAGGCAAGCTGGCTGTTGGTGATAAAGTGACTTTAGCCGACTTAGTTCTGATTGCTGTCATTGACCATGTGACTGATCTGGATAAAGAATTTCTAACTGGCAAGTATCCTGAGATCCATAAACATCGAGAAAATCTATTAGCCAGTTCACCGCGATTGGCGAAATATTTATCAGACAGGACTGCAACTCCTTTCTAAAACTGTCAACAGGAAGCTCGGTGTAACGAGATTAAAGATACTGATAGTGCACTGGTGTGGCCGTTTTACAAAAATGTCATTTGTTTTATGGTGTTCTTTTCGCAATTGTTATTAAAATAAACTTAGTTTTCTGCTTAACTTTGTCTTCTGTGAATGGTTACGCAGGCGCTTTAGACAAAAGTGTGAGTAAAATAAAGTGAGTGGGTTGATTGATATTCGACGTTTATACCAATGAATGCCAGCTTAGTCGTGTAGAGGTTAAGCGGCCGCGTGCGTGGTCGGGGGTGCACGCTCTTAAGGAGTCCCGTTCAGAGCTGGTTTAACATCAATCGCTTAACGATTTCAAAGAAATATTTGTATCTTAGGTTAAGTGAGTCGGAGTGGACTCTGCCTTTGATGTTACATTTCGTCGATTTTTACTTTTTAATTCGTTACAAATTGCATCGTTAAATTACTGTCATTCGCCTTTCATTTACATTTTCTGTATTTTCGATGACAGTTCAGCCGTCATTGTGTTTAACGTCAATTGTCAATGAACTAGTTTTACGGTATCATCTGTCCGTTCCGTATTTTTAGGTGACACGGTAATACGGTTCGCCATGCAGAGAGAGTTCTTGCTTACTTACGCTAGTTACCCATCCCAGAGGATCATAGGCCGCCCACCACCACTCTCCATCCAAATCTGTTCTGGACAATCCTTTCCAGTTGCTATTCATTCTTTTCATGTCTGCTTCCAATTCTCGACGCAATGGGTTCTTTGGTCTTCCTCTTTTTCATTTACCTCTATGGTCCCAAGTTAGAGCTTGACTTGTGATGCATTTTGATGATTTCCGTAATGTATGTACTATTCACTTCCAACGTCCTCTCCTAATTTCCTCTTCAACTGGAAGTTGGTTTGTTCCCTGCCATAGTTGGCTGTTGCTGATGGCATCCGGTCAACAACGGACAATGAGTATCTTGTGTAGACAATTTATTATAGTAGTTCTCCGAGTTTCAGTTCCATTCATATTGAAGATTCTGACTTTGATATTGATTGACAGTTGTTTTGAGTTCTATATGTTGTCCAACTGTAGGAATGCTGATGCTTGACGAGGTTATTACAGTCTTTCTGTGCACGTAATGCGTAGTATTATTTGGACATGATTATCGGTACATATGCAACATATCCGTTTCACTGAAGGTGCAAGATAAAAAAAAACAGTCCTCCGATGGTACACATTTTTTTCAGATCTTATACATGTACATGTGCAACATGACAACATAATAACGCGTTCAGCTGTATAATTACAAAACCTTTATTATCTGCTCTAAGGCTAATTTTTATTAGCATTCATTGATAAGCAATATCTTAGTATATATGTTATTCTGTTAACCGTGAATTAAATAAAATTGTCATTATATACTTTATCATTGCTTGTGAACTCCTTTCCTAGGTAATACAATTCAGTCAATACTGATAAAAATGTTGTTTGACCTTAAAGTGTTTACTAAAGGAGTTTTGTGGATATTGTAGTAATTTAATGGTTGAATTCATGAGTCATTTAATGCTAGACCACCATTCGTCAGACGAAAGAGCCTGTATTCCAGTTTTGATAGACAATATCGCGTATGACAACTGAATTCCCAAAGTGTATTTAGAATCAAGATTCGAGATTTCAATTTAGAGTGGGACTATTTGGTCAAGTTTATCAGTTGCAGTCGTTAGTTAACCATCAGAAAATTAATGTGTTTTTAAATACATGATAGACAGAAATGAAAGGATTAGTAATATCTATATCATAAAACTTACCAAACTCATCATTCCTACATGTTAAAACTCATCCAGCATTATCCACAAACTCATACCAATATTTCACACATATTGAAAAGATAGATCATAGTCAACTAGTCAAATAAGAGTTCAGTGAACAAACAACAGTCACTAATCTGTTTCCATTTGATGTGGCCATTATTGATTGCGTTGGGTCACCAAAATAAAAGTTGATTGATAGCAATTTGATATGGCCGTCACGAAATTATCACTAATGAGAACAGACAAAATCAAGAAGTCCGTGTATTTTAATTTCAATCAATTACATCTCATGAGTTTCTCATTTGTGAACCAAATCATGTTTGACACCTCCGTTATTCAGAGGGGTTTTATTGTTCTTTTGTGAATTATTGTAGTCAGTAATTTTTAGTTTTTCTAACGTTCATTACTATTTCGGTGTCAGTTGCTTCAAATGTACATACGCATGTATAATAGTTTCCAATATATTATATGGCTAGCAAATTAGCTCTTCTGCTTGTGTTTATTATCCTATTTAATTGTGCTTCTCATACTAGATAGTTAAGACAATGTGAAAAGCTATGGGCATGGGTGATATGAAGAACAAAGTGGATTCTAATTCCATCAAGTCATCGACATTAATCCAAACCGCATTCGTTACACAGCTCCATGCTATACTTCTTTGATGTTTTATGCAAGAAGTGAAAGTAGTCATTTTCACTGAATTGATTCGTTCTTATCAGAACTGTTCATCTCCTCAACTTCGAGTCATAACTTTTAACGAGTGATCCCATGTTTTCCTATTGACGTTCGAGTCATTTAACTTCGATAGTCAAATAACCTACCATTTAGTATCGTTCGAGTAAGCGCGTTTTGATTACACATACTATGTGAGACGAAATATATACATTAATCAAAATTTAGTGCATTGAGAAGCAATGTTCGAGTAGATGGTAGCAGATCGTTGCAGTGATCAGTTTAGGCTGAAAAAATAATATGTATCTTGGTGGAACTCGGACGACATTTCTCTCAACTGTCAATTAGGTTTCAATTTCATTGACACGTATCCTGTCACGAACAACGATTGTTCGCCCCCCCTCACCACCACGATTGGCACATTTAAATCAGACTATTAAGTCGTACTTCTGACCTTGAAATCACATCGTATTGATTATTCGGTGTGAAAACACCTTGTTTAATAGTAAGACACTAATTAGTAGGACTAGCACGAAAATATACATATATTCGGGTGATTTTTATTTTGCTTTTTTTCTCATGAAACAATACTGAAATCTTTAAAAGTCAGATAATTCATTCAATGTACCAAAGAAAATGAATGATCATACGCAACGCTCAGATATGAATTTACTTAACATTAGGTCACTTGTTGATGGCTAATCAAACATAGATTATTGATTTTCGAGTTGAGATTAATCCGATCAATAATGTGTGGACATGTTTGATTGGAGAGTTGTGTGACATGAACTGTTGTATATTCATTTTATGAAACAACTGGAGAGGTTCCAGACACGTGGGAATTCACAAATTCCTGTGTCCCTGTCTCGTTTATTGGGATTACATGTCCTTGTTAGTGAATTGTGATTTAGATAATATTCCTCGAACGATTCCGATCTTCATTCTTCAACACAATGTGAACGATAATTTTCAGCAATAAATACAGATTAAGATGACACGTGGTCTATGTGCATACACATTTATTGTTTACAATGATTAGGTAAACACTATTTATCATGACCCAACTTACTGATTCTGACCTCGATGGTAGATCTTGTAGTGTTTTGCTGTACAAAAGTAACTTGTTTCCCTGTTCAATACCAATGTTCCTTGAATGAGTCAAGTATGTTATTGGTTGAGAAAGTGTTTTCAAAATGATATTTAACATCATTTTTTAAAAGGCTAATTATCTTAGACTGATGTACGGGAATTGTGAATATGGCTGTAAGATGTAATGAAACCATATGTCTGGTTCGTGTTTATGTCGTCATCATCTCCAAATCACAGGACAGTTGGAGAGGAAGTTCTCAAACTACATTACAATGAGATGTTTGATCGCAGGCTTTTCATTATGAATTTCATAAACAGTGAAACGCGTACATTTTTCCACACGTCGATAGTACACTATTTGATACAGTGTAAATTTGACTGATTACTTGAGTGCACTACTAACTGGTTGAATAACGTTTTTGTTACTTTATTGCAGTCCATGTAAAATAAACAACTGTTCTTTCTTGTTCACATTATATATCTTACGAGCACTATGCGTTATTTGTTGCTAAATAATTGAAATCAGTATTTTGTTGACTGTTTATCAATCAAATACATTGTGAAAATTCAAGATGCGTCTTCATATTCGCTCTTATACTCTGAAACATTCACAGATTCCAAATTGTATAAATTCTATTGGAATTCACAATAGACGTATTTTTTAAATAAGTTTCCTTATTATTCACACGTTTCATAATTCCATTTAATTTAAACAATCATAGTTACAGACTATAAAAAAGGTTGTTTACATATGACCCTGGACCCTTCGGGTACTCACACTCCGTTTTTTGGTATACTGATTGTTGTTCTCAGTATCATACCATAATTTACCACTGTTGTTTTCTTATTTGGTCGGCTGCCACATTGACAGATCATTAATGCAACTGTTGTATGCGCTCACAGATCATATTTTTCTCATAACTGGATTATATATAGTATGTTTAGATCATATGCTATACTTAGGAATTATTGATTATACGTTATAATTGTAGATTTAATGACCAATCCAACACTCCATATCCAGCACTTAACAAGAAACGTCCAAATTTTATTTGTGCAGTTCTAGTTTGTGTATCATTATCTAATTTTATACAATATTATTTAATACGTTTTTTACTACATTTGGTAATTATATTTTTAGTCTGCCACAGCTTTTAGGCAAGAGCGATATTTCTTTACTTCATGGTATTATCGAGTCTGTCCTAATTGTAACTGGTCAACTGTTAAAAATAGTATTTGACAAAAAAAACACCATGCCACTCTTTTATCGCATTAAGAAGTCAGTTGAACTAGACAACCTGGTGTTCTACGACAGGACATAGTAACGATACTAGTCCAACAAGTGTTACACCGATACAAAATAAATCAGTTTCACTTACCACATATTGTAAAACATTTGATGATACCTGGCTTGGTTGAGACATTACTTGATCTATCTAATCAAAACTTCCAACTCCACTGAATACTCGTAACAATAGATTTCTAAATTCTATCACACTCTATCAAATTATGATTGAGATAATTTAATTAAAGTAAATTGCTCCTTCTTAATACCTACTTATTTTTACTTTTTAATTCGTTACAAATTGCATCGTTAAATTACTGTCATTCGCCTTTCATTTACATTTTCTGTATTTTCGATGACAGTTCAGCCGTCATTGTGTTTAACGTCAATTGTCAATGAACTAGTTTTACGGTATCATCTGTCCGTTCCGTATTTTTAGGTGACACGGTAATACGGTTCGCCATGCAGAGAGAGTTCTTGCTTACTTACGCTAGTTACCCATCCCAGAGGATCATAGGCCGCCCACCACCACTCTCCATCCAAATCTGTTCTGGACAATCCTTTCCAGTTGCTATTCATTCTTTTCATGTCTGCTTCCAATTCTCGACGCAATGGGTTCTTTGGTCTTCCTCTTTTTCATTTACCTCTATGGTCCCAAGTTAGAGCTTGACTTGTGATGCATTTTGATGATTTCCGTAATGTATGTACTATTCACTTCCAACGTCCTCTCCTAATTTCCTCTTCAACTGGAAGTTGGTTTGTTCCCTGCCATAGTTGGCTGTTGCTGATGGCATCCGGTCAACAACGGACAATGAGTATCTTGTGTAGACAATTTATTATAGTAGTTCTCCGAGTTTCAGTTCCATTCATATTGAAGATTCTGACTTTGATATTGATTGACAGTTGTTTTGAGTTCTATATGTTGTCCAACTGTAGGAATGCTGATGCTTGACGAGGTTATTACAGTCTTTCTGTGCACGTAATGCGTAGTATTATTTGGACATGATTATCGGTACATATGCAACATATCCGTTTCACTGAAGGTGCAAGATAAAAAAAAACAGTCCTCCGATGGTACACATTTTTTTCAGATCTTATACATGTACATGTGCAACATGACAACATAATAACGCGTTCAGCTGTATAATTACAAAACCTTTATTATCTGCTCTAAGGCTAATTTT
The DNA here is from genome assembly GCA_946903255.1 of Schistosoma spindalis. Classification (NCBI taxonomy): domain Eukaryota; kingdom Metazoa; phylum Platyhelminthes; class Trematoda; order Strigeidida; family Schistosomatidae; genus Schistosoma; species Schistosoma spindalis. The sequence goes on from OX336416.1 coordinate 48,925,981, forward strand.
TATTAGCATTCATTGATAAGCAATATCTTAGTATATATGTTATTCTGTTAACCGTGAATTAAATAAAATTGTCATTATATACTTTATCATTGCTTGTGAACTCCTTTCCTAGGTAATACAATTCAGTCAATACTGATAAAAATGTTGTTTGACCTTAAAGTGTTTACTAAAGGAGTTTTGTGGATATTGTAGTAATTTAATGGTTGAATTCATGAGTCATTTAATGCTAGACCACCATTCGTCAGACGAAAGAGCCTGTATTCCAGTTTTGATAGACAATATCGCGTATGACAACTGAATTCCCAAAGTGTATTTAGAATCAAGATTCGAGATTTCAATTTAGAGTGGGACTATTTGGTCAAGTTTATCAGTTGCAGTCGTTAGTTAACCATCAGAAAATTAATGTGTTTTTAAATACATGATAGACAGAAATGAAAGGATTAGTAATATCTATATCATAAAACTTACCAAACTCATCATTCCAACATGTTAAAACTCATCCAGCATTATCCACAAACTCATACCAATATTTCACACATATTGAAAAGATAGATCATAGTCAACTAGTCAAATAAGAGTTCAGTGAACAAACAACAGTCACTAATCTGTTTCCATTTGATGTGGCCATTATTGATTGCGTTGGGTCACCAAAATAAAAGTTGATTGATAGCAATTTGATATGGCCGTCACGAAATTATCACTAATGAGAACAGACAAAATCAAGAAGTCCGTGTATTTTAATTTCAATCAATTACATCTCATGAGTTTCTCATTTGTGAACCAAATCATGTTTGACACCTCCGTTATTCAGAGGGGTTTTATTGTTCTTTTGTGAATTATTGTAGTCAGTAATTTTTAGTTTTTCTAACGTTCATTACTATTTCGGTGTCAGTTGCTTCAAATGTACATACGCATGTATAATAGTTTCCAATATATTATATGGCTAGCAAATTAGCTCTTCTGCTTGTGTTTATTATCCTATTTAATTGTGCTTCTCATACTAGATAGTTAAGACAATGTGAAAAGCTATGGGCATGGGTGATATGAAGAACAAAGTGGATTCTAATTCCATCAAGTCATCGACATTAATCCAAACCGCATTCGTTACACAGCTCCATGCTATACTTCTTTGATGTTTTATGCAAGAAGTGAAAGTAGTCATTTTCACTGAATTGATTCGTTCTTATCAGAACTGTTCATCTCCTCAACTTCGAGTCATAACTTTTAACGAGTGATCCCATGTTTTCCTATTGACGTTCGAGTCATTTAACTTCGATAGTCAAATAACCTACCATTTAGTATCGTTCGAGTAAGCGCGTTTTGATTACACATACTATGTGAGACGAAATATATACATTAATCAAAATTTAGTGCATTGAGAAGCAATGTTCGAGTAGATGGTAGCAGATCGTTGCAGTGATCAGTTTAGGCTGAAAAAATAATATGTATCTTGGTGGAACTCGGACGACATTTCTCTCAACTGTCAATTAGGTTTCAATTTCATTGACACGTATCCTGTCACGAACAACGATTGTTCGCCCCCCCTCACCACCACGATTGGCACATTTAAATCAGACTATTAAGTCGTACTTCTGACCTTGAAATCACATCGTATTGATTATTCGGTGTGAAAACACCTTGTTTAATAGTAAGACACTAATTAGTAGGACTAGCACGAAAATATACATATATTCGGGTGATTTTTATTTTGCTTTTTTTCTCATGAAACAATACTGAAATCTTTAAAAGTCAGATAATTCATTCAATGTACCAAAGAAAATGAATGATCATACGCAACGCTCAGATATGAATTTACTTAACATTAGGTCACTTGTTGATGGCTAATCAAACATAGATTATTGATTTTCGAGTTGAGATTAATCCGATCAATAATGTGTGGACATGTTTGATTGGAGAGTTGTGTGACATGAACTGTTGTATATTCATTTTATGAAACAACTGGAGAGGTTCCAGACACGTGGGAATTCACAAATTCCTGTGTCCCTGTCTCGTTTATTGGGATTACATGTCCTTGTTAGTGAATTGTGATTTAGATAATATTCCTCGAACGATTCCGATCTTCATTCTTCAACACAATGTGAACGATAATTTTCAGCAATAAATACAGATTAAGATGACACGTGGTCTATGTGCATACACATTTATTGTTTACAATGATTAGGTAAACACTATTTATCATGACCCAACTTACTGATTCTGACCTCGATGGTAGATCTTGTAGTGTTTTGCTGTACAAAAGTAACTTGTTTCCCTGTTCAATACCAATGTTCCTTGAATGAGTCAAGTATGTTATTGGTTGAGAAAGTGTTTTCAAAATGATATTTAACATCATTTTTTAAAAGGCTAATTATCTTAGACTGATGTACGGGAATTGTGAATATGGCTGTAAGATGTAATGAAACCATATGTCTGGTTCGTGTTTATGTCGTCATCATCTCCAAATCACAGGACAGTTGGAGAGGAAGTTCTCAAACTACATTACAATGAGATGTTTGATCGCAGGCTTTTCATTATGAATTTCATAAACAGTGAAACGCGTACATTTTTCCACACGTCGATAGTACACTATTTGATACAGTGTAAATTTGACTGATTACTTGAGTGCACTACTAACTGGTTGAATAACGTTTTTGTTACTTTATTGCAGTCCATGTAAAATAAACAACTGTTCTTTCTTGTTCACATTATATATCTTACGAGCACTATGCGTTATTTGTTGCTAAATAATTGAAATCAGTATTTTGTTGACTGTTTATCAATCAAATACATTGTGAAAATTCAAGATGCGTCTTCATATTCGCTCTTATACTCTGAAACATTCACAGATTCCAAATTGTATAAATTCTATTGGAATTCACAATAGACGTATTTTTTAAATAAGTTTCCTTATTATTCACACGTTTCATAATTCCATTTAATTTAAACAATCATAGTTACAGACTATAAAAAAGGTTGTTTACATATGACCCTGGACCCTTCGGGTACTCACACTCCGTTTTTTGGTATACTGATTGTTGTTCTCAGTATCATACCATAATTTACCACTGTTTTTTTCTTATTTGGTCGGCTGCCACATTGACAGATCATTAATGCAACTGTTGTATGCGCTCACAGATCATATTTTTCTCATAACTGGATTATATATAGTATGTTTAGATCATATGCTATACTTAGGAATTATTGATTATACGTTATAATTGTAGATTTAATGACCAATCCAACACTCCATATCCAGCACTTAACAAGAAACGTCCAAATTTTATTTGTGCAGTTCTAGTTTGTGTATCATTATCTAATTTTATACAATATTATTTAATACGTTTTTTACTACATTTGGTAATTATATTTTTAGTCTGCCACAGCTTTTAGGCAAGAGCGATATTTCTTTACTTCATGGTATTATCGAGTCTGTCCTAATTGTAACTGGTCAACTGTTAAAAATAGTATTTGACAAAAAAAACACCATGCCACTCTTTTATCGCATTAAGAAGTCAGTTGAACTAGACAACCTGGTGTTCTACGACAGGACATAGTAACGATACTAGTCCAACAAGTGTTACACCGATACAAAATAAATCAGTTTCACTTACCACATATTGTAAAACATTTGATGATACCTGGCTTGGTTGAGACATTACTTGATCTATCTAATCAAAACTTCCAACTCCACTGAATACTCGTAACAATAGATTTCTAAATTCTATCACACTCTATCAAATTATGATTGAGATAATTTAATTAAAGTAAATTGCTCCTTCTTAATACCTACTTATTTTTACTTTTTAATTCGTTACAAATTGCATCGTTAAATTACTGTCATTCGCCTTTCATTTACATTTTCTGTATTTTCGATGACAGTTCAGCCGTCATTGTGTTTAACGTCAATTGTCAATGAACTAGTTTTACGGTATCATCTGTCCGTTCCGTATTTTTAGGTGACACGGTAATACGGTTCGCCATGCAGAGAGAGTTCTTGCTTACTTACGCTAGTTACCCATCCCAGAGGATCATAGGCCGCCCACCACCACTCTCCATCCAAATCTGTTCTGGACAATCCTTTCCAGTTGCTATTCATTCTTTTCATGTCTGCTTCCAATTCTCGACGCAATGGGTTCTTTGGTCTTCCTCTTTTTCGTTCCTCTTCAGGATTCCAAGTTAGCACTTGTCTCGTGATGCAGTTTTATGATTTCTGAAATGTATATCTTGCCCACTTCCAACATCTTTTTCTAATTCTATCCTCAGCTAGAATTTGTTTTGTTCGCTCCCTTGGTAGGTTGTTGTTAATGGTATCCGCTGTAGAATGGATCAAGTTTATTTCAAACAAGCTTATTCTTCAGTCAAAATCGAACAGTCAGACACAGGGATAAGGTGTGTGTAAATAAATGAATAGAAGTACGTTCATATATGTGTCGTCGTACATGTACATTTAAAATATCTTGAATCAAAAATAAGGTACCTAGCTTTGATGTTACAAGGTAGTCCAACAAATATGCACATACATTCATAAACGTCTATATTTATACGAATAAACGTTCAGAAGTATTTATAAAAATGCATACAGAATAATCAATGGAATTGTAGTTATGCCTAGAAAACTAAGATCTTGCCCCATATCTTTTTCTAACACTGCTCATAAATATACGTGTACAAAAATAACGAAAAAAAAGTGAAATGACTAATATGTCCATAAATTAGGAGAGCGTTCTAGATAATAAATAATAGAGTCACTGATAAATACACCTGTCCATGTTGTATGAGTAACTGATACAACTTGGTTTTCCCTAACTCTGACCAGGCTCGGTAAACATCTCGACATTCATTGATCTACCATTTCAAAAGGGGTATTGTGGAGATTGTAGTAATTTAAACTGACTCATGATTTTAACCATTGAAATTACTTTTATATTTGTTTAACCGGTCGTTACTCTTACAGAAATATACGATTTTATGTATTAAGGTAATAGTAAGCTTTTTTTCTTTTATAATAACTCGATGGTGCAAGTGCCATAATAATAATAATAATAATAATAATAATAATAATAATAATAATAATAATAATAATAATAATAATAATAATAATAATAATAATAATAATAATAATAATAATAATAATAATAATAATAATAATAATAATAATAATAATAATAATAATAATAATAATAATAATAATAATAATAATAATAATAATAGTGTCATTGATGTGTGGGCAAGAATGATAATGATTGATTGTCTGCTTAGTCAGTCATGTAGATAGTCTGATAGGTGTCAGATGAATCATATATTCCCTTATCCTTATTATTATTATTATTATTATTATTATTATTATTATTATTATTATTACTCACTTATTATTGATTGTTCAATGTTGTTGAATTGTGTCGGGTTTTCGGTGTGGGAATATATTTACATTGTGGTCAGGCTAATCACGTGTTCTTGATCTGAGCTGTGTTGAAGTCCTATAGAATAGACGCTGGGAGGGAATCTGGTGTAGATAATCGTTTAAGGTAAATTAATGTCCCTTATGTGTAAACGTAGAAACCCAACTGTTATAACATTAGACAAGTAAGACCGAATGTTATAACATTTGGCGATTGGGTCAAAAACAAAGAACCAAGGGTACAAAACCACAAATTATAAGTTATAACGCTCGGTTTTACTTCGTTTAATGTTATAACGGTTCGGTTTCCACTTTTACACGTATGGAACATTAATTTACCTTAAACAAATATTTACACTAGATTCCCTCTCAGCGTCTATTCTACATGACTTCAACACAACTCAGATCAAGAACACGTGATTAGCCTGACCACAACGTAAATATAATTCCACAACAATGAACAATCAATAATAAGTGAGTAATAATAATAATAATAATAATAATAATAATAATAAGGATGAGGGAATATATATAACTCATCTGACACCTGTCAGACTATCTACATGTCTGACTAAGCAGACAACCAATCATTATCATTCTCGTCCACACATCGAATAATAATAATAATAGTAATAATAATAATAATAATAATAATAATAATAATAATAATAATAATAATATCACTATCCAGGCTGTGATCTAAAAGTCAGTTCGTATCCTATCATTACGTTAATTTTTAATGTTAGTACAATTTTTAGAAACTGTGAATTGTCAGTAAATTCGATTTTGAACTGTTAAATTTGCATTAAAATTAAACCATAATTTAATGATTGAAGTAACATTTAAATTAACAATATGTAATTAATTAGTGTCTATTTTTATTTAAAAACTAGATAAATTATATTTTCCTTGATTATTGTTATATCATAAATTAGAAATGAATTTCCAATAACAAAAATCCAACTTTTTTAGAAAAATTGAATTTATTTGGTAGATGAACTTATTTTAGTGAAAATAACTAACCTACACCAAGTTATTGATTAAGTGAAATTTATGAATGGATTGAATAATTCACATTAATCAATCGATAATCGAAGATAGATTGAGTCAAGTAAGAATTAGAATACAAATGTTCCTGAATACTTGTTTAAGTACTTGTATTAATTAACACTGATATTATTAAGAAACGATCATAATGAAACTACACACAAGATCAAAAGTTCTGGGTTCGTATTCCACGTGCGGGATTATGGATACGCACTGTTGAGGAGTCCCATATTAAGACAAAACGGTCGTCCAGTGCTTCCAGGGTTTTACTAGTCGTCTAACATAAATCGGTCCACGGTTCAAATGTAATACAACTGGAGTGAATGGACACAACTGCACTGGATTAATAGGAGTTTTGGAATTGACATTAGAATCAGACCTCTTTGTAATGGAATTATATTTATATCAACACTTGCACATGGACTCACAAGAAATTGTTTAAGAATATACATTACACTCGTAATAGGATGTCCAGCAATTTTATCCTCGTGGATTAAATCCAAGGTTAGATTAGACTGGTCTAAACCGTATCGTACTGTAATGAGTTCAAACTGTACAGTGTGTCTATTAGTCAGAGTGTTTTAAGATATTTGTACATTAATATAAAAACGGATTACGACTAGTAGATAGATAAACAGGGAACCAAACAAAGGTATATACTGATTAAAGAGATATTGGAAAGACTCACATGTATCAAGCCAAATAACTTACTTGTTCTTGCGTCGAACACAGGGTTTAGTTTAGAATTTTGACTGTAGTAAATTGCCTTCCTACAGTTAGTACTTGGCTATCAGAGTGGGTTATTCTGTTATTTAAGTGATTAGTCACAACAATTGCAATGATAAAATACTGTCTTATCAGTTGAAAATATGTTTTCACAACAAGCTTATACTTTTGACTAACATGTTGTAAACTAAGGGCTATCACTTGTATTTAAATTTTACCGTGAGAAATCTCAGTTTTGAAAATTACTGATATTCCTTTTGTCAATTCACAGTCAAACTAGTACACGAGAGTTAAGTGATAGATATTTTCAGTTGGAGACAAACGATGTCTTGTGGAAACTTGTCATTATCAAAAAATGTCAATTTGTATCGACATATTTAAACACAGTTAACGATCAAACATTTTTGATCTACGGAAAATTTGTGGGATCTTTTAATGAGTGAATTTATGGCGATTACTTTTCCATTTAAAAAACGAGTAATTCTCCTCAAAGGTTATTAGTATCTGGAATACTGGTGAAAATCAAAGAGGTAGGAATTAGATAAACATGCAGTAAGTACGGTATTCTTTTGATCTTCCATTATTATCTTATCTGGACTCACGGACGTATACGAATTCAAGTTTAAACGTACTTGTAATAACTCACACGATAGTTCCATCATACATCTTAATTACCTAAGTTTCAATATCTTCCTTCCTGTTAAATTTAATAGTTTTTTCGTAAACACAGACACTGTTTTGTATCTTTGTTTGCTGGGGGGAGCTAATTATTATAGAAGCTCACATACATTTGAGTTTTTTCACATTTAATTTAGTTAAGCCCTTTTATTAACTTATTTAACAGACAGTCATTCGTACAACAGCAACAACTTATCTATGTCATTTCAAGTTTGTTATTGTTGCACTTGTACGAACATGTATGCTTGAGCATTGCTTACCGCCTAAGCACATATTTATTCTGTTAGCTTTAGTGTTAATCGCTTAAATGATTCGATCACTTACTCATTTTCCTATGTATATAATGTATATGTACATTTTAATCCTGTTCATTCACTCACTCGCTCAATTGCTCTTCGGTACTCGCATATCATTCTTGCTTCGTGTGCCTGTGGTTTTAGTGATCTGTGTGTGATCAATACTTGGTATTCGTCTTCTGATTCATAGACCGTTGAGCGTTATCTAGTAACGGTTATCAGGACGAGCAGTATACGAAGTTTAAGAATTATATCGAATTATGACTGCCACAAACTCATGAGATACTAATAACCTCTTCTAAGGTATTTAATTATTCATACTTCTCATCTTAGTTGGAATCAGCGCATTTTAAATTAAGACATATAAACCATAATTTGTATATTATATTGTTTAGAAAAGTATAATGTAGATGGGTTTTTTTGGATACAAAAACATAGTTGGCGTGATTTATCTAATGAAGGATCACTTAATTTGACTATAAATCAATTCCCATAGATATAAACACAAGTATAAGAGTGAACGTGGGTTTTCGAGAATTTATTTATCTCACACGTTCATTGTGAGCGTCTGGTAAAAACCAGCATTTTCAAACATTTTATGCTTAGTTTACATTTTAGCTCAATTATTCAAATTATGTAACAGTTTACTACGTTAATTACGCCTGTTACCCCTCGTTGAGGAATATAAGCCACCCACCACCATTCTCCATCCAAATCTGTTCTGGACAATCCTTTCCAGTTGCTATTCATTCTTTTCATGTCTGCTTCCAATTCTCGACGCAATGGGTTCTTTGGTCTTCCTCTTTTTCATTTACCTCTATGGTCCCAAGTTAGAGCTTGACTTGTGATGCATTTTGATGATTTCCGTAATGTATGTACTATTCACTTCCAACGTCCTCTCCTAATTTCCTCTTCAACTGGAAGTTGGTTTGTTCCCTGCCATAGTTGGCTGTTGCTGATGGCATCCGGTCAACAACGGACAATGAGTATCTTGTGTAGACAATTTATTATAGTAGTTCTCCGAGTTTCAGTTCCATTCATATTGAAGATTCTGACTTTGATATTGATTGACAGTTGTTTTGAGTTCTATATGTTGTCCAACTGTAGGAATGCTGTTATTACTTTCCCAATACTTCCCTTAATATATATGCATCCGTCGTTTCTTGTAAATCGATGATGCTGTCCAGTTAAGTGAAAGTTTCCATCTCTTATAGAGATCCTCCATCAAGTGCGATTGTGTTGGTGTTCTCCGTGGTCCATTTCAGCATTTTGTTATTGACCTTGTGTATGTGGAGGCCTATTGGTACATAGACTGCTACTACACTAGTTGTTTTTTCTTGTATATGGGATAGAAGAGCTAGGTTATTTGTGAAGTCCAAATCCTATAGTTACATCCAATCTGTCCACGTTATTTCGTGCTTCCTCTCAGATATCTTGGTCTTCATAATCCAGTCAACCATCAGGAGTGTATCTGTCAGTTGTCCTCCATTTAAGACTCTGCACTGTAGTCTATCGTATGAATTCTTGATGGTATTGACGATTTTTTCGGCTACTCACTCCATGGTGTCGAAGAATGTTCCATAATGTTCTCTTATCCACACTGTCGAGTGCTTTCTTATAGTCAAAGAAGTTGATGTGTAGTGATGAGTTCTATTCAACTGACTGTTCAACAATGATCTGTAGTGTCACATTTGGTTTGTGCATAAAAAATCCTCACGGAATTCAACCTGTTGATTTCGAAGTTGTGTGTCTACTGAATTTTTCATTCTGTTCAGCAGCACTCATTTGAAAACATTTCCTCGTACTGACAGTAATATGATGCCTCTATAGTTCTCACACTTGCTGAAATCTTTTTCGTTATCTTGACGATGTATCCTTCTTTTCAGTCCATCGGCACCTGTTCTTCCTCCCAAGTCGTCCCGAATAGAACGTGAAGCATACTTGCAGTTACTCCTATGTCCGACTTCAGTGCTTCGAATAGTATATTGTCAGGTCCAGCTGCTTTCCCACTCTTGTCTGGTAGACATGCTGATTTCTTCGATTGTTGGTGAATTGATATCTGTTGAATAGTTTGTGTATGCTGCTTTGATGTCTGATGGATTCCCTCGGGTTGGTCTGTTCAAGAGTTCTTCAAAGTGCTCCACCCACCTGTTCCCCTGTTCTTGAATCTCAGTGATTAGGTTTCCTTCCGTTTTTAACCGGTCCCTCTGGTTTACTATATTTCTTTGTTAATTTCTTCATTGTGTCATTTAGTTGTTTGATATTTCCTCTTGCGGCTTTCTACACTGCCACTGCTAAGTGTTCCATGTATTTCTGCTTGTCAGCTCCAGTTCTTTCCAATTGCATGTTTGCTTATATGTATTCAGTTTGTGCCCCTATTATCTCTGCTTTTGTTCGTCTATTGTTGGCTGTGTCCGGAAAAAGGAGATTGGTTGAGCATAGGCTAGCAACCCCATCCCGTAGAAAATCAACTCGCTAAAAAACGCTAACAAGAAAAATTATTCAGACTATTTAAAATCTTCACGGGGAGTTAGGTCTTCATTTAGAAGAGTTTTGACACTTCATGGTGAAAGCCGAGTTCTTTCGGAATTCACGAAGCTGATTCCCCTTGTGACAACTAGAGCAAACATTTATTTAGGTACATGGAATGCTCATACAATGTAGGAGACAGGAAGGGTCATCCATATTGCTACAGAAATGACAAGATACAACCTGGAGGGGTTTGGAATCAGTGAAACACATTGGATGGGAATCTCATGGACCCAGGATCATCAAAGCCTCCTTCAAAACAAAGAAAGAAGGCATTACAATGAACGTCATCCAATGCTATGCGCTTGAATGCATTTAAATATATAAATATATTTGAAGGCAGCCTTTTGATTGGTTCAAAGGTGATCTGATGTTTTAAATATAGATTGGCTACAGGGAGGCTTCTCATTATCTGTTCTTTAATCTTCTTATTGTTTCTACCCGAAACCTCTTCATATTTGAATGCAAGATGGATGGTGGCAAACTTTCATTTGTTTCAGAATTTTCTCAATTATTTTTCTGTACTCCATGATAAATTTCTTGGGATATCCATTTTTTAAAAGATAATTTTCATTGTATGCTATTTCTTCCTGTATATTTGTAGCTTGAACACAATTTCCAAACCCTATTAAATAGGGTTTTGATTAAACAGCGTTTGTGACTAACAGAACAATAAATACAATTTAAGTATTTCCCTGTCTATATTCTTTTCTGAATATGGTTTTCTTGGTTGTCCTTTCATTACTTTTTTTTATTTTCAGGTCTAAGTAATAAAATTAATGATTTTTCTCTGTATATAACTGGTCATTAACTTTGAATTGAACCCCTTTATTGTATGGTAGTAATGATTTTTTTCGAGTAGTTGTAGCGGAAAAATAAGTAAGTCAGATTACTAGCGTATTATAATAATAGTTTCTTTTATTGGTACGTTTGTAAATAATGAATGAACATCAAATGATACCATAAAATTTATATGATACATCCATATGATTGATTTCTTTAGAGTTGAAATGTCTTTTAAAGTATGCGTTTTTAATTTTTTTCTGCAGATTGATTCCAATAATTTCTCTGACCATTGATCCAGATTATGATGCGGTGAAATCGTCATTGACACTACAGATCATAAAAGGATATTTGCTTTGTGAATTTTAGGAAGACCATACACGAAAGGTGAACAGGTTCCTTTTACCTTAAGTTTATTATGAGCTATAGCACCAATCAGTTTCTTCTTTAGAATTTCTTTAAGGTGTTTGTTAATTCTAAGCTTTTGCCACAATGGAATCTTTCTTATTTCTATTGACTTAAAATCTCGATGAATTATGTTAGTTAAATTGTCTTAATAAGTTTTTTTGTATCTCGTGGAAACCAGTGGGGCAGAATGAATTTATTTTATTCTACCAGTTTTGATATTCTTGTTTAAAGTCATCAAGGGAACTAGGTCTGTGAAACTAACATTTATTAAGTTGTTTAAACATTGAGGACACAAGTTAGAGTAATAAAGAACGAGTAACGGTGTTTGAACAGGGTTTCCTAGTTTGGATTGGTTTTCTGACTAAATAAAGTCTGTCATGTAAAATTACAAATTCGAAAATATCCACAACCCGTTCCCTACCTGACACGGCTTATTAAGTTGGAAGGTAAGCTTACTTATAAGTTAATAATTATGCAATGAAATTTGTTTTGTTCATTATTATTCTGATTCAATGTTTGTAATATGGAAATAATCATTTAACTTCTAAACCATTCGTTTATACTCGGAAATCTATATGAAACAGTATAAAAAACTGATTTAAATGTACAATCGGTCGTTTTCCTTATTTAAACAGCATTTATAAGCGGTCAATATGGTTTTCCATTGGATTCTCATCAGGCTTTACTCTAATATACAGTAATATTTATGTGCATATACTAAATTATTAAAGCAATCAAGGCAGTTTATTAGTCAGTTATAACAGTGGAATAGATTACATGAATAAACACAATGAGCAAAGAGTACAAATTGATAGTGTGATGATAGGTGTTCTAGTCGTGACAAGAACAATAAAGGCTTGAATTCATGTTTCATAATGGAAAATCTGTCAATGGCTTGGGAAATATGGATGCTGTAATAACATCCATAAAAACTATTAGATTACGTAATGAGAAGTATTCAGAAAATTGGACAATGAAGTGTATATTTGAAGAAAAAATGAAGGGGATGAAGAAAAATAGACGAACAAAAAGTATAGAAATTAACAACAAATCAAGTCTTTTATTAAGATTGATTTGGCGAAGGAGGAGATAAAGGTGTTACAAATTTCTTACGAATACAAAAACTTGGATTGTTAGCTCGAATTCCTATAGCGTATGCTATGTGTAAGAGACGAAATCGAACCCCATAAAGAAAACTGGTATGAATACGATAAATCACTTTAAATGACTTGTTTCTATCTACTTCATGACCGCTATCTATCAAGTGTGAAAGAACAGGGTTGTGCATTGATTTGATGGTACCCTTTTCTAAAGACGAGGAGAGGTATTCACTAACTTTTTGGCTCAGTTATCTGGTTGTGAGCCCTGTATATCTTCTCCACAAGAGTGTTATGACGGGATGAAAAGTCAGTCTTAAATTGATCTACTCATTATTATTATTCAACATTAATTCCGTTTTAATTCAATGTGATTACTTAGTATAGTATTTGTTTCGTTTCCCCCTATGACATTTTATTCGGTATAACATACGATATTCTTGTATTAAGTTAACATGAACTATACTCAGCATATGATTTGTTATAACCATTTATCATATATTTTTTGCAAGCAATGATGGATCGTGGCTAGCAGTGGAATCCAGCACGCGCGTTTCGTCCTATTTGGGATCCGTCAGCTGGATGTACCTGCATCAGAGTTGATGTTCACTCTGGGACTTGAACCCAGTACTATTCGCTTCAAACGCCATCGCGTTATCCACTCAGCTACTGAGTCCTGATAGCTTGTGAATTAAGGCAATATTGAGGCATACGCACAGTATGCACATATGCCAATAACAGGCTGATCAATTGCAGTCTTAAAAACCTCAATGGGAAGATACAAGCCAAACAATACCAAGTGTATTTTCATATATTTGATTTCATTCTAATTATTAATCAAAAATGAGTATATAAATCAATATATAAATGAGTATATTTCCGACTAGACTTGACGTGATTGCTCGTGCTTCTGGCTGATTGTGAAGTATATTTCCCCGTTTCGAACTTGAACCTCTCTCTAGTTAGTGGGGCTGGGGAGCATCAGAATAGCTAGCTGATTGGTCTTTGGTCACAGAATCTTTGTTCCGTTCTCAGACTAGGCGAACTCGTAACCGATTCAAACATATCAAGGAGCAGCCGAATTCATAGATACAGATAGATGTGACAGACAGATAACCTATCCTTTACTTGAAGGTTTACCATAGATCGGGTCAAGAACGATAGATAGATGTTAGCTGCAAAAACGTTCTATTCACTTCTATAGTCAGTCTATCCCGTAGCACATCACTAGCTAAATCTCCATTAAATTAAAGCCTCAGGAAGAGAGGTTTCTTGCAAGCCATTGATATCGCTAATTTCCTGTTTATTACATGAAAGTTTTTCTTCAGAAAAACTTGTGGATAACCCATTTTACTCAACATATTATGAAAAAGCTCTAATTCTTTGTTTATGGTGTCATCTGAGCATATCTTCCTATCTCTATCTGAAAGTCATCTTATTAGGTTTCTCTTATAATGAATGGGTACAAAACTCAAGAAATGTGTGTACTGGAATGCTGAAGAACTCTTCCTATTCACACTTCTACTCATTAGGATGCGACAGAAAACAATATTGTTCACTTACATATGTTGTTCTCATTCACAAAATGGGGTTTTTATTTACAAGAATGAGGTCTACTACTTAATAATATATAGTACAGTGCTCATATATGTAAAAAATAATCAGTCATTTATCCACTTGGTTTATAGAAATAATATCATAAAAAGCGAAAATAACAAGAACAGTGATAGCGTAAGCATTTGAATTTGGCTGCGAACTTTCTTTTGTAAAAAAAATCTATCATCCATTACTCAAAAAATATTGTTTGCAGATAATACTTAATACTTTGCACTTGTTTAAAGCAAAGCTGGTTAAGGAATCGCATATATTGAACGGTATTGGTTGGGGATTCAGTTAAAGGCTATAAAAATAGGTTGTTATTGTATTGTACAATAAACTAGTAAGCTATAGACTAGAGCGTCAGTCAGTTACTTATCAAAAAAGTTGTTGTATGACTAAATCATTAAATGAACAATTTACTTTTTTCAATGAAGTAAACTAAAAGTGGTTGATTTATTGAGGTTGGATATTAACACCGTTGGATGCCGACTCAGTAATCTAGATGTTAAGTGTTCATGCTCAAGACTAGAGGTTTTGGGTTTGGACTCTGCATGCGGGATCATGGATGTGTAGTGTTAAAGATTCTCGTGCTAAGATGAAACTGTTGTCAAGTGCTTCCAGGTTTTCAGTGGTGGTCTAGCATCGATCATTTCATGGTTTCAATGAAATTAGACAATCTCAGTTGATAAAATAAAATAAAAAATTAAAAACAAAATGGAACATGTAAAGAATTATGTACGAATAAAAATAAGAAACCTAATTATTACTTCATCGATTAACAGTGAAATATTGCTCTAGGCAACTATTCAAAATTAAAGTGTATCTCCGATTATCCATAGATTTGAATGAGAATTTTAGTAGTTAAAAGTAATATAAGGTGGAAACGAGGAAATCATTACCAGTGGATTTATATTAAGTTAATTGTAGTATATAGGTATATGTGAATATCATATTGTCACCTTCATCTTCAATATGTTTTCTCTTGACAGTTCACCAGTTCACTAAAGTGGGTGACTAAATCTCAAACCATTTGGGAAAATACTACTTAGCTGAGTAAAGCTAATTGTAGAGTTAGTGAAATAAGCACCAAAGAAGCATAACAAACAGCAGGTGTTTCGATATTTCTTGTCATAACTTTTTAGTACTGTTGGTCACCTTGAATGTTTTAATTTCAGATGTCAGTCAACAGCACACATTTTACATAACCCATTCATCTATTTTTGAGGCAACCAATGGCGTCAATCAGGTTACACATCCCTGTTTTCACACAATATCACCGTGATAGTTCAATCATGGATCTCAGCTGTGTCATTGTCATCTTAGACTGCCAAACATTCTAAACCTATGCTTAGTAGTTATGTCCTTTTTCAGAAAACTCGGGAAAAGGTTAGATCATTTATGTATACGAATATTCGTCAATATTAAAACGAATAGTTTTACAAAAATTGGATGCCAAGTAACATTTGTGAATGATTTCGTTAGGACGGAAACAAAAACTATCAAAGCTTTCACTATTGGATTCCCGTTGAGATAGGCACGACAAACTTATTTTGTAAATATTTTTCGATATGTTTTGTATTTATGTTGTTAATTCTCATAGTTTGTACACTTACCACAACCTCATAGGATGATTCAATGTTTTTGTTATAAAGAAGGAATTGATACGAAATAGTTTTGAGGCGATTGAATTGATAGTGTCACTCAGTTACAAAAGTCTGAAGTCAGCCAGCACGTTAGTTGAAGGCTACACACTCCTTATCTTTGTAACATGATACTGAGCTATATTCCAATTAAGAGATATTGTTGTTAAAGTCCTCTAGACGAATTTGCTTTCTGCAGAAGTGAGTCACGCTTACACATGGGAAGTTTCACTGAAACCCTGCATGTGGTAGTGAGATTTTATTATTGCTGTGCTCTGCGTTTGCCAAACAAGAATATACTGATCTTACAATGGATCTAGATGTCCTCTTAAGCGTCAGGGCTGGACACTGCTCAGGAGACCTCGAGACTTTAGTATGCAGATAAGAATACTTTAGTACTGAAGAGGGATAAAGGTATGGAATTATGTTGGCTACCGTTTTTGCATATCTCATAAACGATTCAAATTTTCGACTGAGAGCTGCTAAATTTTTACGGATTAATCGAAATCAGTATCACCGTCAATATAAGATGGATGTGTCATCCATGAATATGCAATATAAAGATATTTTAATAATCGTGTTATCTTGTTTTCGTCACTAAAGTATCGTTCAAGAAAGAGAATCCAATCTTAGTTCTATTTGATGGTCGTTTTCACTGTAATTCTAAGATTGTAAGTTCATTGCAATCATTCATCAATTTCGATGAGCTGTCTGAATAGCTCTGTGGAAACTTCTCTACCCATAACACTGGGTTAGAGTTTCGTACGGGAGGTCACTGCACTACTAATTTCAAATACACAATTACAGATGAGTAGCAGAAAAGACAAAACTAAGGTCTAGAGTTCTCTGTCCATCGTTTTCAATCATCTGACATCATTGTTTCCAGGTTTTCAATGGTGGTATAGCTTAGATCGACTCATGAACTAAGTTATTCGTATATGTTTATTTCCATTGATAATTAGTTACAATTTCAAAATCTCATTATTATTGACTTTAGTTTAAAATTATTTGTTTAGTCAAGAGAGACGTAGATTATTGCTATTCGGTAATTGGATGGGTGAATAAAAATCAAACGCCTTGTATGGTACATATAGATAATTGACATATACCCATATATGGACTATTTATAAATAAATAAACACAACTGTAACATTGTACTATTTATTTTGCTGGTTTCAACTGTCTCATTATTAATCAACTGAATGTGTGTATATATATAGTTGAAGTATATTAAAATCAGACAATCGTTTATGTATATTTAGATAATGAAATGAAATTCACCATTTATGTTAAGCGAAGAGAATTTAGTGAGGGTATGGAACAACAAAACGTGATCATTTATTTCTCACATAAATCATATGAATATATTAGATAAATTGATTTTTGGATCAATACTGTACTCACTAACTCTTGTGAGTAGAAATGTCAAGGTCAACAAAATGCTTGCCAAAAGTCTATAAATGAACTGAGAAGGGCTTGTTCTTATTATGCATGAATAGTATCGCACATATAATTTACGAACAATCTTGTCAAGTTATAGCAATTGTTATGTTTAAATTAATGAACTATTAGTTATATAACATTGGGTATTCACCATGTTGAATAGTTAGCAAAATATGCTAGGATTTACTGGAACCACAACTTGAATACAATTATCGTATTACTTTTGAACAACTTGGCAGTAAAACTCATAGTCGAACGTTTTGATACTGTTTAACTGTCTGTTATTTAGACAATAAATCATTCGGGTACCAAATCTAAGGAAAAAACTGTTTAGAATCAAAAATCAATGATCACTAGTTTCTCTAATTGATTTTTTCGGAAAAAATAATAATCTCACTAGAAATTAGGTCGGTTAGTGATTTCAGTGAAACTCAACAGTCTCCACAACTTCGTACTGACTGTTATCATGTACTTACTAGTGACTATCTTCGAGAGGGAATTTCCGGAATTTTAGTGCGAAGCCTTGACCAGTGGAGCTAAACCATCCCAGGTATGAAGAAGTTACCCGCTGAAAACAATCGGAGATAGTCACGAAATATCGTGGATTGGAGTTAGACTTGTACGGTATAGGGCCTTTGCTCAGTGGTTTAGAGATTAAGCGGAGGTCCTGGGTTTGATTCCTGTTTGGGAGTCGTGGGTGTGCACTGTTGATTAGTCCCATACTAGGACGAAACAGCTGTCTAGTGTTCTCAAGTTTTCAGTTGTTGTTTAACCTAGATCAGTTCGTGGTTTCAGTGAAATTTATTGTACCGTTAAAGTGTAAAAAAAACTCCATCGTCAAAATGAGAACATCACATGTGAAGCAAACAATAGTTGTTAACTAGATCGTCCTCAGGCTTTACTTTAATATACAGGAATAGTTGTATGAATATTTTAAACCAGACAAGGTAATTTATGACTTAATCATCACAATGAAAGTGTTTGCACAACTACACGTGATAAGTAAAAAGTACATACTAATAGTAAGAAAGCAAGTTTATTAGTAGTTGTAAAAATAATAAAAATAACAAAAGTTCTAATAAATAGTTCAACATACAAAGCGGGTCAAACTTGGATAAATAGTCACTAAAAATTATTATAATTACATAATCAGATGTGTATAAAAAATTAGACAGAGAAGAATATAAATGGAAGGAAGTAAAGGACGACAGAAAAGCACAGGACGTGAAAAAATCAATACAATCGTTTATCAAATCATATTCGGGACTCCTATCCCTTCCTTGGCCATGTCACCAAATGTTTTCAACAATTGATCGTTGTCATTATAGAGATCCCAACCAGGAGCTCCGCAGCTTTTTATATTGCTTATGCCACCACTTGGTGACTTTATGGATTGATGCCATGTCCCGGTTTAGCTGCTTCTATATCAGCTAACATATTTGGTTAACTGTCAGTGTTGAAGTGATTAATCAGAAATACAGATTATCCGTTGTAATGTTATCTACTTTATAGCTCTGACTAAATTTTGGCCGTTAAGTTTTCATTAGACACAGTTATTTAATGTTAAAAATTTGAAAGTAGGAGGAATAATAACTCTTTCTAGTTTATTGGGTATTATGTAGTCACATACTACTTGCCAGAAAACTATTAAACCGTTGTATAGTAACAAGTAAATCGCTACTGTTTTATGTTTTTGCTAAGAAGATGAAATTATCTACTTTTTCAGTAAATGTTAGTTCCTTCTCATAAGGATAACTGCAGTAACAATTTCTGAATTCATTTTTCTATAATAACCTTTTCTGTTATGTGATTCTTTATCACTACTATCACATGGATAATTTTTTATGTACCATGGTTGTTGATAGTTTTTACAATAGATTTCTTGAATATCAAACTTGTTCTGTACTCCTAACATCCTTCTTTCCTCCATAGATTTGTGGTTTATTATTAATCAATTGCACATTCGTTATCCGGTTTATTGAGTTTCTATTAGGACAAGTTCATATTAGAGGAATATTTCGGACTTTCGCAAGTGACGTAGGCCCGTATCTCAAATACTTGGAAGTTTTTTAAAACTCGTTTCAGCAGTTTGTTTTAATATGCCTAATTATATTTACTGAAAATACCAATATTTTTTAGATTTTTCGATCTGATATGACGAAAATTAAAACGAGTACAAATTACTTCAATAAAAATAACATGAACAACATAGGATTAAATTCGGTAGAAATTTTTTTACAAACCATTCCACAAATACTTACGTATTTGATTGTTATCGTTATCGAATGAATAGATGATGAACTTCTTAAACGTTTATACTTCATTTATTATTTTATTTCTTAGAGGCTGAAGAACAAAACCATCACTTTAACAAATATTTTCTTAGGAAAGTTTTTGGGTCAGAAAAGATTGTTCAGTTAGGAATCATCTAAAAGAAACACGATAGTACTTCTTAACGTAGAGCGAATTTTCAACAAATGAATCCACTTTGGTTTATTAAATTTAAGTCATGAATCTGTGTTTAATAGAAGTTCAGTAATCTTAATTGACAGTCCTCGTTGACGAAGACAAAATAAATTTTATTCAAGCACTTAACCACTTAATCGGTGTGCTTTTTACAGTAGTAGTGTTATAAATAAAATTAAAATATTACCTATCACTTCAAAAATATCAAGTCTATCTGTCATTGACGATCTGATAACTCGGAAAATAACACCATATTATACAGTTCACAAATACATTGAAATTATCAACAGTGAGAGTACTTTTCTCATACCTTAGTCGTCACAGTGAATTGGATAATAAATTAACAACGTTAGTTTTCGAGAAACATGAAATGGTTATTATTCCTCACGTGGGCACCTTTGATCAGTTCTAGAAATCATGTCATTTGTCACAAAATTTACTTTACATGCAATTTAATTGATTAAACATGATGGAATTGGTTTTTGTTTTGAATGGTAGTTTAATTCGCGAATTCTGACTTTCCAAAATTCATATTATCAACGGAGCTTCATATGCAGTTCTATCGTTGATGAACATAAAGTTGTACATTTAAATGATATTTATTATTCACACAAATGTATCACATACAAGCTATAATGATGACAGACCATGTGGAATTTCTTTAAGGATTCCCTAAAATGCCTTTTGCTCGTGTCAAATAAATGAAACATCAAGGCATAACTATCATTTTTATTTAAGAACTTCTCGTTGATTGCTGAAAATGAAATAATCAATGGAAAATATCTGTATGAGTGTGGTGACGATACCGAGTAAATCTGGGAGGGGATCTATATTGTGAATGTGGGTAACTTATTGATTGATAAATAAATTAGTTCACGTAGCGTAGTTGAAGTGATGTTCCATGTTGAATATTGAAAAACTTCTTGAATAGGCAAGGTACAATGCACTTGTAGTTCAATGAATACACACCCGCCAACTTGAAGTCCAGTTGTGAGAGCATGGTGTGTGCTACCGATGTCGACAGATATAAGTAGTATGTATCATCAATCGAAAGTGAAATGCCTGGAGGCAGAAGGTTAAGAAGATAGAAGAAAAGAGAACGAGAACAGAGAATGATTGGTGTGGAAACGGAGGAACAATCAAGTCTGAGATGACTGAATGACATTTTGCAAATGAAGTATTTACTGTATGGTTCTCAGATTATACTGACAAGTTGTAATTTTGTATTAAAATACATGCGATTGTCTCCATTTGTATTCTCGTTCACTACAACAGTACTTGGAAAATCTGTTTGATTATGGTGTTTGTGTTTTGAAAATAATTATTTTGAGGGACTCCAATTGAATGAAATATTAATGTGATCTGATCGGTCTTAGCAATTTTCCCTTAACGATATTTGTGTGACTAATCTATGCAATTTTTTTGCTTCTTGAAGTGAGTTATTCACAACTGAACTTGAAAATAAAGATGACTCAAATTTTTCTGGAAAACTTAGTTTTCCAGCGCTGGTTATCTCTTTGTGATGAGAAGAGACATGTATGAAAACACACCACAGAGAGCGGTTTAGCGAAGAGGTCCCTGTAAAAGTGATTTCATCTTGAAGCTGCACAATAGCACTAAAGATATTCTATATAGTAGGAACAGAGGAACTATTTGTATTTGTCTATGTAATTTGAGACTACAAATGGATGTTATTAGTCTTTTTTTCGTAGTGATACCAGTCGATGCCTAAACCAGTTGATATATTAGTTGTGACAGTAATAGCGATTGATATTTACTTTTATTACACACCGATACGCAATAGATGTATTAAACGACATTTTTAATATTAAGTATACCAGTTCTTTCAATAGGCTGAATTGATTTTTGTTATAACTTGTGGTTTGCACCCTTGGTTCTTTGTTTTTTACACCATCGCAAATTGTTATAACGCTCGGTTTTACTTCGTCTAATGTTATAACAGTTGGGTTTACACGTATGAGACATTAATATATACACCAGATTCCCTCCCAGTGCCTATTCTATAGGACTTCAACAAAGCTCAGATCAAGAACACGTGATTAGCCTGACCACAATGTAAATATATTCCCACACCGAAAACCCGACACAATTCAACAACAATGAACAATCAATAATAAGTGAGTAATAATAATAATAAGGATAGGAGAATATATAACTCATCTGACACCTATCAGACTAACTACATATCTGACTAAGCAGACAACCAGTCATTATCATTCTCGCCCACACATCAATCTTGTTTAATTTAAACCTAACAAGTGGATTTCAATCAAATGACTATAAATTTCATTGCAAATTGAACTCAACTAGAGATCTGTTTATCACTAAGCATTAGTGAACAGATGCACTATCTCAGATTAGCAATATCACATAAATAAACACGTAACACTTCATGATATTGAATACGAAACTCATATCTGCCTTGATGAACCAATTGACAGTGACGCTAGGTTGGAAACCTGTGGTACAAGACTATGCAGCTTTACTTTTAACTTCGCTAGTTCCACCGACTAGATCTGCTTACAAGAAGCGTGAATTATATTCTATTTGAATCAAGTCTTTTGTGACCAACTAGTTATTATCATTGAGAAATGTATTACATACCGGAAATTCCACTCGAATTAATCAAAAAATAAATATCTAGTAATCGCTATTTTAGATTTTTAAACTACGTGCATACCAGGCTCAATGAACCTCGTATCCTGGGTGGCTGATCTTCAAGGACACTATCAAAAATCACATAAATAACATTTTTCCCATTGTATCATTGTCAATTGAAGCAGGAATTAAACTTTACCATTTTCCTGTCTTCTCAATAGTTAGTGTCAGAGTTAACTTGTTGAGTGCATAATAAAAGCTTGGCTGAAGAGTAGTTGTATTGAGTTAATTCATTGTTTGATTTGCCTACTAACAACTATTTGAATTGGTTGTATTTATAAGAGAGAGTATAGAGTATGTATTTGAAGACAATATCATGATAATTTCTTCTAGGGGTAAATTAAATTTTATTAAGAGATAAATTTATGCACCATATACAACCCAGTTAGAATAGTTCAAAGGTATGGAAAATTCGAAAGTGGTAAGACAAAGCCACCATTTTATTAGGCGTACTTATCATTTTACCAGACAGCATGTTGTACAATTTAAAACAAATCTATCAAATGTTTACTGATATGGATATTTTTGTATTGGTTGCTTGAATCTTCTCAGCTTACAATGATATAGATATATTTTAAAGTGAATTGTGTAATAAAAACGACGCTAAGTTGAACGCTTCAAGCGAGTTGTTCATAATCGTGGAAGCTCTAAGTCAGAAAGGCAACGAAAATCTAGTTTTGATATTTTGTAAATTGTTTCATGGAGATTCGTAGACGTTGATAATTTTAATTGACTTATTTAAGTTGAATGGTGATGTAGCCAACACGAGACTTTCTAAGACGCATTAGAATGGTTTTAAGATACAGATTCATAAAATAGTGTACCTTAATTAAATGAGAAATTTAAATACCATTTGATTGATATTTGTATATAGAAGAGTATGATCCCATAGAAAATCAGTTAACACGTAAACATATACATGTGAAACAAGTGATTGATCTAAGAAGAAAATCAATTTGTTGATTTCAAAAGTTTTCTTTCTCTTTATAGTATATACATATTGTGTTGAAAATGATGTACGAGAATAACTGAAGTCATTTCTTTCAGATGTAATTAGTAATAATAATTTTTGATTCGTTGATGGTAGTTACAAATAAATTTTATTGACTACAGATTATATATTTTAATAACTTTCATATTTCCGTACAGGTCTAGTAATGGTTATTTGCAATGATTATAAATATTGTCAGCATCAACCAATCAGTTGTTAAGCTATCTTCACCATGGACTGCAATAGTAATCATTTTTATTCCTGAACCCTTAGCCATAATAGACTAAATAGTTGGCAGTAGTGTTAACAGTAATTTTTCCCTAGCTTCCCAGGATATATTGTTTATCGCAGATTTATTCAATCTGTGTCGAGTTCCATCATATCTTTGCCCTAGTCATGATATAAACTTCGAGTAAGAAATCAGTAGATTTTGATGATCAATTTTATTGGTGCACCAATTCTCAATAACCACGTATTACGTTAACTTCAGTTAATTATTTAGCTCATTGGGGAACCTAATGTTTAAAACCCTTACTCAGTATTAATTATCAACTTCTATTTTGTATGTATAACATATGGTAGTGTTGACTAATTGCTTCCGATACATTGGTAGGAGTCTATTTTTTCAAGGATTTGAACTTCAAATGACAAAATTAAAAACCTGATAAAAGATGTATTAACTCTATATTTTATTTAATTACAAATATATAACTGCCGGGGACATGTTTATCGGAACTCAGTTCGGGTTGTACTTGGTATTTAATTGGTGCAACATGTTAGTCACTAACAATTTCTTGGGATGACCAATTTGTTTAAATTGAGTCGCAGTAGTTACGACTTACAAAAAATAATTCGCACTGAACACAAATGTTAGGTAAATATGAATTATGAGTTAGATGGTGGTTGGAGGTAGTCGACAGGAAACCCTGGACCCGGGTTTCGTGCTACTTGGCACTCGTCAGCAAGGTGTACCTGTAATCTTTGAGGGAACTGGTGCTCCCTGGCGAATTCGATCCCGTGTCACCCAGCTTCACAGTCAGTGTTTTCATTTAACTTAATGGTTTATAAAAAAGATTGACATCAACCTTATTCAACTGTTACTTTTCTAGTGAGTTTGAGTCAACTGAAAAGTTGACGACATTTTACATACTGTTCGTATTTATCATATTTGTAGGGTAGTTCGGTCCCGAGCTGAGAAGACCGAATAAAATCTCCTTTAGCGGATTCACCAGCCAATCAATGATGTTATTTTGGATACAACAACAAATTTAATTATAAGCTGAACAATCGTCCAGATTTCAAGAAAACTCAATAGACATGAAGATATATCATACTACTAACATGGATAATTAACAAAGAGCTGGAATGTATAAGTATTTGAAGAGATTCTGCTCCGATATTACTACAAGTTAATTGTTTAGAATTTTAAATTACTGATAAACGTGACAAAATCTAAAGATAAGGACATGCATTATAAAATAAAATGAAGTGGTAAGGTTGTTGTAATTTCTCTCATTACAACCCAGCTATTCCTATTGCTCAGTATTCTTGGACACCAATTCACGCGACAAGTCCTCAATTCAGAACACGACTAAACATGAACGAAATTATATCTCAAATAACAAGGGTAGATAGAAGTAAGAATCACAATGAGAGAAACGTTAGTATATTTATAGTTTTTACATAAGAAGATCATAGAGTCTTCTCCAAGTACTGACCAGCGCTGATTGGGTAAGAAATAGCCAATTAGCGTGCACCAACACAACTGTGCTTTAATCCAATGTCACGCCAACAGAGGGAAAACAAGGTATAGACGGTGGGTGGTTTGAACGTTATTTGTGTTGTGTCAATCAGACAAGACTTTAATTGTAAACACTTCATTGCCAATCTAAATATATACACCAGCACCAAATGCAAAAGAAGTTTGTTACACTGTGACGGATTTGTCTATTTGAGACTAAATAACTTGTTTCGGTGACAATCGACAAATGTTTTGAGTACAGAAAATGTGCATTATACATGAGATGACATCAGTCAAGAGAATTATATACAACAAGAACCAATTAGTATATGACTATATAAATCTATTAAGTCGTGTATAAAATGTTTACAGGAGAATAAATGAAGACTTTGTATGACTAGAGACGAAAAAGCAGTGACATTGAAATTTCAAAATGATCTCTTCAAAATAAAAGCACCAGGAAAATATGTGGAAAATTACTTGTTTGTTTCAGTCAGACTACCGTCTAAGCGGTGTCCCCTGAAGAAATCCTATCACATGAATAATTGTTGCAATTCTTGGGAATATATAGAAAACCTATGCACAACTCTTCACTTGGAACATGGTTTAATGGCTAAACCGATCAACATTTAAATATTGCCACAGTATTAAACCCTCCTAGACATATTAGTTCTGCGCAAGGGCGTAGTATCGATAGTCTTCACATTAACAGTGTCATCCATGATCGATTACAAAGGCTTGCAAATAGTGAATGCGTTAGATTATCATCACTTACTTCAGCCTACTTATCCAGTATGTCAGTAATTTGCTACATTCTTATTCCAGTGAATAGAAAGCACGAACTATTAAAGACATGTTACTCGGTTATATTTCAAATAAAAGCTGGGGTGTACTACTAAGATACGTGATGACGCCGTAAGAATTCTGGTAACTCCCCACTCAGAATTTGTATCTTTTGTTATCTAACTTCAAATATTAAATAGATTTTATCTATATCCTTTAAATTTGCTCGATTGACTTATGCTCTTTGCTAACTTCAGTATGTAAGTAGTGATGATAACCGATTCTAGTAAATAAACGAATATACTTCACAACATATCGACTATAAAAGTAATAATAGTGGCCAATTACTTCAGTAATGATCACCTAGTCATCATCTATTAAACAGCATCACCTTTAATCATAAGTTAATCTGTTGTACGAATTAGAAGTAACCAATATTGATACAAACAGACAATAAAACTATAAGACATTATCGGAAGAGTCCTGTATATCATATATGTAAGATTGAAAGCAACAATCATTTGCTGTTATATCCTAGAGAAGATTTAATTACGAGAGAACTATTAATGGACTAATATTATATATATATATATATATATATATATATATATATATATATGTATATATATATATATATGTATATATATATATATATATATATATATATATATATATATATATATATATATAAGCTTCATTTTTACCTATAGATTATTATACGATTTACTGTTCTTAAAGTATGTTTGAAATAAACGACTCGCATAGTAGATGTTATTCGCGTTATGGACTCAACTGGATGGGCTACGCGAACAATGAACCAATAAGAACGCTAGGCTGCTCATACCGGTCGAACGTCACTGGTTTGACACCGTGCTATGATTGTATAAGTCGTATTTCGATTGGCGGATAAATCACGTGATAACTAGTCGGGCTTAAAGTCACGTCTACCATGAAAAGATCTATATTAAAATAATGACTTTGTATCTTACTGATCCTGCTTCGGTTTGGGCACCCGGGCAGTATCACAGCCCTTATACAAATCAAATGAGATTTGTGTGGCGCATATGTATTCGGTGCCCCTTTGTACCAATATTTATATGTTCAAATAAATAAATAATCTTACTGATGGGAAACCGATTTCTCAGATATTTTTTGCCTTTTTTGGAGATATGTAACATTTGTCGAACAGCAAGTGAGAAGTCAGAAACTCAACTTGCAGCTGAATTTGATCTAGAATTCACAAGTGAATCCTAGTATGAAACTCCTCAGTAATGTGCACCCACGTGATCTAAGTCAAGCTGGTTCCGGTTAGCGAATCCATATTGTGAGAAACAAATTGCAAATAATGTTGATCAAACCACGTAAGTAATGAGGCTACGCTAACTCTAATTATCATTATCAGCAGTCACTTTTTATCCACTGATGTCAACTAGATTAACCAATAGGTACTAGAACAACAAAAATAACCCGCATTCCAGGGTGACGTGACAATAACTGTTCAAAAACCGTGACGTATTCACATGCAAAAGATGTAGTTCCAAGTTGAGCACATAAATCTCTGCTTGATTACTGAGTTGCATCAGATCCCAGGACGCAAGAGTGATGAGCCGAGACCTGGTACTTTTATACGGCCGACCACTTATGGTTCCTACTAAGCACGTTCTACTCAGTGAATCTTTGTGATATTTTTACAAGCGAAAGTAAACAATTAGTGAGGAACTAGGTTGAAAGATATGGCAATTAGAAAAATCCCAGAACATCGGTGCACATGAGTAACATGATTCCAAAAGGAAGAATGGTATAAGAAACCTTCTTTATCACTTGTTAGTTTTGATGTTGTCCTACTGCTTTGTGAATTGGTCATTTAGATTAGAGGTTCAAGAGCGGTTTCCCAATAAAAACAACTGATTGAGTTTGACTGCATTGGGTTTTTTACAATCCTCAAACAAATCATGACAATTTGAATAAAGAACTGCTTCACAAACACGACTAACTCACATTATCTAGATGCTTTTAAGAATTTTCTTAAGCCTAATTGACTGGAAACATCTTGGTAATATCAAAACATTATAACTTAAGTACTTATTCCCTTATTTTGGATAGGCATTATAATTTCTATAAGTTGAAAGCTTTGTGTTTAAAAATCATACATAGCAAAAGTGGTCGGAATAATGCAGTAGAAACGATAATAGGAAAGGCCAAGGGATGGGAATATGGTTCAAAAAGACAGAAAAAAAGGTGTATATGAAGGACTTTTGGAAGATAAAAAGTGAATGAATCTGAATTAGTGTGAACGGTTTTAAGCCATTAACCAAGGAATCTAGACCAGCTGTTCTTCCTTGTTTCAGATTGACCATAGCTTTTTGAACTTCAATGTCCCATTCAGGCCGTTTAAGAATGGTGGGTAGCTGAACTGCTCCTTAGTGTTCTGCCCATAGTTCTAAACGTCTGGGCTGAGAACAGATAAGTGTCGTCTTTTTCCGAGCTCGTCTAATTTACACTTGACTTCTTAATTCCAGTTTCTATTGTTAATCTGAAAAGCAGTTCGATGTTACATACAGCCGCCGCCTTTTCTAGTTCCTTTGCTTTCGTTGCCAACGATTGCTCACGGTTGTTCCTTAGACTTTTGGTTAACGTAGATCTGATTTGTTTTCGTTCTTTATCGTGTTCGGAGCTACATGGGATGAGTGTACGAGAATCTATCAATGCAATAAACTTAGTAGAAATCCACTGGTTTTTCGAGACCCTTTGGTTCAAATCACTAGCAGATTTCGCTGATGTTTCCACAGCTGTTCGTATATATTTTCAAGCAACATCTGAACGAGCCCCGTTTTCAAAATTGCCTAAGTGTGACTTCAGTTGTTCCTGAGATCTACTTCTGGCTTTCTCTACACTGATCCTAACTCTTATGGGTTTTCTTTATATGGCTTTTCTGCGTCCAGTGTAACTCATGCGTGCTCGTGTTAGAGCGTGATCGGAGTCCAAACAAGTATTCCAGAACGGGCGGCAGTGTTCACTAGACCCTCTCCAACGATGATTGATGGCAATATGGTCTATTTGAGTCCATCGTTGGTTTGGTGGAGGTGGCCATGTTAAACGATGTCTTGCCTTATGCCTAAAATTAGTGCTTGATAAGAACAAACAATTGTCTGAGCACGATTGCAGTAGACGGTTACTTTTATCTCCTCACTAAACCGGGATACCAAAATACCCACCTAAATATCTTTCTGCTTGGTTTAAGCCACCTACCTAAGCATTAAAGTCACCTGCTACGAGTACTAAGTCTGAGCGCTTAGCTTTATAAAGAAGTTCAGAAAACTTTCTGTAAAATTCATCCGGGCTGCAGTCAATGGGATTCATTCTAGAAGTGCTTCTTCTGCTCTCATATTTAGTGCTATGCCTACACCCGCCAATCCACGAGAACTTGCCATCTGGTCGCCAGATAAACGGAGGGCATATCTCGTCGGCTTCCCGTTTTCGCTAAGTGAGATCGGGTGAACGACTACACTAGAATCCTGAATGCATGTTTCGGAGACACAGCATACACCAATTGTAAGAGATTATACGGTCTTAGTCAAGGAGGCCTGCTAGCCAATTTGACAGGGTACGTACGTTGAAGGCTTCAATGTGTAGTTTGGAGCGAGGTTTGAGTAGACTTGGGACAGTATTTCGCGCGCTACATTCATTGACAATCTTGACACCTGAGGAGGAAGTTTAGAGTTGATAGTCAAGGTAAGAGGAATAATAGGAATCGAGGAGGGAAATTGATTTTGAATACAATGGTCCTCAATGCTGTTAGAAGTATGAGGGCGGTTCTCACTTCCCGGTTGTCCACACCGTGAAAGGATTCTCCCGGAGGTACCTGAAAAGGAAGTTGGATTGGAGCTGGTACCGAGAACATGACCGCAGTACCCAAAGGACAACTGTTTGAGGCCAGTCACGCACGAACTTTCTGTGGGTAATTTTTGTGTTAGCTCCTTACTTTTGAGACCTTACCGCCGGAGACGGATATCCGTGCGACAAGGAGAGGTGTGCATTTATAGGGTTTAGATTTCTTAATCCCACGCTTCTTTGCGAAAATGCAGCATCGCTGTTATGCCGTTTGTCCGAGGGAAACAAATTACTGCCGTCACAAGTATGTACAAAGAGCAGTACGACTTCGTCCTCGGACCTAGGTTTTGCTGCTTTTAGTCTTGCCGCTCAACCGTCCTGACTGGTATAGTAGGACCTTGGGGAACGATCGTTCCAGCCAGTATAGCTCGATTGGATCATCACGACAGGCAAGCCCGATCACCACGTCAAGGTAGCAGCAACGGTCGGGAAGTTCTGACCCGAGCAAGTGTTCGGGTAGAACCTTACAAGGTTTACGTACTTCTTTGTCTGCCTTTAAATGATAAACACAATAAACCCTTTTAATCAACATAGTCGGGTGGTGCCTTAACGTTACGAAACACAATTACAGTTTGGTATCGGTGCATCTACCTTCTAAAACTGAAAGGTAAATGTTTGGTCAATACATTCAGGCACATATACGAAACTACCCTGATTTTGAAGGATTCGCTCTTCATGGGTCCTACTTAAGTGTCAGGTGGTTGTTAACGCTAACAATCTAGATAACACCAGCTAAACTGACCCCTCCAGTTGTTACCAGAGGATTTATACTCTCACTGGAACGATCAGTTATCTATAACAGTCAGATGAAATTACGCCCAATCCCCTAATTTTCTTTAGTATCTCAGTCAGTTAAACAGCTAAAGCTGGATCATTTTTAAACATCTCCGGTGTAAGTCCACCAGAGCCTGCTGTTCTCGCGCTTTAGATCACCTACAGTCTTTGAACCCCACTAAGATTTGGGGGGAGTAGCGTTAATTTTCCGTTCTGGTTAATGGGTGACTGGAGACCAGTTGACTTGCTCCCTAAAGTATCTTGTTAATTGATCTAATCTGCTGGACTGAATGGATAATAGTTCCGTCTGGTTCAGAGACAGCCTGCCTTCTTAATACGTTTACCCGATTAGTTGGGATATTTGTCTAGTGTTAATCGGGATGTACAATACCGGGTATGAGGATATCATGGGACGACATGGACTGGGATGTCCATCCAAAAAATGGTTATATGTGGCACTGCATTACCCCACAACACGTATACAAAGCTACATGAGTCTCACCGTACCACACTACAGAGAAAAAATCGATCATATAAGTGTCACAAAAAATTCAGAACACCCACAGAGGACGTGAAAACAAAAGGAGGAACTGATATTGCTTGAGATACCATCTGATGGTTTCCAAGAGGAAACTGAAGCGGAAGAAACATTGGAAAACCGGAGCGACAGAACTGTAAAGATTTAATAGTCTTTTTTCCGGATACAAACACAACGAACTCAATATAGTTATCAGCATTAGGTTCCAAGCTTTACATGATTTACTACTATGCAGAGCAACTGGAAAGAGATCAAAGAAGCACTAACTTCAAAGTAACGGGATGTACTGGGTCTCAGGAAGCATCATCATAAGGAATGAATATCTATCGAAACTCTGGGTAGGATTCAAGGAAGGAAGAACAAAAAGACATCAGCCAACAATAGACGAACAAAAGCAGAGATAATAGAGGCACAAACTGAATACATATAAGCAAACATGCAATTGGAAAGAACTGGAGCTGACAAGCAGAAATACATGGAACACTTAGCAGTGGCAGCGTAGAAAGCCGCAAGAGGAAGTATCAAACAACTAAATGACACAATGAAGAAATTAACAAAGAAATATAGTAAACCAGAGGGACCGGTTAAAAACGGAAGGAAACCTAATCACTGAGATTCAAGAACAGGGGAACAGGTGGGTGGAGCACTTTGAAGAACTCTTGAACAGACCAACCCGAGGGAATCCATCAGACATCAAAGCAACATACACAAACTATTCAACAGATATCAATTCACCAACAATCGAAGAAATCAGCATGTCTACCAGACAAGAGTGGGAAAGCAGCTGGACCTGACAATATACTATTCGAAGCACTGAAGTCGGACATAGGAGTAACTGCAAGTATGCTTCACGTTCTATTCGGGACGACTTGGGAGGAAGAACAGGTGCCGATGGACTGAAAAGAAGGATTCATCGTCAAGATAACGAAAAAGATTTCAGCAAGTGTGAGAACTATAGAGGCATCACATTACTGTCAGTACGAGGAAATGTTTTCAAATGAGTGCTGCTGAACAGAATGAAAAATTCAGTAGACACACAACTTCGAAATCAACAGGTTGAATTCCGTGAGGATTTTTTATGCACAAATCAAATGTGACACTACAGATCATTGTTGAACAGTCAGTTGAATAGAACTCATCACTACACATCAACTTCTTTGACTATAAGAAAGCACTCGACAGTGTGGATAAGAGAACATTATGGAACATTCTTCGACACCATGGAGTGAGTAGCCGAAAAAATCGTCAATACCATCAAGAATTCATACGATAGACTACAGTGCAGAGTCTTAAATGGAGGACAACTGACAGATACACTCCTGATGGTTGACTGGATTATGAAGACCAAGATATCTGAGAGGAAGCACGAAATAACGTGGACAGATTGGATGTAACTATAGGATTTGGACTTCACAAATAACCTAGCTCTTCTATCCCATATACAAGAAAAAACAACTAGTGTAGTAGCAGTCTATGTACCAATAGGCCTCCACATACACAAGGTCAATAACAAAATGCTGAAATGGACCACGGAGAACACCAACACAATCGCACTTGATGGAGGATCTCTATAAGAGATGGAAACTTTCACTTAACTGGACAGCATCATCGATTTACAAGAAACGACGGATGCATATATATTAAGGGAAGTATTAGGAAAGTAATAACAGCATTCCTACAGTTGGACAACATATAGAACTCAAAACAACTGTCAATCAATATTTAATAAATAATAATAAATAACGGGATTTCAATCAATATCAAAGTCAGAATCTTCAATATGAATGGAACTGAAACTCAGAGAACTACTATAATAAATTGTCTACACAAGATACTCATTGTCCGTTGTTGACCGGATGCCATCAGCAACAGCCAACTATGGCAGGGAACAAACCAACTTCCAGATGAAGAGGAAATTAGGAGAGGACGTTGGAAGTGAATAGTACATACATTACGGAAATCATCAAAATGCATCACAAGTCAAGCTCTAACTTGGGACCATAGAGGTAAATGAAAAAGAGGAAGACCAAAGAACCCATTGCGTCGAGAATTGGAAGCAGACATGAAAAGAATGAATAGCAACTGGAAAGGATTGTCCAGAACAGATTTGGATGGAGAATGGTGGTGGGTGGCTTATATTCCTCAACGAGGGGTAACAGGCGTAATTAACGTAGTAAACTGTTACATAATTTGAATTGAGCTAAAATGTAAACTAAGCATAAAATGTTTGAAAATGCTGGTTTTTACCAGACGCTCACAATGAACGTGTGAGATAAATAAATTCTCGAAAACCCACGTTCACTCTTATACTTGTGTTTATATCTATGGGAATTGATTTATAGTCAAATTAAGTGATCTTTCATTAGATAAATCACGCCAACTATGTTTTTGTATCCAAAAAAACCCGTCTACATTATACTTTTCTAAACAATATAATATACAAATTGTGGTTTATATGTCTTAATTTAAAATGCGCTGATTCCAACTAAGATGAGAAGTATGAATAATTAAATATCTTAGAAGAGATTATTAGTATCTCATGAGTTTGTGGCAGTCATAATTCGATATAATTCTTAAACTTCGTATACTGCTCGTCCTGATAACCGTTACTAGATAACGCCCAACGGTCTATAAATCAGAAGACGAATACCAAGTATTGATCACACACAGATCACTAAAACCACAGGCGTCAAGAAAACCTGGACTAACAAGCTTATTTCTGGACATAACTTAACAAAAACCTTATCTCAAGGTACAACATACTGTCAATTCTTGCACAAGCACCGGGTTAGATAAGTTAGTCGTCTGGGGAGGTTTGCCATTTTGTCCAAGAATGTCAAAGCGACAGAATAACGTTAAGGTTTTTGAGCCAAGAAAACGAAAGAATTACGGTTTGAATATAAACACTTACACTTCAACTCATATATTTTCCAGTTAATAAGTTAAATATCGTAGAAAAAACCGACTTGTATTTTACGACGATTTGTGAAGGTATCAAACAGTATACACATTAAAATCTTATTTACTTTACAGCATTTTAGCAGACTCAGAAGGTGGTCTTATAATATTGATAACTTATCGAGTTGTGCTTTTATCTGTCGCTGAACTGGTCTTTACTTTCTCCATTAGTTCATTGATGTCGTGAGCCTCAATATCAGCTTTTATCCCGTCGAAACTTAATTTCAGCGTCTTTCTCGTTGTCGCGTATAACATTCTTGCTGTGGGAGGTGCAGAATCGGACACTCTAGAACAACAAATTAGAAAACATAAATGACTTCATACAATGAGAAGTATATTAAGTTCGACCCTTTAACACCTTCACATTCATAGTCTAATACACCATAGCACCCCTTGTCTTGGTACTTTATAACTTCATTTTGAAATTGTGATATACTTTCATCTAGGCGGATTAATTACGTTCAATTGAAAACAACCTCTAGGAGCAATTTTGATTACACTTATTTCATTATTAACGATCTGAAACAAGATATAGCGGTAACAGTGGTTCATTTTCATTTCTTTATACGTGGCTTCACATTCTGCTGAAGGTTTAATGCCTGAAGACTGATCGGTGATAAAAAGAAAACAATCTCACATACCATGTCTGGAGATATATGCCGTAAGGACCAGAAGCCACGCAACTCCCTAAGAAATTTGGATTTGTGCGTTTTCTGATTTTTAGTCTGAAGGTCAATTAAAAGTAATCATTGAGCAAGAAA
The DNA here is from genome assembly GCA_946903255.1 of Schistosoma spindalis. NCBI lineage: Eukaryota > Metazoa > Platyhelminthes > Trematoda > Strigeidida > Schistosomatidae > Schistosoma > Schistosoma spindalis. Next base: position 48,961,207 of record OX336416.1, read on the forward strand.
CAACATCTTATTTTAATTTAGGTTTTGATTTGAAAAACGTCTTCCAACTTGAGAAGAACTCATACTTTTTAATTTTATCTGACAAATAAGACTACTTTTAAAAGTTTTTACGGCAAATCACCTATTCCATTGTCAGTTTGGAAAGGACAGGAGAACATGTGTCCTGTGTTAGTCCTGAAAATTGCAATTCCTCCGTTGATACATCTTTTTTCGAAAGTCGACAGGCAGAGTTTTGATCACGTGTTGAGGAAGTGATTTCCACTAGATGATTTGATGGGAAAGTCAAATGTTTCATATGGTTGTGGACGAATAGTAGCTTCCGCTTAACGGGCTTCCATGTCTGATAGCAGTGGATAGTCATTTGATAATAATATTAAAAATCATATGAATGGATTAATTAATGAACACATATGATATGTGTCAAATGATTCTGACCAACCAGGGAACACCTCACAGCTAGTACCTTTCATGGATTAACTTTTCTTATTGTACGGGTAATATGGCTGCTTTGGTGACCGTACATCACAAACGACGCTATTAAAGTAATATATTGGTAAAATTAAGTACATTGGACATGCTCAACGGTTGTTTCTGACCTTGACGAGGATTATGAACTGTTTGATATTCTATGATGATGGATGATTTGGCTAGCGCCCACTTACATTTCTTAGGCCATACAGATAGATAGATAGATATCCAGCCATGTTTGAATGCATCATTGATATTCACACTTGTATCTAATTAGTGGCACAAGGCACTTTCGGAAAGAAAGTTATCCAGGAGACGTTTCAACCGGGGTCCAGTTTTACTGCGACGAAGGCTTTCTGGGAGTCTGTTCCATATAGTTAAATAGTGAATAACGGAGAAATTCTGACGTCCGTTTATGTAGGTCCTTGGAATGGAATGAATATCCATTTATTGTGTAAGCTGTGGGATTATATGATAGAGTACAAACGGCTGGATGTCAAACAGTAAGGGATACTATTTAAAAGTCTTCAGTTAATGAAAACGTTTGTTTAATGTGTCTGATCTAGAGAGGTTTAAACTTGGGGTTTTCGGAATAACACAAAACAGCTTTAGTGAATTTTCTTTGGACATTCAGTTTTCATCAATATATTATGCTTGCTATTGCTGTAGACTAGAATACCATATTCAAGAATGGGTATAATACTTTTTTCGTATAATGATAATAACCCAAGTTCTATATCAATAAAATTGACCATTATGAATTAAATGAACCTTCTTGCTTTGGATTGTGGTGATGCCGTATGTTCTGAAAAGTTTAAACTGTTGCTTTACCTCAAACCCAAGTTATAAACAGTGTTGGGGTGTTTCAGTATGTATACGTGCGGAACCGGAATTAGGTTATGGAAAAATTCCAAGTGCAATGTAAAGTATGAGAGTCCAGTCGTTAACCCAAGTTGAGAAGGGCTAATCAGGTCCAACATAAAAACAATAATTGCTGTTTGTGTATGATTTTTCCAAGACCCTTGATTGCCGGGACGTCAGGGTAATGAACCTATAGTTAGCAATATCGCTATGTAATTCCGTTTTGAAACTGAGGGTGGTAAACAGTGTTTTCGGTACTGATGGATAGGCTCCATGGTCCGTGGATAGGTTGGACAGTTTTAGACAGGATGACTGAACTTTTCTACCGCCACATTTCAAGAGTGATAAAAGAATGCCACTCGGTCCACCGTCGTAGATTTCTTCAGGGAACTTCTGAGCTGGTTGATAGTGATGCATATTAAATCAGTTGTGGATAGATGTCCATAAGTCAACGTTAAAAGCGCGGTGGAAAGAGTTTTGGTTTCTGTGTTGTGGCATCAAGAGAAACAGTGGCTGAACTGTTCACAAATGGTGCTATGGTCGTCTACAATGCTGCCGTTAATTATGGATAGATTGGTTGTATTAAGAGAATTTGATTTTGTGCGAGGTTTGAAAGGCCTAAATGTTGATAAGTCTGGGTTTTCGCTGCCTAAATCTCTATTCTCCACAGTCATGAGATACCTGCGCCGAGATGAATGATTTGTAGTGGTATTGGGTCTAATCACACAATCCTCAAAGCTGAACACGAGACGACCGGGAAAATAGATATTCAACGTTAAACTCAGGGAAAAACACGGCGATGGTGAAAGCAGGAGGAAGGAATTCATGACACAGCCTTGCAGGTGTGGTCATTCTGTATGACTTGTTTTTACTCATATTAAACATATTGCTTAATCTCCAGCCTGAGTGTGTTCTCCAGCATATATTGGTAATTGTTAAGACGAGATTCTTTGGTGTAGATAATGATGTGACTTCCATTCCCTAATACTCTGCTTCTAGGCAGTTGCAACAAGACAAATCTGTCATCATAGGATTAGGTCTATTCTTAGAGTAGTAATAATAACGAAGTATACCATAACTCTACAGATTTATACCAACCAAGTTATTTATGCTGTGAAGCACATACAATTCATAATGCTTGTGGAAGCGGTACTGTAATTTTCTCAACTAGTGACAAGGAGTTACGGATGCCGTAACAAGGATTTTCTGCATATTGAATTACCTTACTAAATGTAAAGCATAGTTAATTGTTTTGAAGAAAAAGATTTAACTTAATTCGAGTCTCCTCCTTCATAAAGGGTCAAGCCGAAGTTTAGTACAGCTAAGTTACGATCAGTCCGAAGAATTCGGAGTGTAGATTGCCTCTAAACGGATTTCAGCGGCGAGATTATAATTTATGGACGGGCCAATCAGAAGTGTTCCAGGGATGTAGAGGTCACGGTCCCACTTGCAGTAACTGATGCTCATGTACGATCGGCTGACAGAGGATTTTAGAGAGAGCGTGGTAATTGAGCGACTACAATAAACGGCGCTACTAAAAAGTCATTTTATTTGAGGTTGCGATGATCAAATGTCTTGTGGACATTGTGTAGACCACCGTGACGATGTTGCCTTTCGATGTAAAACGTGTCGGAGGAAGAAGTCTGCTGAAATAGGATTTTTTCACCCGATCTGGATTGAGGCTAAGGCAAATAATGACAGTTATTGATTATAAAACACCAGTAACACTGGCTGCTAAAGGGTACTACAAAATATACGGATGTTTAGAGAGAATACAGACGGCTACATAGACTTGATTATGTGCATCGTGTCGTTATCCACAAGTGGCATTTGTTGACGCAACATTCGAAGTGCGCACAAACAATACTAGGGCTATGTAGTGGAGACTGAAAGAGTTTTTGTGGCTTTATCGTAGCTTCAGAGGCCGACTATAATAAAGACATATGGATGATTCCCCTTACTGTATTCATTTTGATTTTAGAGCTTCTAAACCACTTTCTAACCTTGACAAGTTTTCGAATCATGTAATGGAAGTGTATACACTTTAATTCTTTGGTTTTGTATAATATATTTTTACTTTATACGGACTGTTTTCTGATCGGCTAATACTTCTCAAGGTCACATACGATTAATTTAAATGTCGTCCATAAATTATAGTTTCGCCGGCAACACATTATTAGTTATGGTATCATCTAAGTTGAGTGATGTATTAACGAAGCGCATCTATCCACATTTAGTCGTGTTAAGCTCCAACAGTCATTTTGAGCACAAATGCCCTACCTTGTTAGGCTCCAGGCTGATGCAATTTTGCATATTGTTCTGCTCATTAGGAGAAAACCAATGCACTACTTTAAGATCGTCTGCATACAGGAAGGGCTTACTCACACAAAAACATTAAAAAAAATATCGTTGTCAAAAACAAAAATGAGTAAAGGGACCAATACACTACCCTGTATTACACCACTTCTGACAGGGACAGCGTTCGACAAGGAAGAACTAATTTGAATTATTTGATATCGTTGGCTGGAGAAGTAATCAAACCAACCAAGAGGAAGGTTTCAGAACCCATAAGAAGCTAGTTGATCTATAGGAAGTTGGTGATTTATCATATCAAAAGCTTAAGAAGTGTCAAAGTATTAGCACTAAGACAAGGTATCCGCGGTTACGTTGAGCAAATAGTAAATTAAAGAAATCAAAGTGGTAGGTCATACAACATAGATTTTTAAGAAATTCATTTTGAGAATGATTGATAAATTTTTCAGTAAGCGAATATCTGGAAAGTTCGTCACTAACAATTTTTTCTATAATGCTAGATGTAACTGGAGTAATATTTATGGGCCGATAATTGTACATGTCAGTCTTATCTCCAAATTTGTAACGTCGTATGATATGTGTGATTTTTCAACACACACACACATACAGAGTTGACAGCTTTGGATGAAAAAGTGGAATATCTAGTCCACCATATTTGTGGTGAATAGAAGAAATCCCGTTTACTCCATCACCACTTGAAAACTTAAGGAAGTTTATCAGTTTACTAATTTCTAGGTATGTGAAAGAAATAGATTTTATTAAGTTACTGGTCACAAACATGACTTTTGAAACAGCGCTACTTAGGGATTCATTATTGCTTGTAAAAGTACCATTGAAAAGATTTGTAATGGGTTTGAAGTTGTTTATAATAGTGGAGCTCCTAGTCCCCGACCGTAGCTGCTACCTTGACGTGGTGGTCGGGCTTGCCTATCGTGATGACCCAACCGAGCTATATTGGCTGGAACATATGTCCCTGCAGGTTCTACCATGCCAGGCAGGTCGATTGGAGAACGGTAAGACCAAAAGCAGCAACTCAAGGTCTGAGGGCGAAGTCGTACTGCTGACTGCACAGAGGTGTGACAGCAGTAAGGTGTTTCCCTCGGACAACCAGCATCTGCAGCGATGCTGCCTTCTCACAAGGAAGGAAGGGGTTAGAAAAAGTTGACCCTAAAAATGTCACATCCACCTTACCCCACGGATTTCCGTCTCCGGCGATAAGGCCGTGCGCGACCGGCCTCAAGCAGTTGTCCCTTGGGCTCTGCGGTCACGCACCCAGGTCGTTAACACCAACAATAATCCGATTTCCTTTTCAGGTCTCTCAAGAAATACCCTTCCAGTGTGTGGGCAGCCGGGAAGTGGCATCAGCCCTCATACCCGTAACAGCACACGAGACCAAGTTGGTCACATTCAAGTCCTTCCTACACCTCCTAATAACTCTCATATCTCCACGACTAACCCTTCTCACGTCCCTTTATCACCTCGCACCTCTAGTGCAAACGATTCGAGTACGCGGAACGTTATTCCTGGTCTCCTGAAACCACGCTCTAAACTACACGTAAAAGCTTTCAACGTCCGAACACTGTGCCAAATAGGACAACACGCTTCCTTAGTTAGGACTTTAGAATCTCGCTCCATCGATGTGTGCTGCGTCTCCGAAACGAGCACACAGGATCCGGGTAGCGTCATTCATTTGATTTCACCATATCAAAGTAACGAACCAACTCGATTTAAACTTCGTGTATCTGGAAGCCCTGATGCTGCTTCGCGTGACCTCGCTGGCGTAGGTATAGCATTGAGTCCTAGGGCAGAGCTAGCTCTCTTAGACTGGATCACAGTAGACAGTCGTTTGTGTGCTGTCCGACTAAACGGAACAGTAAGGACTCGGAAAGATAGGGACACTCGTCGTTGCCTCTTCGACGTCTCTGCCTACTCTCCCACTGACTGCAGCTAAGATGATGTAAAAGATGAGTTTTACAGAAAGCTTTCCGACCTTTTCCGAAAAGCTAGGCGTTTAGATGTAGTAATAGCGGCTGGTGACTTTAATGCTCAAGTAGCTAAACTAAGCGAAAAAGAAAGACACCTGGGTGGATCTTATGGTGCCGCGGCTCAAAGAACAGCTAACGGTGACCGTCTGTTGCAGCTATGCTCAGATAACAGCCTGTTTCTTGCAAACACTAACTTTAAGCATAAGGAAAAACATCTTTTAACATGGCAACCCCCTAATTCGTCTCAACGCTGGACCCAAATAGATCACATCGCTATCACCCACCGATGGAGGGGCTCGATAGAAGACTGTCGCTCGTTATGGAGCACATGCTCAGACTCAGATCATGCTCTAGTGCGAGCGCGTATTTATCTACGTCTTACTGGACGTAGGAAAGATGGTACAAGGAAACCCCTTAGGGTACTACTTAATGAGAGTCAAGCTAAGAGTATATTTCAGGAGCAACTAGAAAAACAGTTAGGCAGCCATGTAAGTGATGCCCACCTCGAGGCAGCGTGGAATGACATCCGTAAAGCTGTAGAAACAGCAGTGATGTCTGCAAGTACGGTAAACCATAAAATTAGGGAGAAACACTGGATCTCAGTAGCATCTACCGCACTGATAGATGCTCGAAAACTCATTCCATCTGGCTCTGAACATAACGAAGAGTGGAGTCAGCTTAGGCGTAAGCTGACTAGAAGCCTACGCAATGATCGTGAACAGTGGTGGGTAGCGAAAGCAAGAGAGATGGAAAAGGCAGTGGCAATAGGTAACAGCAGGCAACTGTTCAGACTTGTTAAGGAAACCGGTATTAGGAACCCAACTGTTAGCGCAACAATCGCAGAGAAAGATGGACATATTATTCATTCTCAATCCAGGAGATTGGATCGATGGGCAGAACACTTTAGAGATCAGTTCAACTGGCCTTTAGCCACACTTCGGTTTCCCATGATATTCAGTCGATCTGAATCGCAAGTAAATGTAAGTTCTCCGACTCTTGACGAAGTTGAAAAAGCTATAGGAAATCTGAAGCGTCGGAGAGCAGGAGGCCCTGACAGTTTTAGCCCTTAGATTTTTAAGGATGGTGGTCCAGTATTAGCAGCGAGATTGACTGAGGTCTTAGGTAGAATCTGGGAATTGGACGTAATCCCACCTGACTGGTCTCAATCACTGATTGTGCCAGTCTACAAGAAAGGACAAAAGTTTTCTTGTGAAAATCACAGAGGAATTAGTTTGACTAATATAGTGTCTAAAATATTAGCTTCAATAATACTTCGACGTCTAACCAAAGCTCGTGAAGAGCAGACTAGAGAAAACCAGGCTGGGTTTTGACGTGGACGTGGTTGTATAGATCAAATATTCACACTACGTCAGGTCCTAGAACGTAGACACACATTCAAACGCCCACCAATTATAGTATTTCTCGACCTTAAGGCGGCATTTGACTCTGTTGATCGTGAGGTTCTATGGCAGTGTTTGTCACTGAAAGGAGTACCAAAGAAGTACATTAACCTTATAAAGGCTCTCCACTCAAACAGAACTGGTCGAGTGAGAGCTTACAGTGAACTGTCATCAGAACTGATTACCTCAAGTGGTGTTCGTCAGGGCTGTCCACTCTCTCCATTCTTGTTTAACTTTGTCATTGACGTGCTTTTAGAGATAACTCTTTCCACATCTGACTTTCCAGGGCTTGAATTTATACCGGGAAATTCACTTGTTGACTTAGAGTATTCGGATGACATAGTTCTATTTGGTGAGGACGCTGACAAAATGCAGAGTCTGTTGACCACTCTAAGCAACAATGCAGACATATGATTCTCTCCCTCGAAATGCAAAATGTTGCTTCAGGATTGGCTTGCATCGACACCTGAACTAGTGATAAGGAGTGAAGTAGTTGAGCGTGTCGACCGCTTTATTTATCTCGGAAGTCTCATCAGCCTTTGTGGTCTGGTGTGTGACGAAATCTCAGCACGAATACAGAAGGCTCGACTAGCTTTTGCAAAATTGCGTCATTTGTGGCGTAGGCGAGATATCCGTCTATCAACCAAAGGACGTGTTTACTGCGCAGCAGTTCGTTCCGTCCTACTTTATGGCAGTGAAACATGGCCGGTAAGAGTAGAGGATATTCGTAGGTTACTAGTATTTGATCATAGATGTCTTCGAAACATCGCTCGTATATCCTGGGACCACCGAGTAAGTAATTAAGTTGTTAGGAAACGGGTACTAGGTAAGGATGGCAAATCAATTGATGACGTAGTGAAACTTCATCAGTTGAGATGACCGAGACATGTGTTGTGCATGCCTGACCGACGACTATCCCGACGCGCGATGTTTTATGATGTAGGAGTAGGTTGGAAGAAATCTAGGGGAGGCCAGACAAAAACATGGCACAAATCCATGAAGTCATTGACAAGTGGACTGAGCCATGTTGGTAGATGTAGACTACTTGGTTGGAGACCGCGAGACGATAACAACCGATGGTTAGAGACCTTGAATGACATGGCTCAAAATCGTTTGCAATGGCGCAGGTGCATCCACTCTTTGTGTTCTCTCAAACTCTAATCTTCTGAATTCTTCATGTCCTTTATTTTCTTTCCCAATTTATTCCACTGGACTATACTCCTTAAATAACATCATCAAACCTTAATGTTCCCTGTCACTACTTATACTTTCACTACCTCTACCACTACGGGATTTGAATCGATAACTGAATCTCTGTGCTAATGTGGTATGGCAACTCGAAGTGATGTACGTACGCACGAAGTCACACGTTGTTACTGACTGAGTGACTGACTGGAGCTCCTAGTCATCATGCCTATAGTCTCTATATTCACGTGTTTTTTGTGCGGCTCGGTTATAAGAGGGATAGATAAGTAGAGCATAAACCACTATTTTATGGTCACTGCTTTCAACTTCATTATATACTTGTACAGATAGTTGGATTACATATCTACTAGGGTATGCAAAGCATGTATAAGACAACTACTTCCTCGTTTAGTTCGGCCTTCACAGCGATAGATCCGGATATTTAATCAGAAACTGCTTCAGAGCACCATGTTACAGTGATAAGTATGAAAGTGAGCCAGTGAAGCTAAGGTTCTTAGGGCTGACAGTTTGTTTAGAAGTGAACATGCATTGATAAACAATATTATTATGTATTTTAGATTTGCCTGAACTATGGTTGAATGTTTGACCGATCGTGTGGGCTTTGGCTTGAACAATCTGTAGTTCTAGTGAGATCAGGGATTTTTTAAGGCCAACAATTATTTTGATGAGGTGGACTAATTCGCAGAAATTGATTTGATGAACAGTTAGGAATGCCACCTGCTTGTTGAGAGTGAATTAGTGGTACGTAACCTAGCGGTCGTCATGTCTGTTTGGAAGGTGGTGGAAAAGGTTATATCTTGCAGATTTAATACGGAAGACGTTCGGAGGTGACCGGGGGACACATTTGTTCTTTGGAGTCTGTCTAATGTTATCCCTGCTTACACGGCGGTTGTGGTGGCCGTCTTGTGCGACGTTTAAACGAAATGTGCCCGCGATTAGTAAGGTGAAACATGTTGTCGGGAAGTATATTTTTGTGTGATAGAGTCACTGTAATATTTTCAGTATTGAGTGTAAGATCCAAACCAAGGTTTGGACTGAAGAATAGCTGTCTTGGTGGGTTAGATACGCGCCCTTGCCCGTTTGAAACCAAAACAAAGTAATCGGGTGAAATGACGGTTCTATAATTCATCATAAATTTAAATGTACATCGTTACCTAAACAAATATAACCACCCAGCTATCCAACCAACAATAGTTCAATTAATCAAATCTAAATTACATTAAATAAGAAAGTTGAAAAAGGATGCTAGAAAATTACCAATCGCAATAAATAAATGTTATTCTATCCTGTCTGGATAGATTACACACAGATTCGTTCAAAAGATAATGTTTTGTTGCTTTATAACACCAAGTGTTTTCAATTCTGGAAGAGTGCTTCAACTCACAATCAAAAATGCACAATTCCAGTCAATGCACGCAACACAATCAAAGGGAGGAACAACCCAATATAGCTGCCGCCAAGAATAGGTATCAAGTCAAACAACATAAATGCAGTTCAGAAAGAAACACGGAAACTTAGTGAAAGCGTAAGAAAAATAAAAACTATAATAAAATACAAATGCTATTAAATCAAGAGGAATGAAAAAGACTAATAAAAATGTACAACCAAAGGTATCAATATGAATAAACTGCAAGTATATACATGGAGGGATTTACACACACACAAATCATTCAAAATGGATCTTACACCGGCCCTCAAAATCCCTCCATACAACACAAGCCACCTTGATGCCTATGGTCATGGTTCATACTACAACATATTCTACTACACAGGAACGAGCAGGGCTTACAACTGTACGCCTACTCGACCTACCTACCTTGATAATAGCAAAGAACTAATTCGAACATTCAAGGAGACATACCTTACGTATATCTCTTGTAACTAATCCATTATTCGTACGAACAGTAACCGTCCTAACCTTTTCGTCGTTATCTATTTCACAACCTTCCACTACTCCTAAGGGCCACTTTCCACGGGTCGAAATATCCGAAGTCACGATTACTACATCTCCCTTTTGAAAATTGCGATGTTCAGTTAACCATTTTTGACGTTTTTGTAAGGACGGTAAATACTCTCTTAACCACCTTTTCCAAAACACATTAGCTAGATAATTAACCTGTTTCCAACGTTTGTCATATTTGTTTCGAACGCTACCTTCATCTACTATTCCGTCACATTCTCTCAATAACAGCAAAGTATTTGGCGATAAGGCTAGCTTATCGTTAGCATCTTGGATAACTGGAGTTAAGGGTCGATCGTTCAGTATCCTTTCTACTTCGACCAAATAAGTGCATAAAGCCTCGTCAGTTAAAGTCTGTTCTCTGGTGATCAACAATAACAGTCGGCGTATAGACCTAATCATCCTTTCCCATACTCCACCCCTGTGGCTGGATGAGGGTGGGTTAAAATGCCATTGAATCTGCCTCGCTGACAGCTCGTTACTTATCTTCTGCTGATTAAACTGTTTCACAAATTTCCTTAGTTCAGTGACTGCACCCACGAAATTTGACCCATTGTCACTGTAAATTTCTGCAGGTTTACCTCTTCTTCCAATAAAACGTAATAAGGCCATTATAAAGGAATCAGTATTCAAACTATACGTCACTTCAATATGTACTGCTCTGGTTTGCAAACAAGTAAATACACATCCATATCTTTTTTCTAATGACCTTCCTCTTTTGACTAAGAAAGGTCCGAAGTAGTCTACCCCTACATTTGAGAAGCTATACCAGCCTTGTTGCACTCTGCAAACTGGAAGCGGTGCCATCAATTGTTGTCCTAAATTCATCGTAAACCGTCGGCATGTCACACACTTTCCTATCACTCTTCTAACTGTGCTAGTTCCTTTTACTATCCAATAGCTTTTTCGAATTGTGGCCAGTACTTGAGACGTTCCTGTGTGCCCTTGTTCTTTATGATAATGTCTAATTATCATTTCCGTCACCAAGTGTCGACTGGGTAAAATTACTGGATGTTTAAAAGCATCGGAGAAATCTGAGTAGCTTAAGCGACCTCCAACACAGATTAACCCGTCCAGTATTATAGGTGACAATCCTTTCAGATCATTATGACTAACTACTTTACTGTTGGTTTTAAATTCACTAAATAATTCTCCATACACTTCTCTCTGAACCATCATTAAAATCTTACGCTTGGCAATTACAAGCTCATTTACCTTTAAGTATCCTAAATGAACGGATCCTTCCCGACTCGATGAACGAAGTACCATCAGGAATTCTAAGAACCTTCTAAGCCAGGCCACAGCCCTGACTAATTTCAACCACTCTGAATAATGAGAAAGAATAGGTGACATGCTATATTCCGTACTACTCAAGTTAACCACAGCAGTTTTTCTAAACTCAATATTGTCAGGTGTTGGTTCCGGACAATCAGTGATTGTTATACAAAAATTCGCCATGCAATAGAGTAGGACATTTAAACCAGGATTCAAGATCGTTCATTTTCTGTATACCTCTCGAGGTCCAATCAGCTGGATTCTGTGACGACTTTACATAACTCCATTGTTCAACCTTCGTATACTGGTGCACAACAGCCAGGCGGTTGGCTATGTAGGTGCTATATCGGTTTTCGGTATTCTTAATGTAGTATAACACTATCATGGAATCCGTATGGAAGTTTACCTTACAGAAAAAATTGGGCAGACTCCTACGTAAGACTTCACTTAGCCTAACACTTAGTACCACTGCCGCCATCTCAAGCCTCGGTACGGTGACTTGTTTAATAGGTGCTACTCTCGACTTGCTATACAACAATATACAGTATGGTGGTTCCTTCAAATAACTAACTCGTGCGTACGCAACTGCTCCATAACCAATCTCCGAAGCATCACTGAACAAATGTAATTCTACTCGACTCTGTTCTTGATTCCCCGAGCTACCGTAACATGACCTATCTGACGCATAAAATTCACCCAATTGAGCCACGTGGACATGTATGGCTCGTTGAGAGGCTGATCCCAACCTATTTGAGATTTACATAATTTTTGCAAAAGAAGTTTGGCCGTAAGGCAGACTGGAGCAATTAAATCCAAAGGATCGAACAGAGAAGAAACTACAGATAGGATCCCTCTCCTAGTCAAGGGCTTTTCTGGTGCATCAAAGTAAAACCTAAACACATCTTGTTTAAAATCCCACTCTACACCTAGAGTTCGATGAGTGGTGTAATAACTCATGGACATTTCTATCCAAGACTCTTCTTTACATACATCAGGCAGGATGGTATTTACTTCTTCCGAGTTGGTGATCCATTTCTTTAATTTAAAACCTCCTTTACGTAACAATTCACTTATCTGCTTAACAAACTCCTTCGCCTGATCGCAAGTAGAAAAGGATATCAAGCAGTCATCAACATAGAAATTGTTCTTGACAGCATCTACGACATACCGATCATAACCATCAGAGAATGTTTGGGCTGTCTTATTCATGGCAAAGTTTGCACAAAACGGAGATGATGTGGCACCAAATGGGTGAGAGGTCATTTGAAATTCAGATGGCTCCCTCGACATGTCTCCCTCCGGCCACCACAGAAATCTTAAAGCTCCTCGATCAGACTCAGGGACCTTCACCTGCATGAACATTTCCTCAACATCTGCAGAGATTGCAACTGCCTCCTTGCGAAAACGCAATAATATACACACTAGCTCAGCGGTGGTGTCGGGTCCTTGATAAATCATATCATTTAGGGAAACGCCTGAAAACTTGGCGGCACAATCGAGGACCACTCTAAGTTTTTCTGGCTTTTTCGGGTTTAACACGGCATGATGAGGCAAATACCATCGGGGGCGGTAATTAGGCTGCAATTGTATTTCAGAGACCTTCTCCGCATAGCCTTTACCAAAATTACTTTCAATACTTCTCGTATACTTGATGTGCAGACTGTCATCCCTCAACAATCTACGCTTCAAACTCTGTAATCTACTGTTTGCTACTTCATAATTCCCCACTTTCATATTTGGATTCTTTTTCCATGGTATAAGAACTACAAAATGCCCATTGTCGAAGCGCGTGCCTCTTTCCACAATCTCTATGGCCGCCTTGTCTTCTACCGATACTGATTTATCACCTGAATAGACATCTGCAAACTCCACATCATAAAGCTTAGGTATTTGGTTTTCCAATGTCTGTACTTTACTAGTAAGATTAACAACTCTTTTCCTAAATTCCGGGTATGATGCAGGTCCAAAGACAGTCCAACCTAGCAACGTTTTCACCGCGTACGGCCTTTTCCTTCCGCCCAACCGCTGGTCTAACACCCAATGTGCTTCCGGCACGTCGCAACCAATCAACAGTAGAACTTCTCCATAGTCCAGATTATCTATTGGTACATCACTTAAATGCGGCCACTTAACTAGATTGTTCATTGCCACCTTCGTTGGTTTGTGCCCTGGTATACTTGCCACAATCAGAGCTCCTTCAATTGTAATGTGTTCAGATCGATCTAAAGAAAATACTTCAAAAGGCGCATTCGTGACCTTTGTTGTTCTATTACCACCCACAGTCTCAACTACCACTGTCGCTTGGTCTTCCTTCAGCCCGAGAGACCTCAAAGAGTTTGATTTAATCAACGTCACATCAGAACCGTTATCCAATAGAGCATAACCCACAATTTCGGCATTTTCCGACCTCAACCGCACAGGAATAATTCCTAAACACACTTGACTATTTAGTGATTTAGTAAATCCGCAACAATTCTGAGTACCAGGTTTAGCTCTTGCGCCGTTGGTTGTTGAATCACTATGCAACAGAGAATGGTGTTTTTTCTCACACCTATCAACGTTACAGCGCTCTGTCAGTTTACATTCATTAGCTTTATGTCCTTGCCTAAGACAGACAAAGCAGATACCCTTGCTCTTTGCGTGAGACCATCGTTCTTGAACTGTAAGCGCTAAAAATCGTGGACATTTATAAACAGAGTGGTCATCGGAACATATACTACATTTACTTTTTGTGGTCAAACTATTCCACTGCCCCGATTGTAGGTGACAACTCGTCTTTACGTTATGTCCCCTTTTGGAACGATTTGCCAACCGTCCAAATCTACTACTGGCTACTCTCGCACGAGATGCTATAAACTCAGTGAGCTCGTCAAACGTTTGTTCTCTATCGTCTTCAGTCAATTTATCTACCAAGTCCGCCCACTGAACTTGCACAGAGTGAGGCAAAAGACTGACTATTCGCTCTAAAGTAACTAAAGAATTTAGATCAGCAGTATAATTCATCTGTTCCAAGATCATAGCACAATTTTCCATTTTCATAGCCAGGTTCGATAGCTGCTCTGCGTCATTACAATCAACATTTACTGTATTGAATAAGTCTTCCAAGGTTTCTCGAGCGATTACATGCGACTGTCCGAACAAACGTTTTAGAATTTCTCTGGCCCTCTTATAACCAACAGACGCTTTCATCATGACACAACCCTCTATAGCAGATTTTGCCTTACCCTTACAATAGTGTATCAAATAGAGCAAACGTTGGCTATCATCAATGACTCTTGACGCTACGTAGGTTTCACACTGCCTTATAAACTTCCAGTACTCTCTTGGCTGTCCATCGAAATAACTTAATTCAACCTTTGGTAACTCTAGACCTACGAAAAGTGTCACAGGCATGACGCTCTTCGCTTGCTTTACATCTGAACTAGGATTTTCCACGTCATCTGCCACTAAATCACAACTAGACTCACTATCATGATAATCAACCCTACTTGAGTCTGAACCATGACACTTAAGGACATCAAAAGGTACTTGCTTTGTAAGAAGGGATCCATCATTTAGTTTAGCTCCATTAACACCGAGCTTTGAACTTGACTTTCTTTGACGAGTGTTCGGCATCACGAGAGAAACGACCAAATATTTCCAGAAACGGCAATTAAAATCCGTGAAACGATAGCCAAACAACTTTGACCAATCGATATTTGTTTAGAACTGCAAGATCCAAACCAAGGTTTGGACTGAAGAATAGCTGTCTTGGTGGGTTAGATACGCGCCCTTGCCCGTTTGAAACCAAAACAAAGTAATCGGGTGAAATGACGGTTCTATAATTCATCATAAATTTAAATGTACATCGTTACCTAAACAAATATAACCACCCAGCTATCCAACCAACAATAGTTCAATTAATCAAATCTAAATTACATTAAATAAGAAAGTTGAAAAAGGATGCTAGAAAATTACCAATCGCAATAAATAAATGTTATTCTATCCTGTCTGGATAGATTACACACAGATTCGTTCAAAAGATAATGTTTTGTTGCTTTATAACACCAAGTGTTTTCAATTCTGGAAGAGTGCTTCAACTCACAATCAAAAATGCACAATTCCAGTCAATGCACGCAACACAATCAAAGGGAGGAACAACCCAATATAGCTGCCGCCAAGAATAGGTATCAAGTCAAACAACATAAATGCAGTTCAGAAAGAAACACGGAAACTTAGTGAAAGCGTAAGAAAAATAAAAACTATAATAAAATACAAATGCTATTAAATCAAGAGGAATGAAAAAGACTAATAAAAATGTACAACCAAAGGTATCAATATGAATAAACTGCAAGTATATACATGGAGGGATTTACACACACACAAATCATTCAAAATGGATCTTACATTCGGTCTGGAACCAGACGGTTCTGCATATACTTTCTTCTCACATGGTATAGGCATTCTAATGTTAACAGTGTTTTGAAAACATTTCACGTCAGAACTAGGTATTTGGGTTTCTAATGTTACAGTGGAAGATAACGGACTAATATCTCCATTAGATATACATTGGTTACCTGAAATTACTACAGACATAAGAGACAAGTTAGAACTCTTTATTCGTAAATCAGAGTACTGGCTAACATGAGATAGGTTAGCCGCATTAGTCGGTCCTGCTACTGAGGCAACGGGATTTATTTTTATCTCAATAGCATTATTTTCGTTCATGGTAAGCTTTTCCATAAGTCTTGGATCGGTGATTTTATCTGAGACTATACGAACGTTCCTTCAGCTGTTCAGCTAATAAACGTTAATCGAACCCAAACAAGATAGAACACTAGTATTTCTCGTTCTTTTCATTAAAGCGAATACACTGACATGGACCATCTTGAAGGTTATCTGCTTTTAATACAGGATTCCTTACATACTTAGGGGTGATCGTAAATAACCACGTTATTCCTAGAGATCATTTGCTTAATAGCGATAAAATCCTTGACAATAGCTATCTGAGGGGTGATAGTGTGTTTGTTTCTTGCTTGAGATCATCATGCTTTGATAGAACGCACATCACTTAATTTCTAGTAGATCTTGTCTATTTCACTCTTCATATTATCGATGCTTTTTGATCTTGATTTAGAACTCGTTATTAAATTAGAAACTGAGTTATCCAGAAGCAGATGTGGTGTTAGTCCACTCCCAACGTTATCCGGTTCAGAAGGAGTTACACAGTATGAGATATTGGTAATAATAGGACCGTTATTATCTGAAGGATTTAATATTTTCCAGGCTCATTGTTTGATAGTCGACTCATTTTGATATAAGTGTTAACCTTAATACTACTTACGATTTATACAATATCTACTTTAGAAACCGTCTTGTTGTAACGCAAAGTTCGAACATACTGCATCCTCAAAATTCTAATTTTAAACCAACTTGATATGTTGTCCTGGCGTTGAATTCGATGTAAAGCTTGGAAGAATTAAATCCCGTCCAATGATTTTAGACGTGTTTGGTTGGTGGGAAACAATGAAAAATGTGTTTGTTAACAATTCGTTTAAGTTAATATCCGCATGAGGTAGTCTATATATGAGTCCCATTAATAGGTAATTTTTCTATCCACAATTTACGGTAACCCAAATGGAGTCATTTTGTAGTGTCGATTACTATGTTAGGCCGACATTACTTATTCTAGCTTCTGGATAGGCCAGTTTATCCATTCTTCTTGAGTCACGTTTAACCTTGTTAATTATTCACTTATCAACCATGACTGTTTTTACGTAAGCGTATGTGTGTTCATTTCCTGTCTTACTCATCAAATATCTGTAACTTATCTTTATTCGGCTATAAATATCGATTAACACTTGATCAAATCGAGTTGGGTCATACTCCCACTCTACTACGCGTCATTTCGTTTCTCTCTCTTCTCTTTGTTTCTTCGATCATTTGTCTCGATTGACAATTGTACGAAATATATGTATTCAAGAATACATTTCCGTATGACTTATTTGACTCTGTTATTTACCAACGCGAGTTAAGTCGACCATTATATACGAGGATTTGCGATATGTATATCTCAATAGCAATCAGAAATGATTCAGCTAGAGTCAGATTTAAGGCCATTAAAATCTATAGAATCAAGACATTCATTCTCAAGTTTGCATCCTTGTATGTTCGAACGGACATGGATAGTTGCACCATCTCTCATTCTTTGGTATCTGTTAGACTGAAAGAAAACGTGTTTACGAAGTGGTCAGAAATGGATGATTTGTACTACGTTTCCTCAATAAGTACAATGCTTGGATTCACAAATAATAAAAAGGTTTTAAAATCACTGATTTTATTATAGAGCGGGCATTTAATGAAAGAATAAAAAACTGTGAGGTATCATGAAGGGCCAAGCTAGAGAATAGATAATAAGTGGTAGTTCAGAGGACACTCATGGGACTGGTCAATGCAAGTGTGTTATTAAGGGGAGTGAATTAGTCAGTTTTGCCACCATTTGTGGTACGTTCACCATTGCCAATAGAGAAGCCTCTTGACTGCTGTTGAATTTAACATCTGATATACGCATAGTGTACAACCTGGGATTCGGACCAAGAAGGCTATCAGGTCTGTATATGTGACTAAGTAGCTATTTATAATTCGAATTACTTTTTATACGTGATGTAAGTGTAATATGTTTCAGACGTTTATTTTCAAAGTTTGTTTTGTCTCCTTTGTAATTTGATGGAGAATTGAGTGTTATTAAGCATACTTCCGGTGGTTTGCCCGGTTCAAACATATCAATGTCTAGTACATGATCAGTTATGTAATTTTCGCATCAATTTTACCTGTTGGGTTTTGCACAATTACTACAATTGAGTGTATTATCTGGTTCATTATCAGTATAACTGTTTAAAATCAGATCCACATCAACATTTTTTTACAATGGCATCTACATCAGTTATTTTCTTTTGTCTGAATTTCAAGATATTTGGGAGAGTATGTCAGTGGTGGCGTATTAGTAGATTCAGAGGTTCTTTCAGAAGCAGACTTGATTCTATGACCTTGTGGTGGTCGGTATTCAATATAATTCTTAACTTCGTATACAGTTCGTCCTGATAACTGTCACTAGATAACGCCCAACGGTGTACTAATCAGAAAGTGAATATGAAATGTTGATTACGTTTATTATTGCACCATGCGCAGATAACCAAAATTACAGGTACGTTAAGCAAGCATAAAACAGTGGTGCCAAGAAACAAGCGGGCAAGCGAATCAAATAAGTGAACAGGACTAAAATGTGCATAAATATACATAGTGAAATAAATGAATCGTCGCATCAATTAAGCGACTAATGGCATGGCTAGCAGAATAAATATATGCTTACGCAGCAAGCAATGCTCAAGCATACATATTCATACAAGTGCAACAATGATAAAGGTACAATAGTATAAATAAGTTGTTATTGTACGAATGACTCTGTCCATTTAATAAGTTAACAAAAAGACTTAACCAGATTTAATGTGGATAAACTCGACTGCACGTGAGCTGCTATAACCTTCAGGATTAAGATGCATTTCAGACTTTGATGATAATCGTCCAGATTAAGTGACGTAGCTTATTGTTTCTACAAAATCAATGATTCACTTTCCTATTTGGTTTTTCAACACGGTTATTGGTGCTATTACATGTAATTAGATCTTCAAAATCAGTAGTTTTGTAGGTATTCGACATCGATACTTACCTCATTAGTCTCAGTGGACACAACCTATCTGAAGGCCGTCGGTCAAGAATCCGCAACTGAGTACTTCGTGCTATACATCCCTTGCAACAACTAGTCGGGTAAGATCATATGCTTCTCGACGCATCGACCATCTCCCCGATATATTTCCGAACATCTTCATTTCTGACTTCTAGAGTGACTGCCCTTGACATCATCAACTTTAAAGAGCGTTACGAACAGCAGCGTTGTAAGGCATTGAATATCCGTGATGTGTTATATGGACGTAAGCATGTCAATGCTAAACGTTGCATACCGACTGTGTTTCTGTTTATTAAATGTTTATCTTTATTATTTCGGTCATACTTATGTTTAGAAAATACATATTTAGTCTCGCAATCGATTCCTCGCGAACCATGGAACATACTTATTGTCTCCTACTTGTAGATCGGAATTTTTTACACAGCACTTTATAAACATGGAAAGCATGTTACACGATCTTTGAGCCATAGTATGCTTCTTTAATGACGGAATTTATGGATCTAGTATAACATTTTTGAATCAGGTTAGGAATAAAGAACAATATGATTCGGGACAAGCAAATAATAAAAAGTAATATTCAGAAGTATTTTGATTCATTTCTTGAATTTCTACCATGGTAGAATTTTCTAGTTTATCTACAGATTCTCAAAAAGATATACCTGTAAAAAATTCACAGATTATATTCAAACAACTTAATGTACACACGTAATAGAATAATCTTTTTTATGACATAGAAACACTTTTCAGCACATTTCAAATATAATAAGCAAATAAAGCATTCAATCAAAAATGCGAAAATTCTGCACAACAGCAATATATATATATATATATATATATATATATATATATATATATATATAAGCCTTTTTGCTCGCGTAAATTATATGAAACGTAATAAGATACCAATACCTGTTGCCATATTCCGTGTAGTCGACTTTGCAAATAACAAAACAGGCACTTTTTTTTGTATGGAGCTCATCATGTCCCTTTATTTTATTGAGTTCATCAAGAACTAAAATAATACTCTATTTGTTTAAATTGAAAATGAAAAGTCAATGCCTATTGGGATTAATTAAAACTGTTGAAAATATCATTATTATTAATGATAAAACAAGATGAATAAGTACAGCAGAACAAGTATAAACAACAATATGAATTAAAACAATGAAGGTAAGACAAAAAATGAAGAAGAATAAGAAGATAACAAAGAAGGAAAACAATGGCAACCAGGATTAAAGTGAAAATGTAAACGAAAAGTATCTATTTATATTATTGATACCCATGGACTGACATTACATAAGTGACAGTGCCGTGTGTGCGATTTATGAGATGCATAACTATGTATATATATTCAATAGGTTTAAACAAAATTACGAATTTGAACTTTACAGTTTGATGAAAAAAGTTGAAATACAAATATAATTTTATGTGGTAAACGCAACAGTAAAAATATTTGCGCATATATATATATATATATATATATATATATATATAGTCGGTTATAAAACATGAGATCATAGGTAGGGATGAATGAATTATGGCTCTATTCTGATGGTTCAATATATCCTCTTCCAATTAGATTGTTGGTTTTTACTATGTCATGGTGTACACATAGCTTGCTGTAAATAACTTGCGATATTGCTCAAATATTTTAACTAACTGTATTATGTATGATACAACTGTAAAATATATAGAGGTAAAAAACAAAATAACCATTAATTAGATTGAAATAATACACTATGAAGGCATTATTAAATATTTCTTTAAAAAGAAAGTCATAGCAAAAATAGTAATATTGGCCAATAATACACTTAAAACAGAAAAATATCTTGGATCCTGCGTTTAAAGTGAAAAACATCAAGTAAGATAAACTGTAAAACAAGATGTACTACGAAGATATCAAGAAATGTACTCATAGTTGAATGTGCTCAATGTCTTTTTAACAGTTGTGATAAACTGTTGATGTACATGTTGAAACAATGATCTTATGACTTGATATTGAAGTAATATCCTTCTTCGTCTTCCAAAAATTGTTTAAATAGAATCCACTGTGATACTAAGAACTGAATAGTGTAATAGGAAGTAGGCTTTGTTGATCACATATCAATTCTTTATGATAGAGTCAATTAAAAATGATCATAGTTCAGAACATTCAGAAAAATGAAAATAACGGCGTTTTATCTTATCACTCTCATCGACAATATATAACTATAAACAAAATTTGTAAAAGTTCTAGATCGACGTCAACATATGGTTTTTATATTTTTGTGGCCCGTCGATCTGACTCCACGAAGTTGGTCGTATGATGACGCAATCAAAATATACATCTCGGCTACCTTCGTACATAATTATCGACTTAATTCGCGTTAAAGAATAACAGAATGAAATAAATCAAATCTAACAATGAACTTTGAATACGTATAATTCGTACACTTTTTGATCCAGACAGACATTCAGGATGAAAAGCTGAAAAGCGAAGCCGAGAAGGCGAAAAAGTCAACTCGATTAGATCAAGTGTGACTCAATATTTATAGTTAGCTAGAATAACCAATGTGGGATCGACAAAGTACTAGACACAACACAGTAAATGTGGATCTGTTAAACGATGAGGTAAAAATATAAGGTCAAAGAATAAGTGATGAAAAACAGTTAGGCGGAATATATGTAGTAAATGTAAAAACACTGGTATTGCATATAATCAACTAGATCAAGCATTAGCTGAGCATCATGTTGTATAAATTATTGATTAATGTAGTTATTTTTTAGAGAAAAATTATTAACCTAGTTTGGAAATCAAGATTTAATCAGTGAAGCATCCTGAACCGATATTTTTCATTATTGTAACCATATTCAGGACGTAAAAAACCTTGTCAACACACAAAGATAGGAATTTTAACAAAATAATGACTATATTGATTTACTGCAGACATTTTCTAGGAAGCTTTTACACTGTTGGTTTTTGATCTCAGTTATGTATAATTCTTTTAGAAAATCAGATTAGATATGGATAATGTTTTTCAGTAAGATGAACTGTTACCAAATCTAGGCGCAATGTATCTCACAATATGATGAAATATATAGGACAACAACCCGTTGTGAATTCAAAACAAGAGTTAATCGGAATGAACTTGTTATACGAAGTGTAGGTGATATATTTAAATGAGAATGAATTAACCGAAATCTGTAGATGATTTCAGTTTCCAGAAGAATCATGTTGAAAAACCCTGGTGCCTGCATTTGAAACAAACGAAAATGGTTACCTTAAACTTTAGATGATTAGTTTTTAATAATCGGAGTTAGACGATGCGATGGTCTTTAATGATAAGACTAGATGTACATGAATTAGAATCATTTCACTCGAACTACTGACCAGAAGTAAGTAGTTAAGAATCAAGCATTATAAAATACTACTTTAATTACTACTACATCACGTTGATTAATGAAAGAAATTGCGTTACACTAAATGAAGCATCTCAGTAGCACAATGATATGGGAAAGCTGTGTTGATTGGAATATTTGGAAGGCGAAATGAAGAACGCGGATTGATCATTGAGCAAGACAGAACGCAATGACATGAAAGGTTTGTTTCGATCAGCTGCAAGTTGACCAAAATGTTAGTTGTTTGTCATGTGAAATAATTATGAAAACAATCGTTATCCTAATTAGTTCTTCTTCTGTGATTCGAAATTATGTGAATTTTAATTAGAATGACTATCAATTATTGGACATTCCAGCGTTTGTAATTGCAAAAAGCAGTCTATTCCATAGAGAAACCCAGTCGATGAAACCTTAATTTCATACACAAAACATTCTTAAAATAGTTATATAACTGAATCAATATAACAGTGCAAACAGTCAAACATTAAACGTTTAATCATATCGTCTACATTTAGCATCTACATAGGACCTGTTTGGATTAAATGATCCCTTGATTACTTAGTCAATTCTTAGTTTAAGACACAATAAATGTATATCAAATAGAAAAAATAAAAATTTGGTACCGTCTAAACAACTATAGATGTCAGATTTGCGATATAGCTAACATAATAATTGATGAATCAAGTTATTAACATTCATAAGACGTACATTGAGAAGAACAAGTGAGACATATTTGTAACGTCATTTCACACTTTGTAGGGAGAAATAGTGGGTCAAAGTTCCTGTGGTTTTATTTTAATAAATAATTTCAAAGATATTAAATTTAAGTTAGGTTATTATATAATATAACTCAACTACTAGTATGAACATTTGAACAGGAAAATATAGGCTTTGTTACTTCTAGTCAATTACATTGATTAGTTCGTTAGAGCTGATTGATTTCAAGAGCCGAAAATGTGTGCCAGATAATTACCGCTTACATAGTTATGTGGCTATCATAAAAAGAATTGTAATCGCTTTGCAAACGGGTGGAATATGCTATCAGCTATGATCTTTACAAGATGATTAGAGGTGATTATTCCGTCAGTAGGACATGATTCATCGTCAAATTTCAGTAAGAGATAGACTCATATAGACCAATTAAATTCGTCGAGGACTATGTAGTAACAAATTTAATCTATAGCCAAGTATTTGGTAACCTAAATGTTAGTATGTCGAGGTAATAGTATTAGAGATTATAACTATGACATTACAACAGTCAGTCGGTTATGGAGCTTCTCAAAAAAATCTGTCAAATTTTATCTACTTCTGGGTATTGAACAAAGTTGAAAGTAAAAATTATCTCGAAATATATATTCTTTGTGTACGTAATATTCAAGTAGCTAATAGAGGTTAAATGGATTGAAATTTTTACTTTGAATGAGGTTCATTGATTTATTACTGGTTGCTTGAACCGGTAATCCTAAATAACAACCGACCACTCAATATAGAGTTCCTATCTGTATATATTGCTTAAAACGGATAGAAAACTATCTTTGACGTTTATTATTTGAATCATGTAAAGTATGAGGTATTGGATGGATAAAGTGATGTGTGACATAGTCACTCAGTTCATAATATACGTAGAACTAGTGAATCCAACTGATTTTGTTAGGTTATCTGAATTGATGCTATATATATCGATTTGATTGTTACGTCAACAATATTATTAGCTATCAGTAAACAAAACTTGAAAAACAAAATGCTACAAGTAACATCAAATCAACAATAAAACATTTATGAACAAATATTTCACATTTTATAAAATATTTTCAAAATAATTTCTTTTTAAAAAAATAATTTAATAATTTATCAGACAGTCTAGTTGTTTTCATATGAAATGTATATTTGTGTATAAAAGTGACAAGAATAGATAAGATACTTAATAAAGAATGATAACAATGTAAATATCAAATCATACGATCCGTAAAAAATACTATGATAAAGTTAAAAATTATTTATGATTAAAAAACAACAACATAGAAACAAGAACAACAATAAAATGAATTTATTATTTTACTTTACGGTTTCTCATCATTTGAATACAACTTCAAGTTATAATTATTAATATAAATGTGGTCATTAATAAATGTTTAACATACTTTAGTTTGTGAAGTTTAGATAAATGTTGAAGATGTAACCGAAATTATAATAATCACAAGAATAGGGATACAGAGAGTTAGGTCCCGATAAGCATAATGAATGGTAACTTTGGGGATCCATTTATGGACCAATACTACGCGTATATTTCTATCGTATAATTGTTAAAATAACTGAACTATTTATATCCGTATCCCACTTATTATAAGCTTTGTTTTGACTTATGAACTATTATTATACCATTTATCATTCTTGAATTATACCCTGTCTATTAATTACTACCTCCCTCATTCACAACCACATTTGGCTAATTCTTGTACAAATGTTGTTTCATATTTTATTGGTACGATGTGGTCTGTTTGATTGGTATATAAACCCCGTATGTTTGAAATGAATGATTTATTTTGCAGAGGCTGAAACTGGTGTTCTGGACTTAACTGGCTGAGCTAGGACCCATAAAGACTCAAGACTGCTAGCACGTGTTTTACACGTCATTGGTCCGATAGGTAATTCACTGCTCTCTAATTAGCGATATCATTACGTATACATTAGCAGGAAATTCAGGTCACAAGTTATAACACAAAGTGTATGAATAAATATAATTGAGATCGATGTGTATTAACATGTTGGGAAGTAATCATTCACATGTTATATAAAGGCGATAAAATTAATAAGTGATCAGGCAATCACTCAACATGATAAAATAAACATGAGCATTCATAAGAGATGAATATCAGAAAATGAAGAATAATAAATATAAAAAGGTTGGGGACAGAGTTGAAAAAAAGATTAGGATTGACAAAGGTTATTAGACAAATATCTAATCGGTATGGCACGGAAAGGTTAACCAGACTTCTCTTCTGGATACATAGGTCATGCCAAAAGCGTTTGAGTAATTGCCTCCGCAAACGGAGAGAGATTGGGGTTTTTTGTCTGTTGAGTGCATTACTCACATTCACTGCGTGTCCACCATCTAAAAGGTATTTGGCAATCACACGTACTAAGACTTTACTCCCTTTTAGCCGTGCGTTCTTAGGAATGTGTTCATAAAACCTAGTAGAGGCCCTTCTCTCCGTCCTTTCTACATACTTGCCACCCCAGGTTTATGTAAATTCATAGATGCGATTGAAGGTAACATCAGAGGTATACTGATCTACATTTGAATAATATTGTGGCATGTGCTACTTAAATCGACATCAGTAGCATATGACGCTAGCCGTGAACAGAATGTCTGGCAGCAGAGGGACAAGAGGACCGAACAGTAAAGAATGGAAATAGAATGCAATTTGTATGAAAATGCAAGAAAAATGAAGTCTGAGTCATTTTGAGACAACTGATGGACATTTTGCAAATTAAGCAATTACCATATGATTGTTAGATTTTATTAACATGTCCTGTAATGTTGTTTCAAGTACATTCGGTTGTTCCTCACTGGTGTCCTATTCACTACAGTATAACTAGCACATGTTGTTGTATGGTGAAACCAAGTGAGTAGAAGGAAGGCTTCCTTTCAGTGCCGCCTTGATTCTCCCATAAATCTTTTCTGAAATCTCATCTTCCTTTAACAGAAGAAGGATGAAAATAGTTTTATTTTTACCAACAGTTATTTGTTTATCATCCTTAGAATGTTCTTTTCCTTGTTTATTTTACTTTTTAAACATAACATTCTAGCTCTATTGAAGAGCGTTTTGACTGGACACCTTTTGTAACAGGTAGGTCAAAAGCTGTCAACGTTTAAATTTATTATTTATATTATTATTTGAACACAAAAATATTGGTACAATGGGGCACCAAATATATATGCGCCACACAAAACAATGATAATTTGAAGAGAAGGAGAAAAAAAAGAGAGAGAACAATAATGGGGTACAATCAGAAGAAATCTTTCAGTTAAGGAAGAAGCAACCGCTTTTTACGAAGAAAGTAAAAGAAGGTTACAGCAGGATCACCACTGGCTTCTATTCTGAGCCATATCTGATAACGTTTCTAGCCACTGTGTTACACCATCTCTCGAACCCAAGCCAAGGAGTCGTGAAGGACCAACAGGAGCTAACCCTTTGCAGCTTTCTTTCATACCACGACACCATGTCATATACTGACCACCTCTCCGCTTTTTCCAACCAGTCTCAGGGTCGGCAAATAATGCACGACGTGGAATTCTCTGGGACGACATTCGTAGAACATGTCCAAGCCACCGAAGTCGGTGTTTCAAGATGGTGACACCAATTGCATTATCGTCTCTGTGACCGAACACTCGATGCCGAACCTCTGCATTACTGACATGGTGTTGCCACTGGTTGCCAGCAATCCTTCGGAGACAGCGATGATCGAACACAGAGAGTCGTCTAACATCCTCAACTCGGAGAGGCCAGGTTTCACAAGCATAGAGCAAAACTGCTCTCACCGACGCGTTGTAGATCCGACCTTTTACAGCCACACTAACATCACGAAGGCGCCAAAGATGGCCCAGATTGGCATAAGCCGCTCTGGCTTTCACTATACGTACATTGATCACACCACTCACACCACCACCAGCACTTATGCAGCTACCTAGATACACGAACTTCTCGACTACTTCTATCTGCTCACCATCCAGAGTGAGTACAGGATTAGAATCCTGCCAATCTTGTAGAAGTACTTTGCACTTCGAAGGTGCAAAGCACATATCATACCTACGGACACTGATTGCCAACTGATTAAGTGCGGATTGCTTAGCTTGGGCATTTTCGCACAGTAAGACAATATCATCCGCATACTCAAAGTCGAGAAGTCTTTCTCCAGGAAACAGATCCACACCACCATTTCTCACATCCATCAGAGCTGTTTCCAGAATGTCATCGATGGAAAGGTTTAAATACTTTCCTGTACATGTTTCTTCTCTTTATATACTTTTCTCAAGAGTCCTATTCTATTGAAAACATTACGTTTAGGTGAGAGTTTTTGAAATTGTCAAGCAACCAATAAGCGTGATTCATACCATCACAGATAGTGAACGTATCATCAACATATGATTTTTGGTACATTACGAACATTTACCTAAACTTCATAGACTAAAATATGTTATATATTTGTTAATAATTATATCAATAATTATAAGTTGTATAGAGCTGATGAAGAACCGTGAAGTAGAATAATAAATTCATTTTACTTTGCAAACTTCGTTATCTTTGCTCGTTGTTTAAATTTGTCAAGATATCTGGTTATATGAAATAACAGAATGAATATCATCAAGAGAATTCTCTTAAAAGTAGTTAACTTTCGTAGATGAATTATGAATATATACTTAGTGAATAGTATTTCTATTATATATACATAATAGAAACGATAAATTTAACTTAATGCATAATATTATGTACAACTGCTATATATATGTAAAGATGATTACTAATGGTAACAACTAGATCTGTAGGTGTAAAATAAATGCAGAAATATATGGACCCCTAAAATATGTTTCTAAACAAGAAGTTATATTACCAAGAGCTCGAAAAACAATAAAAGCAACACAGACTATAGGTTAGTGAACAGAAAATGATACAGATACATAGGACAATAAAACGAATTTTGGAGAAAGAGATTAAGCGAAAAAAAAGATCGCCAAATAAAGTAGTATGGTGAAATCTCCAACAGTCATTGTATTTCAACGTAATAAATTGTCAGAAGTATTATTTCATTCTGAATAGTGGTTATTAACAAACTACTACATATAGCATGTTTTGTCGTAGTCAGGACTAACGTATTAATGAGCATAATTTAAATGACATCAGATGTCTGTTCCCATACAACGTTTACTCTATTAAACAGACATGTACTACTGTGAAATAAGTATTTATATTCATTTCATTTTGTAAACACTAAGTTCCGATGATACTACTGTTGTTTGAGAAGCAAATGCTGAGTGCACCCTTAAACTATAGCAATTTACAGTAATTAGAATGGCTCTAGCGATAATGAAGGGAATAATCTATTGAAAAAAAGAGTTCCGCAAACATTAAAAAAAAACAAGATAACCCTACATAGTATACTTTAAATAGATACGATATTATATTAGTAAAAGAGAATTGCGTTACTAACTTGAATAATAATATGTCCAGATGATAGTTGGCTGATTTATGACGAAGACGTATCACCACCTCCACCCCCACTTGTGAAATCCATCGATCCAATTGAACTAGTTTGTTGATGATGATGAAATGATGAGAGAATAGGCGGCGAAAGGTCGTATGATGCTTTACTAATATTATTATTATTACTACCAGTATAACTATTACTATTGTGATGATTACTATTATTGATCATATGGAAATTAGGACTTTCTCTCTTGGAAATTGATCGAACCCCAACACCAGGATAATGATGATTACTACTATTACCATTGACTGAACAATCAGTATAATCTTCACTTCGATATTTTGTCAAGCCAAGTGTGAAGCTCCGACTCATTTGTTGTTGTTCATGAGAACTGTTAACTCCTGGTAATTGTGACGTTGTTGAAGGTGTTGATGATTCTATCGAAGTCGTTGTACTACTAATATTACCATTACTAGGATTATTATTATCATTATTAATAGTACATGTTGGACGTAATGAATAAGACATCAATGTAGGAATATATGATTGATGTGATAATAATGAACAATCATTAGTACTATTATTAACAGATGAATTTTCAATAGGACGTGCTTTCAGTGAATCACGAACACAAATTGAAGATTTTGAACGAGCGTGAGAAATTTGGTGATCCGATGATGGTGTTAGATTGACAAATCGTATTGGTATAGCCAGATTTGTGCTTGGACTTGATGGTACACTTGGTGATAGAGCTAAATAGTGTTTTTTGATCAGGAAAAACATTCAAGAAGAAACTTCATTTAGTTGATGAAAAAGCGTTGTTTTAATAGTTATTTTTTGGTATAATTATGAATTGATTGAAGTTAGATATGAAAACTATTAGATGCCAAACCAGTGGTCTGAAGGTTAAGCGCGCTCCATGCGACTTGAATGTACTGCGTTTGATATCCAATGAAGTCATGGATATGCACTGTTGAACAGTCGCGTACTAAGAAGAAATAGCCGTTCTGTACTTCCATGTTTTCAATGATTGTCTAAGATCGATGAGTGACGTGAGCTATCAAACTTTATATAATCATTAGGTTTGAATGACTACTATGCACTTCACTAGTCTAATATTATTGAAGAAAAGGAATGGAATTATCTTCATTCTTGGAAGTACTTCCCTACTGCCACTAATTCATGCAGTAAGAAAATTTTCTGAGAACACGATATTTCGTATCCATTGAATTTATATGTTTACAAGTTTGAAAAGTGAAAGACGAAACCGAACGATCTATGTTGATATATAGGATTTTATAAATGATAGTATTACTCTGAGAATGATAATATAACGCTAATAACAAAAACTTGGAACTTACATTGTAGAGGACCACATCCATGTACAGGAATACAACGTCCCGTTGGTGACGATGGCAATTTCGTAGATGGCATTGACACATTTGATAACTCTTGATTGAAAGATTTGCGAGTTGTTATATTCGGTGTTGAGGACAAAGATTTCATTGTTTTCATAGTTAATAATAAATACTCCATCCATTGTTCTTTATCTTGTACTGTGCTTGCACGTAATAGACAAACACCAACTGCTTTAGCACATTGTGGTAGAGGGTAATCATTATTTTCTAGATGACATGCGTGTAATTTAATCTGTACATGGTATGATTAGATGATAAGAGATATTAATGAATTAAAATTAGCTTACAAAAAATGGAAAGAAGAGATTTAATAATTTGAAAATTTCCACGAGTCCCTATACACTAATTGTAATCATATGCTCACTAGAGCATAGCTTTAAAATGTAAATCCTGGAGATTTGGTAAGGATCTGTGACTAATGGAGTCCAGCCATATAGGATGTGAGACAATTATCAACTGCATGTAATGGAAAATAGTCGCGCAATATCGTGAATCGATTAAGTTCACGCAATGATAACGTTCAATTCCGCCTTAGAAGTCTAGAGGTTAGTATTAAGGGCATCCATATAATTTAATTCTACTATTCATATACTGATATATCTGTAATTACTTACTATTTGTAGAAAAGCTTTCCAAAACAAAGTGTGTAATATTAAAGGGGATAAAAATCTTAAATTTCTAGAAGCTACTAAAAAAGGTATTACAGATTTTTAATTTTCTTATACGCATTGATATGGAATTTACTGCTTTTAAAAGATGTTGAGATTACTAATTTGTTCGAACTGATGCTTTAGTTCACGAATTCAGTCAGTTAACCAGTGGTTATGATTTTAATCACTAACTTGGTAAGTGATATACAGGTTTCATCAACTACAGTCATTCCAGTAATTAAATGGGTTGCTTTAAGAAATCTGTTATGATTTGATGTCCGGCTTACGATCACGTGACTTATACACCAATCAGAATACGGCTTATACGAATATTCGCACTATGACAAGACCAATGAAGTTCAACCGGTCTGAGCAGTCTAGCGTCCTATTGGGTCCTACGTCCTTCTAACCCGTCCTCTAGAGTCCAGAACACAAAAGCAGCTTCCGAATCAACCAAAATCGAACCAAATCATTTATTTCAGACATACTCGGTTTATATATCAATCAGGCAGACCACAACGTACCATAAAATAGAAAATAACATATGTACACAAATAGGCCAAAAAGTGGCTGTGAATGTGGGAGACAGTGATTAATAAACTGAGCATAATTTAGGGACAGTAAATCGTACAGTGATAAATTATAGGTCAAAGTGAAGCTTATGATAAGGGGAATATAAATATACATAATCTAACTATTAAATAATTACACCGTAAGAATATATAGATAATATTAGTCAATTAATGTCTCAGAAGTTACTCGTGATTTAATCTTCGCTCGGATATAACAAAATCAACTTTAATTAATAGTATTGACATTGTGGAATTATTAAACTCTTACCTGGCAATCTGTACATTGATAAGACACAGGAGGATGAAAAACACCGGAGCATGAATTTTGACAAAGATCACATGTTGCATATGACCTGAAGAGAATACGTTGTAGAACATGTCCTTTAGTGTAAATTGTACTTGACTCTACGCTATGAGGTGACTCACTCGATGGTGAATTTATTTGATGCTCAATAGTAGAATTTTCAATCTGATTCAAACGTTTATTGGACGTATTCGACACGGAGTGTGGATGAGAACTAGACACCGAGTCAGTTCGTACAACACGGCGTGAACTTGAAGGATGAGGACTGGAGGTAGAAAAGAGAGCAGATGATCCGAAACTTGACTTACGCGGCTGAGATGCAGAATCACCTAAAATGTTATTGGTAAATAAAGAACATCTTTACGCATAGAGAGAACTATAATGTTGTTTATGTAAAAGCTGTATTAACAAAATTTTGAATACTGTCAAAGAGAAATTATGGTAAAAGGTTGTTATATTATGAATGTCAAACTATGTGGATAAATTCGTAAAATCTCTATAAACGAATACAGTATTGTATGTTGAATGCTGAAAAACTATAGAATTTAGTTTAAAAATCCCTAATTCGTTTAATGGAAGTAAAATATGCAGGTAAAACAAATAGATATTGGGTAACAATAATTTTAAAAAACAACGGCGGGTACTAAATACGTGTACATTCATAAGCTACTTATGTATATTTAAGGCATGAAGGCTAGTGATCTGTTAAACTGTTGAAACATAAAATTAGGGAGTAGGGTTTGAATTCAATGTCCCGTGGTTCTATATAGACAGCTCAGTGGTAAAATCAGACTGTGTCATAAATTATCCTTATTTTGTGACGATAGTAACATGAATTTTTACACTACTCGATAAACATGATATAAAAATATATGTAGGGTAATTAATTTCCTAATATTGATTATTTTTATCATGGAAGACAGGTAGAGTAAACCAAGTTCCAGGTAGGACAGTAACTCATTCATGTGTTTGGATGAGAATTATACTATGCAACAGATTAAGTATGGGGTCAGCAACCTCATCCCGTAAAAGTCTTGCTAAAAAACGCCAACCAGATTAAACAAATTAAACCATGGTGGTAAAATAGTCGTTAATAGGAGATTGAACCAATCGTTATTCAACGCAAGATTCCATGTTGTTCTGTTTCAGAACGTCAATGTTTCTGTCTATCAGTCTACCAATTATTATCTACAAATAATTACATTAATTAAGTATTATCAGTTACTGGTTATTTTTTGATGGATATAAGAGCGTATTTCATATACAATAGGTATGGTAAAATGTTTTAACTGTGATAGCAACGAAAAATGAGTAGAAGCAGCTTGTATCAGTACACCAGAACAATACGTACATATACGTATTGATAGATAACAAATATTTAAATATTTATTTCATACTGAACATGTTACATCAAAGAATTGATTATCACAATACTGACTGATAGTCTTCACTAAAATCTTGATTTCATTCTTTAAAAAGATATGAAATGAATCATTCATCAAAAGATTATACAAAATGCCAAAAATTATAGCTTAAAGTTAAAACGAGGATCTTATATAGTTTAGCCAATAAAATGTTAACATGTAGCTTTTCGTTTTACATATAAAACAGAATACTTTTCTTTGAATATATTTAGTTAATCGGTGAACAGTTGGATATGTCACAAAAATGCATCTAATATTTTGTTATTTAGTTGAAATAACGGTAAGAAAACATAAGTGTTGTGTGTTTGGTCAGCACTATTCAAATCTGACTTCATTTAATTATGTTACTTATATGTTGGATGATTTTATGAAAACGTCTTTGTAACTCTAAAGTAAATTTCATTACGATTTGACAGCTAATTATTAAATATGTAATTATAATTGAGTTGCTCGTAAATAAATAAGATTTAGTTTGCTAGCTATAATTTAAAATGGTATATTTATTCTCTTCTATACAGATGGAATAAAATAAGTCTTTATTGTTTTTCTCTTTGATCATATCGTTCGATATTTCATCAAGTGCGAACAACATAATACTAGCCTTCAGTACTGTTCGTAAGTGTTTAATAAATGAAAAGAATTTCAACATTTTATTTTCTTAACTTGCTTCAGTCAGTACTTACACGTAAAGAATCATGTCAAACGTGTATATCTCACAAACCATTCACATATCTAAATAAACATAAGACTCAAAAAGTTATGGACTGAAACTTATTTAATCATGGAGTACACAATCCAATACAGTTAACCATAAACATTATAACATGAAGTAAATATGTGAAACTGGATCTTTAGTATGACTATGGTTGATGATTCCCAAACTAAAATGATACTGCTGTTTCACAACCTCTTGACTTTATAATCGATTTCAGTTTATGAGGATGGTGAGTAAATGTTCGAAAAAAGAAGTAAATTTAACCAAATGACTTCTTGAAAAGTATAAGATTATGTTTTCATTATTCACAATGAAAAGTAGCTTGAAAAATGGAACAGCTCACAAATCTTTTACAGAAGTAGTAGTCATATGTTCATTAGTGGTTAACTTGAAAATAAGTCCCAAAGCTTTAATGAGATGTCACAAATGGGTGAAGTTCAACCAGATTGGAGGTATTTAGACAGAACCACTGATGATAGGGCTATATAGCGAATTGAATCAAGTTAGAAATGTGTGAACTGCTTGATTTTCAAAGCTATTGTTTAAACGTATTCTGTTTATCGCTGGACATGAATATCCATGAATCGATAATGGGTAGAGCACGAACGGACTGTCCAAGAGTCTGAAATCAGAATGGTAAACATCTATTCGGTGTTTTACGGTGATCGGATAGCTCTGTGGACGGGTATTAGCCCATGATGAAGAATAAAGTTTATATAGAATAGATAAATTGGTTAGCGTTAGAATCTAGGAAGATTTCTCATCCTATTTAGGACTCGTCAGGTGGATGTTCTTGCATCCCAGAGTTGAAATTTACTCCGGGATTCAAAATCCAGTACTTTTGTTTCAAACACTATCGCGTTAATCATTTAACAACTGAGTTGAGAGAGTCGTCCGCTAATGCAACGGTGTAAGTTTTACTTCAATTTAAAATGATTTGGATCGTCCCATTGTTGACGAAATGCGTATCTAAGACTCCGCTGCTAGTCATTTTCCATTTATTCTATATAAATCTATGTCATAGTGAGTATATCGAGGCGATCCGCGAAGGATGTACATACACCAACTAAGACTGATCAGATTTCAATAAAAATATTAACAGAGGGATAATTCAAACCACTGTAAATTGAAGTAACCTTAAAATATCAATATACTCACACAAAAGGAAGAGAAACATACATAAAGAAAATAATTGATTTACCTGAAGGACTTGTATTTGACATTTTACCAACATTACTAACTACATTACCACTTGAAGATTGTTTCATACTTCCAATGTATATGTTATTATTATTACTAGCATTATTCTTATTAGTAATATTTGTACTATTACTCAAGTACTGACGATCATAGATAATTTGAAAAACCCGGGGCAAATCTTCAACACGTTCATGACATACATCACATGAATTCACCGAGCGTACATGATATAATGAATTTAATGGCATTTCTAAACGTATACTTAAATTATTTATATTTGAACTGATTGTAGATGCAACAAAATTCGATACAACTAAATATTTATTTTGTAATTCATGTACACGTTTGCATAAATCATTTGGTATATCCCATAACATTAAATGAGTCCGTGATAGCTAAAAAACGAAATAGAGACAAGAAGAAATTACATGAAAAAATATTGACAATTCAATATATATATGTGATAATAATAATGAACGAAACAATTCGATCGTGTACCAACCAAAATCATAACACTACGGATCATTGTGGAACAATCAATTAAGTGAAATTCATCACTCTACATCAACTTCATTGAAATCATTTGATAGCGTGGACAGAACAACACTATGGAAGCTTCTTCGACATTACGGCATGCCTGAGAAGATAGTCAACATCATATGGAATTCCCGTGATGGGTTAAACTGCAAAATCGTGCATGGAGGAAAATTGGTATATTTGTTCGAGGTAAAGACCGGTGTCAGGAAAGGTTGCTTACTCTCACCCTTTCTCTTTCTCCTGGTAACCGACTGGATCATGAAGACGTCAACATCTGGTGGGAAGCATGGGATACAGTGGACAGCTAGGATGCAGCTGGATGGCCTAGAATTCGCAGATGATCTGGCTCTTTTATCGCAAACGCAACAACAAATGAGGGAGAAAAAGACTAGTATAGAAGCAGTAGGACTCAACATACACAAACGGAAAAGCGAGATTCTCCGATATAACACATTATGAACCAATCGAATCACACTTGACGGAGAAGATTTGGAGGATGTAAAAACCTTCACATATCTGAGCAACATCATTGATGAACACTGTGGATCTGATGCAGATGTGAAGGCGCGGTTCGGCAAAGAGAGAGCAGCATATCTACAATCGAAGAACATCTGGAACTCAAAACAATTGGAAACCAACACCAAAGTCAGATTTTTCAATATAAATGTCAAGACAATTCTACTGTATGTCTCAGAAACCTGGTGAACTACGAAAGCCATCATTCAGAAGATACAAGTGTTTATTAACAGTTGTCTACGCAGAATACTTCTGATCCGTGGGTCAGACACTATTAGCAACAACCAACTGTGGGAGCGAACAAACCCGATCCCAGGAAGAAGCGTTGTAAATGGATGAGATACACATTGAGGAAAGCACCGAACTGCATCACAAGGGAAGCCCTCACATGGAATCGTCAAGGCCAAGGAAGAAGAGGAAGATCAGAGAACACATTACACCGAGAAACGGAGACAGACATGAGAAGAATGAACAACAGTCTGTTAGGACTAGAAAGGAAGGCCCAGGACAGAATGGGTTGGTGAATGCTAGTCGGCGACCTATGCTCCGTTGGGAGGGGGGGGTAACAGGCGTAAGGAATTAACGAAACAGTTAATAAGTGAAGTTTTAATAACTATCCGCAAAACATCATATGATAGACTTTTGTATAAACATCTAGTGATTTTAATTATATACTCCAACAAGAAAATAATTACTAAGACACAATTATTCTTTAAAATTATTCATACTTTGTACGATCATAAAAAAAGAAATAATATATTTATATGGATATTATTTTTGGCATTAAAATCCATTAATTCATTTCAATGGCATTGATAATTATTTAATGTTAATTTAACTAAGCAAACAAGTACAAGATTTAAAAAAAAAATAATCACAATTTAATCAAACTACTAATAAATACTTATTATTTATTAGCTAATTTGATACTAACTGTGAATTAATTAAGAGTATAATATCAATATAACTCATTGGATTTTTTAGATAAAGTAAATAATTTAAAACAATTAGTCCCTTTTACAAATTTCGATAAAACAATGAGAAGACGGAGTTGATCTGAAAAAATTTGATGTATTTGCGCTACACATACACAAGTATATGTGTGACCAGATTATTCGAAATGTATAACGCAAATATATCACATTTTTCCGATCAACTCCGTCTTCTCATTGTTTTATCGAAAATAAATAATAAAAAAGTCGCTTCTACCAATTATTTTAAATCAACATAGAAAGAATTTATAAAATGGATTATTTATTGGTGTCGATTGACTTATATTATTAACAACTCTTCTATAATTAATTTTACTTATGATTAATTGTTGTCAAACCCTTTAATTATTACTATTACGATCACTATCATTTCTGTATAAACTAGTATTCTTGAATTTTATTGTTTTCGCTTCGCCATGATTCGATTTCACTATAAATTTGTCTACGTATTCGTTCATTCACACACATTAGCCTCTCTGTTCCAATTCGATTGATGTGCTTATGACTTTGTTATCTGTGCTATTCAGTAATAAATTGTAGTCGCCACTTCTTGTTGCCCTCTAAATTCATACACCGTTGAAATTTATATAATAACGGTTATCAGGATGATTGATCAACAGAGCTAAACCACCATAATATTGTGAAATTTAAGTGAATATTATGGGTTTACTGAGTTATTTTGTTAGGTCAGCTGCCCTGTTGTGTTTATTTTTTTGAAATAGTCTCAGACGCATACTTTGAACTAAGCTACTTTAGTAATAACTCACCAATAGACTAGAAGTAAATTTACTAACGGTAGTAATATATTTACCTTAATTTATTTAAGCTAACTAAAATATTTATTCGTTCAATTAGTCTTTTAAGAAATAAAGAAGAGTATGCGTTAAAAATAACAAATATAAACAAAATTACTTGAGACCATTTATGAAAACATGCTCTCAACCACAGAGCTATTCTGAGATAGCAAATTCAAGTAATTAATAAGGGTTGTATGTTTCGATTAGGCAAGTAGAACAAGAGGATCACTACATGGTTCTACAGTGCATATCTAAGTTAACTTTTTATTCTGAGGTGTATGTGCAGTAGTCACTTTAAGTTTGTCAACACCATGGTGGGGTACTTCTTGTTGAGATGCTTAAGCATTTGAAGCATGACATCGAACCTTAAAAAAACAACTTGGGGCTGGGCATATATGGCCTTTCTTTGAGTATTTTTCTATGCATTATATTGATAATTTTCAGGCTCTATCATCAGCGATGGAAATTCGTAGACATAGATGGCATGTTAGTTTTAGGGTCAAATTTCAATACTTTCTGTTATATTTAGAAGGTTGTTTACTTGATATACCGCGTATAACTGAGCACTAGAACGCCAAAACCCTTTCAAGTTGCAAGGAGAAGACAGAAGACTAATGAAAGGAATATTATTCCAAACAGTGTCAATTATAGTACAAAATTGTCAGGTATTTATAGTTGTTAGTAAGAACGAAATCATCATTACAGCTCTCTAATCAGCATATACGGGTTTACTAGCCTTGTCCAATCGGAGAGCTACACGTAGGAATTCTAGGATATTCTTCCGAAAGGTGGTTGGATAGAATATCTTCGGCTCCTTCTGAGCCTCTTACAGCTTCCTCGAGTTCACCCGTGGTCCGTTCTCACACTTTCCCTCGTTGTGAGAAGACAGCATTGCTCGAAATGCTATACGCCTGAAGAATGACTTTATCTGACATCATAGCCTAGAGTAATTAACGTCATTTTGTTTTAAAACGCTGAGTTTACTGCTTCTGGTTTTACCACTTTCTAACAGACCTGCCTGGAACGGCTGTTCCCACAAGTACAGATAGATCGAGTCTTCAAGATAGATAAGCTCGTCTACCACATTAAGTTAGTGGCTATGCTCATGAACTTTATTTTTACGAGATTAACAACGTGAAAAATCTTGGTAACCTCAATGAAGATAGAAATATAAACAAAGCATATTCTATTACAACAACAAAAAATTACATTCACCTGTGCAAAGCATGATTCCCAATGTAGTTTATTCCGCTTCCCACGCTTTGGTCCAACCTCAAGGATACCATAGAATTTGAAATCGCTTACTAAAGGATCATCAATAGTAGGCGATGTGTAGGAGGATAACATTTCGTTAGAATTACGAGAGTTATTCAATGAACCTGTATTGTTAAGTAGTGAAGGTTTTAAATGACTACTGTTATTATTATTAGTAGTAGTACCACAATTATTGATAATAGGATACTTTACGACCGATTCTTGTGAAACAGATGAATGAGGCTGAAAATAAAGTAAATTTTGTAAATACTTTTACTGATGAACACAGTAATCATGAAAATAAAAGTTTTGAAAAAGTATTAATTTCTCTTTAAAATTCTAAATAAAACATCTTTTACATCTGCCGCTGCAATCCAATATGCAGGAATGCCTGGAAACAGCATATGTAATTTTTTTATCATGACTGAATCTTCCGTCTAGACGAACTACTTTGTAAGTAAATTGTGGAGACTCTGAAATACTTTGCCACATTCAACCAATGAAATAAAATCACTTTTACCTTTCCATCTCTACATTGATGGTTATCTCTCTTTTGAAACTGTCATGAAAATATTAATACCTGTGATTATATTTCATTTCACTAGCGAAATTGCATAGAAATTAAATATCTGATAATTGTTCTTACTGAACATACTTATCAAACTCACCATTTTACAAATATTTTACACCTTCATTATCCATGGTTGATTTTATTCGTTCAAATATCTTTTTAAATCAGTGGAATTTAGAATTTGTCTACTTGCTATCTGTAATGCCAACAGAAATAATCCTACTCATACACCAACAAGATTTTTTAATCTCTTGACTGAGAAGAATTATGGTTTCAAACTGCTGATTTACATAGTTGTAATCTTTGTGACAACGGCCCGTCAAAAACGATTAATGAATCACATCATTTCAAACTTTTTGACCTTATATCTCTATCCACTACATGTAATATTGCTTTCTGCATCAATCTAATCATGCATGTAAATTGCTATATATTTTGTAATAATGATGATCTAACTTACTTTGTGAACCTGTATAAATATGTTTGTAACCACTAATATAGTATGGTATAGATGAGCATTGGTTGCAATTGCATGACGCCATGAAAATGGCGGGTCAAGTCAGTTGTGGGTTTGCGAAACGTCCCGCTACAAGCACTGGGTTTCTTCTGGTTCCTTACAACTGATTGAAGCCCGTCGGTCTACACCGGGTGACCGTGAGTTTGACCACAGACGAAGGATGCTACGTAATGAAATCGGGCAAAGCTTGCGTAAGGACCGAGAAGCCTGGTGGTCGGAGCGTGCCAGTGAGTTGGAAGCAGCTGCTGCATCTGGTAATTACCGGAAGCTCTTCCAACTCATCCGAGCCACTAGCAGCAAGAAGTCTGGTGTGAGCGAAACAATCTGCGAGGATGACGGAACGCCAATCACTAACATCCATCGACCTCTTGGACGATGGACAGAATTTTTCGAAGGGCAGTTCAACTGGCCTGCTGCTCCAGCAACATCGGTTAGACTGTCCTGCCCTCCATGGCCGGTGACGACTGATCCATCAAATGAGGCGGAAGTCCGCAAGGAACTCCAACTCTTGAAAAGTTACAAATCACCGGGCCCAGATGACTTACCTCCAACTCTTTTTAAAGATGGTGGTGACTTTCTGACTAAGGGACTGACGACGTTGTTTACAAAGGTCTGGGAACTAGAGAGTGTACCAACGTCATGGAATGAGTCGATAGTTGTCCCTATCTTTAAAAAGGGTTCACGTCGTTCCTGTAACAACTATCGGGGGATAAGTCTACTTCCGATTGCGTCCAAGCTATTGGCTTCCGTCATACTTCGTAGGTTGTTCAAAACCTGAGGAAGATTGACTCGCGAGGAGCAGGCTGGGTTCCGTTCTAGTCGAGGATGTATTGATCAGATCTTCACTCTCCGCCAAGTGTTAGAACACCGCCATACTTATCAAAGGCCAACAATCGTAGTGTTTATTGATATTGGAGCTGCCTTCGATTCGTTGGACAGAACTGATCTCTGGGATTGTCTATTGAAGAAGGGTGTGCCTGAGAGGTTTATTAACATCCTAAAAGCCCTATACACAAACACCTCAGGCAGCGTGAGGGCATACAACCACCTTTCTCCACTATTCCATTCGAGCAGTGGAGTTAGGCAGGGTTACCCAATCTCACCAATCCTCTTCAACTTTGCCATTGATGACATTCTGGAAACAGCTCTGATGGATGTAAGTAATGGTGGTGTGGATCTGTTACCTGAAGAAAGACTTCTCGACTTTGAGTATGCGAATGATATTGTCTTACTGTGCGAGAATGCCCAAGCTATGCAATCCGCACTTAATCAGTTGGCAATCAGTGTCCGTAGGTATGATATGTGCTTTGCACCTTCGAAGTGCAAAGTACTTCTACAAGATTGGCAGGATTCTAATCCTGTACTCACTCTGGATGGTGAGCAGATAGAAGTAGTCGAGAAGTTCGTGTATCTAGGTAGCTGCATAAGTGCTGGTGGTGGTGTGAGTGGTGTGATCAATGTACGTATAGTGAAAGCCAGAGCGGCTTATGCCAATCTGGGCCATCTTTGGCGCCTTCGTGATGTTAGTCTGGCTGTAAAAGGTCGGATCTACAACGCGTCGGTGAGAGCAGTTTTGCTCTATGCTTGTGAAACCTGGCCTCTCCGAGTTGAGGATGTTAGACGACTCTCTGTGTTCGATCATCGCTGTCTCCGAAGGATTGCTGGCAACCAGTGGCAACACCATGTCAGTAATGCAGAGGTTCGGCATCGAGTGTTCGGTCACAGAGACGATAATGCAATTGGTGTCACCATCTTGAAACACCGACTTCGGTGGCTTGGACATGTTCTACGAATGTCGTCCCAGAGAATTCCACGTCGTGCATTATTTGCCGACCCTGAGACTGGTTGGAAAAAGCGGAGAGGTGGTCAGTATATGACATGGTGTCGTGGTATGAAAGAAAGCTGCAAAGGGTTAGCTCCTGTTGGTCCTTCACGACTCCTTGGCTTGGGTTCGAGAGATGGTGTAACACAGTGGCTAGAAACGTTATCAGATATGGCTCAGAATAGAAGCCAGTGGTGATCCTGCTGTAACCTTCTTTTACTTTCTTCGTAAAAAGCGGTTGCTTCTTCCTTAACTGAAAGATTTCTTCTGATTGTACCCCATTATTGTTCTCTCTCTTTTTTTTCTCCTTCTCTTCAAATTATCATTGTTTTGTGTGGCGCATATATATTCGGTGCCCCATTGTACCAATATTTATGTGTTCAAATAAATAATAATAAATAAAACTATAACAGTAAGAATCAAGGATAGAGTTTATATTATGCATTAAACCAGTCAAAAATGACCACAAAAATGAGAACATTTAGAAACGTTGACAACAGCCATCGAGATATCTTGCATACGACACAGGCTACAAATCTTCCCCACTATCTCAACAAAAATGAGTATTATATGTTAGTTTAATTAAATCTTTGACGAATCAAGCATAATACGATAGATATCAGTAAATCTCTTATATTGTTCCATTTTTTCTCGACCATCGGTTGAAAAATGTCCATGAAGGTTTCTATACTATCTAAAAATGATTAGTTTTCCGTGCTTTTTAAATAAACATTGGTATGAACTATTAAAACACATTAAGCAATTTGAAAAAAATATCCCCAGCTTTTTTCCACTAAAAATGTATAAAACGTTCCTACTGTTTTAAGTCATTCTATGTAATACGATTACGATTGTGGCGTGCGTGCCAAAGAATCTCCGATTAGCAACTGATGTCACATGACGGTCCAATGGCTTCGGTCAGTATTAGAGTAGCCGCCCTAGATAACGACTTGCAGTATTTATTTAAGCACTTTGTATCTAATCTCAAAATAAATCACTTGCGGTTTCCACATTAGGCGTGGTGTTATTGTACCTCACGATTTGTTCGGGTTCCGGTTACAAAAACTGTTATTTACGAACACGATCAAGATGATTCTGATACGAAAGAAATCTATTTAGAACTTGTAAAGGCAACAACTAACATACACGACATTTCAACAACCATCTCCAACGAGTAAATCCCCCCAAAAATCAGGTAGCAGTATATATGAAAAGTTGGTATTTAATTAAGGCAAACTGTAATGGGACAATCCTCTCAACATGTAATAAATAAACATAACCTCAAAACACAAAAATTAGCAAACGTGAAGTGACAAAAACTAGTCGGAAGATAGTAAAAGTCACGTGGAAATGGGGATTAGAAAAATCATACTCGTGATTATTATGACAACAAGGAACTAAGACTTATTTACAAAAACTAAGTAACT
Source organism: Schistosoma spindalis (assembly GCA_946903255.1). Classification (NCBI taxonomy): domain Eukaryota; kingdom Metazoa; phylum Platyhelminthes; class Trematoda; order Strigeidida; family Schistosomatidae; genus Schistosoma; species Schistosoma spindalis. Next base: position 49,004,699 of record OX336416.1, read on the forward strand.
TTGAATCTTTTTAGCACGAGAATAATACAGACTAACTGCTTATATTATCATTAGTTTAAAGAGATAAAATTATTGAATTCGAATAGAAATAGAACTTAGTACATCAGTCATTACTTAGATTTATATACAAATTAATACTGTCCACAATTTGTCATTAATATGCTTTATCAATTTGAATATTCGTTCAATTATACTACTTATTATATTTAGATCTTTTAATAGAACAATAATAAAAAGAAAAAAATACGCAAACTAATCGAAAAATTAATAAAAATACCCTACTTACCGTTGGTGGTATAGTAGAAGTAGGACGTGTTGCACCGAATGATTTATTTAATGTAAAATCACAATCACTATTATCGTTATGTATATTTGTAATGATATTATTATTATCGTTGTTCGCTACACTAGAAGGGATATCAGAAGTGAGAAGAGATTTATTCAATGATGTATTATTACGATGACAGTATTGATTTAATTGCTGTTGAGATGAATGGTTCTGATGATTATGATGACGCAATAATCTAATTGATTCATTATTATCTATACCTTGTTGTGATAATGAATTTGTAATTGAAATCGTATGCAACTGCTCTCTAAGCGAAGCCAATTCTAATTCCATTGACATTGTATGCAGTTCATTTGAATGTAATTTGCTTTCGTACTTAAAAAAATATGTACAAAAAACAAAAGAAAATTATGTAAGCGTAAAACACACGCACAGAGAGAATACAATATCGACGTAAAAATAGAACAATTGATTGTGTAATTCTATTTCAGAATAAAAATATTTATTTGTCATCATGTTAAGTAATTATAAGCATGAATTAATTTCTTACAATATACAAGTTGACTATGACTACTAAATTTGGGTTGTTTTTTATAATGAACTTTAAATTATACAGATTACATGAAGGCTATTGATACTGACCGTCTGTTTAAACTAAAGTAGACAAGATAGAATTGCAGTTTCCAATCTTTCAGTGAAAAATTAAATGTTCAAATACACAATTCCACACAAATATAAGATGGAATCATTAATATGAAGAACTAGAGTAACAGTAGATGTATAAACAGTGATAAAAAGATTCATGGAATACGAAAAAATAGAAAATAATTTTGAAACTCAAAATCTAAAGAAAAAAAGAGTGGATTTTAGACATTGTGATTGGTCTTGAGACATGCAACCCAACTTATCATTTCAATCTAATTTCAAAATCAATAGACTGATTTTTATAAAAATATAAATGGAATAACTTAATGAATATCATAGAAAAGAAATTTAATTATTACATGTACCTGTTCTAGTCACAAAGTTTATATAATAACATATAGGTTTAATCTAGCTGAAGAGAACGATAACAATTATCAAACCATGTTAATATATGTAGTTGAGTTCTTTTTTAAAATTTACTTCGTCCTCTTTCATTAACTAGCCTCAAGGTTGAAGTATGAATATTCAAATATTGGAATAAAAAAGCCTTTAAGATGCCCTTATATAGATATTATTAATTAATTTTGTATTAATTTACATATGATTCAGGATTCATTTGATTTCAATCTATATCAACTTGAGAGGATAAAAGTGTTGTTTACATAAATAGATTGAGATATAAACACATATATTTTTGTATTGACATGAAGTCAATATATGTGCACGTATTATATACATAAATATATATCACTGGTTTCTCTTGTCAATATATATATATATATATATATATATATATATATATATATATATATATATATATATATATAAAATTTAATTAAACATGAATTGAAACACAACATTGTGGCACCAATGTAAACATGTACATATGGGAATGTTTTTCTCAAGAAATCAGATAAGTGACGTAAACACTTGAGAATGAAGGAAAAAGAAATGACAGACATTGTTATAACAGTAATTGACATTCAATTCGGTTTATAAACAGGTAAATAAAAATGGTCACAAACGGAATTTCCTTACGGTATTACAAGTTTTTTCTTTACAACCAAACTATAAATGGACAGCTTGATTTATTCCAACTATTCAATATCACAACTAGTAAGGATGTTTTACTAAATAAGCTTTGAAATCTCAGTGAACGAATAAAAAGCAGAATGGGCAATTATGAAGATTGCAGTATTTTAAAAGTTGAATTCATGAGTCCATCTAAGCTAGACGACTATTGAAAACCTGAAAGCACTGGATGACTGTTTCGTCCAAGTAGGGAAATCATCAGCATTACGCGGCACCCGAACACAGGAATTTTGATCTCACGCGCAAACGCTTAACCTCTAGATCACTGAACCGGCATTATTGTCTAAATTTAATCGATTCATGATCTTGCGCAACCCTTCATCCATCGTCTGAAGTAGATAACTGTCACCACCCAACACGCAACGGACTGCACTGGTAGCGGCTTCTCATTAGAACTTCAGGAAATACATCTTGAAGCTAGTCACTAGTGAGCACATGATCACTATCAGAATGGGAATTTCTTGAGATTGTAGTAGTAGTTGAATTCATGAGGAGTCCCATACTAGGACGAGACAGCCATCCAGTACTTCTAGGTTCTAAATGGTGGTGTCTCTCTCAGAATGAATCATGAATTCAACTATTAAACTAAAAAGCCATAGAAAAATTAATAGTAATAAAACCAATTTAAGTTTGTACGGGAAGGTGGATGATGGCTAGCAGTGGAACCCAAAACGAGGGTTTCGTTCTATTTAGAACTCATCAGCTGGATTTAAGTTTAATTATTATAGATATTATCTTTAGAAAACAAATAACTAAACTTGCCCAAAACTGAAGAAAAGTAAATTTGATGGCATGTCGAAAAAATAAATAAAAAGGTTTAGGAAAAGGCTTAAACGTAAATCAACATTACACATAGTAAGAAATAGAATAAGTGTAAATGATGCACGTCCCCTTCCACTTCAACTAGTTTCTTAATAGATGACTATGAATATCTAGTGGGATTAAAATCTAGAACAATTTTTGAAAGACAAACTTTTGAATTACACACTTGGATAATTCAAAAAAACGTTATTATTTCTATTCTTTGAATATTCACTCTTTCAAATGGATGAATAAAGTTTTAATTTGACTTTGTTTTCCTAAACGAAAATTTTGATTCAAGGTTTGTATCAACAAATTTTTTAAGAAAAAAAGTAATTCACTTCATTTTTTATGCATTAAATATTCAACATACAAATTACTGTTAGAAATTTATAATTAAAACGAAAACACTAAAAAACATTATGAAAAAAATACAATTAACTAAATTATTACACACTTCTTTCCGTAATGTAGATAATTCATCATTCAATCGATTAATTTCAGATATTAAACGTTTATTTTCTTTGTGACGTTGATTTAATTGTAAAGTCATGCGTTTCTGTTGACCTAGTCCTTTCAAACTGGCTACTTTACTACGAGCTGAATTGGAGCCAAGAGAAAATGGACTAACGGTTCGTCCACCAGCTTCTTGTTCTTGTTGTTGAAAGCTAGCAAGCCACATTAATTCTAATGTATCGGGATTTTTGCCAGACATAACCTGTTAAAGAGGGAATCATGAGAAGAAAGAAATAAATATACAGTTGAGAAGCGTGAGGAAGCCAGTCAGATATTAATGAAAATAATTGATTGATAGAGGCAATGAAAATAAGTCGTAATCTATCATTGAATTAAGTTTGTGCTACCTGATGGACTGTTTATTGGTGGATTTTAACAATATTGAAATAGGAAGGCTGAATTTATACAAGCACTTAATTTTCTTTTCACTATCTAAACCATAATTTATATTATTCATACATTCAGCAAGAAGTAGGTCTTCTAGGGTTTTGGTCTAGTGGTCCACAAAATCCAGTTTGAAATGAGCAGCGATCAGAAGGATATCAGTTCATAACTAGTAACTAATTAGCATTTTTGAGAGAATCTTATGATAGAAATGTCATTAAGAAATTGTCGTAGAAATGATAGCATCTCTGACTGCAATATTGAATGATACAGGTCTGAATATCTTGTAGTATAATAACCTTGATGAGATTGTGAACATGTTTATTTAAAGGTTTGCTAAAAGATAGATATAACTATCTCCATAATGGAATGAAATGAAAGTGGTAGAGATCAAGTTAGCATTCTGAAGATTATCTGTAATGAAACACTTAATGAACAGACTATGCTTGGTTCAAAATATGTATCGCGCAGAAATTTGTCATGACGAAACAATTGGAAATCTGGTAAATTTCAGAAACTAAGAGGTTGACATCTAATTTAAGACATTTTAAGCTATTTACACCAATATGTTGAAAATTCCAGGTTATAAGACACTTTGCTATTCGATTTACAGGTTTTAATCATGGTTCATAGAAAGTAAACATTTAGTATCCGTCATCAATTATATTCAATCAGTGTTTTTTACAAATGCTATGCATTAAGAAAATTTGAACCCTGATACTTTCTATGATAAATAAGTTTAAAAAAATTTTATTGTAAGGAAGACTAAAAGATTCACATCGGTAATTTTAATTGCAGACGTCTCTTGATCACATCGTTTTGTATCATAACAAACGAAAATGTTGTTAGCGTTTATTACGAAATCTGATTTTGGATTATATATATATATCATTTATAATAAAATTATCAATACATTCTCTTACACTAATCATGAAAGTCTCTAAGATTCAACAATTAACAACTGAACTAATATGAAAAAGCACAATTGTTTTGGATAGCTAAAAACGCTGTGCCAGGTAAAAATTTTAACAAAACCAGTTTGAATTATATTTTAGAAATAATAGCCTAACAAAGTTTTGAACTGATTTGAATTCAATTTATAAGCATATAGAGATGAAAATAAGCATAGAATAGCAAGATATTCGAGTAAAATAGTGATAATGGGTTTAAACAAAACAGAACTAGTAACAAGTAAATTGACAAGATGTATCTTCGTTGGAGAAATCAGTAAATAAATATGAAAATTTTATGGCAATCTTAGTAGAAAAAGGTAACTAAATAATGCGATTAATCAAAACCTGATAAAGTAGAAAAAGCTAAGAAAATCGGAGAGCCAATCAAATCAGTTTGTTAAAATCTCACAAGACCACCTGACTGTAAACAGATTGGTGTGAAAATCTGTATGGACTTTTCTATTTAATAGAGAATGACATTAAGAAAAAAAACCGTGGATAGGTTTTATAGAAAGTAAGTAGATAGAAGACAGTGTGAAAAAAACACTTGAAACATTGCAGACAAAGGATTAAAAATATTTTGCACAAAATCTAGCTATATCAAGTTAGTAGATGGAATATGTAATAATTAGGGAAAAAATAATTAATTCGAAAACATTAGATAATTAGAGAAATGATATAAATAAATTCTGCATGCTAATACTGATGTTATATATATATATATATATATATATATATATATATATATATATATATATATATATATATATATATATATATGGCAAAAACATTTATCTCTCTTGATGAAAACAACTTTTTCTAACCTTTCGTTTTGTTGACATGATCAAAACAAGTAAAAAAAGGGTAGAAAGTGTATTAGATGAGCCAAGCTAAGGTTTTGTATGTGAAAACAATTTTAGCAATATACTAAATTAATGGTTGGAAAAATGTATAATGGCTTGTAAGGGTTATAAATTGAAATATCTCTTTCTTTAGTGTTTTATTATCTCTTTCACCTCAAGTTAAATAATGATAGTTAGTTCCAAAATAAGAGGAAGAAAAAAAAACACGAATAAGTGGATTATATGCAAGTTAATAGTGAATTTAGAAGAAAAAAAAACAAATTTCATTTATCAATATAGCAGCAATAAATAAAACGCAGAAAATCAAACCTTAATTTAATACATTTACCAATGACCTATATCATAAATATATGTATATTTTATACTACATTTGATGTGCCATTTAGTTTACTTATCAATGAGTCCATTCATTGTGTTGAATAATTTTATTTGCTTACTAATTATTCTGTCGTTTGGAAATCTGTTCATTAAAAAGTAATTTTTTTGTAAATCAATCTGCTCACAAAATGATGTTTTAACTACAAACTATTTCTATCAATCTAGACGAATACCGAGTTTAAAAGGTCTGAAAATTATGTTGTCTTGATAAATAAAAAGAGTAATTCTGACGTCTAAGGAATTTCGCGGTAACTTTTTGCCAACATATTTTTTCACTGACCTTTTCTGTTATTCGATTGGTTGTTATCATATTTAGTTTGCCATTTTTGTTGCATCATGTTAGTTGTCAAATTAGTAGAGCTGCTCTATTATAATTTTGACCTCTATTAAGGATAAAAAGGCTCTTCCGAAAATCTCATCTTCTCTCTCTTTCTTATATGGATACGGATTATTGGCTTGGATTGTTGTAATGTACTAGTCATCCGATGTATTTAGTCCGTATAGGCCCCTTTGATTTATTTATAATGCGTAATTACCGCATTCCATCTCATAAACTGACAACATTCATTTCTTATAGAAAATGACTATATAAAAAGGTGGCTAATTAAGTCAACATAATTTTATTGATAAGATAATTAGATTACGAGCAGAATAAAAAAAAGAAAAAAAACAACTAACCTCAGTTAATTTATTTACAGTGGCAGTACATTTTGTTTGTTCTTTTCTATAAGCTTGAGTCATTCGTTCAAGTTCAACTCGTAATTGAGCTACTTCACTGCTAGCACATGCTGCTCGTTGAGTTGCAGCATGGGCGCTTTCTTTAGCATTCTGTTGAGAATTCATAAAGAAAAATTATACACAATAATAATGATAATTTATGTGACAAATTACTAGCCAAAAAAATAATTAAAATAATTACATAAGCGAAAAAAGTAAACATTGCTTGGTTAACGTTGTAAATAAGTAGCTTGTATAATCGAACTGAGGACGACCAATGACAATTCAGAACGGAATACATCCACCCAGTTTCATGATTGTACACCTTATGAACATGAGTCATCCAACCGGAACAGATTCAACATTCAAAGTCATCTATAAGGGAAACGGACATCTGCCAATGATAATAAATTACCGCATTCTTAGCACTACTTAATTCTTTGTTATATATTTAGAAAAGCTAGGGCTGTGCAAACAAAAGAAACCTAAACAACATCTTTTATATCATAGTCTTGACCTCCAGTTACCAAAAGTCATTAACTTTTTCTTCCTTTCCTTCAATATTGACCATTTATCACAAGCCAACATTTCAGTTCTAAACTCTTTTTGATTACATATTATCGTTAACTTAAACCTTTTGCTTGGTGAAGTTACCCAACCCCTTGTTTCATAATTATTACTCTTGATTCATTTTTTAAGCACAAAACATTCAATCAACATTTGCACAATTTACTGTACAAAAATTTTAAAACACTAGTGTGACTTATAGTAATTATTGGACGGATCATTAGTTTTTTCTATACAACTGTAAATCAAATAAAAAATTCACAAGTGACCAATCAAAAGATAAACAATTCAAGATAAGTGACAGACAAGAAATGAAGTGAAAAATACGTAAAATAATCCGACAGAATACTTTAGCTAGCTTTATTTAACATAACTGGTTTACTTAGTATTAAAAAACAGTTTCGGTTTATTAAACTGTGAAAAATATTTAGTATAAACAAACCTGGTAATGATTATTATAAGTACTTGTGGAGACTGAGGAATTTCATGGATTTTGTCAGGTCACTTTGGCCCTAAACTACAAAGTCTTAAGTTGAAAAATTGTCACTGAAGGAATCGTCAGATTTTGAAATAATAATCAGTAAATTAGCAGCACGCATCCTATTTGTTTGAATCAGTACAAGTTCATAACCTTACTTAGTTAATTAACTTTGTGTAATAATTCATACCTACGAAGTTCACGTACCTGACCTGAGCTCAAAGATTGAATAGTCTTAAAATATCAAAAAATAATACAGATGAATGTCAAGCGGTAAATTCAACAGCTACATTGATGTTTAAAATGTCAATAAAGTGAAAATATCTAGCGAAATTTTTTTGTTCGGACCATATATTTGTGGCTCTTAATATACTGTTCTATACTTCTAAGATGCTTTTCAATCAATAAACGAAACCCATCATCACAATCATCAATATTCAAATAAAGGAGTAATATTAAATCAGAATTTATTAATGTTGTATACACTTTTCAGGTTAGTGATTATGATAACAATTATTTATACGAAACAGTGAATAATTAAAATAAATCAAATAGTCAAGAAATTATAACACTGTCACAATTTAACATTAGCTTTTTAATTAGTTTTCCTTCTAAAGAATGAATTTACTGCTATATCCAATCATTTTCAAAATTAAACCAGAAAACTTTGATGATAGACCCGTCTCATAGAAAAGTACAAATATATTTATATATGAACAAACTAATTTGCTGTCAGGATTCCCATTAAAATCTGAACATATTACAAATCTCAGTTTATTAAGCTATTATTATTCTATAATAACTGTCAATCTGAAAATAAAACCTAATTTACGAATGTTCAGATTAAAAATGATCGACTAGTTATACGTTGTTGCATCTCATTGTGTACACGTTTTACCCTCTCTCTCTTTCTGTAATAACTGAAATCAACTACTTGAACATTTTATTTTACAGAAGAAATCAACAAAAAACAATTGACCATATGACATGGTTTCTTACTGTTTTCTGTCTACAAGTACAATAACAGATATTTACTAAATTTTTCCAAAAATAATTTACAAAATGTGACTTAACATGAATTTCACCTTTGTTTAAAAAAATATAACATGATGTGTATTATGCAGATAGTTCTATGTATGAAATGAAACAATAAGCTGTGCACTGACCAAGTTATGTAGATTAGGATAAAGATTGGATCAAATAAAGGATATGGTGAATTAAAAAAGGCAAATTGAGCAAAGAAACACATTTTTGTATTTAGCTATTCATCAGGGTTTTACACTTGAAGACGATTTGGGAGGAAGAACAAGTAAAAACAGACTGGAAATAAGGATATTTCAACAGAATAACGAAGAAAAGAGATCTCAGCAAGTGTGAGACTTACAGAGGCATCACAACAACTATTACTACCAGGGAAAGTTTTCAACTGTGTTACTGAACCGAATGGAAAATTAATTAGACGCACAACTTCAAGATCAACAAGTTGGATTCCGTAAGGATAGGTCGTTTACATGGCAAACCGTGACGCTACAAATCATTTTTGAGAGAACAGATGGGTGGAACTCGTCACTATACATCAACTTCTGTGACCATGAATGGGCGTTTGAGAGCGTGAATAGAAGAACCTTAAGTAACCAACTTTGACCATATGGTGTACCTAATTGTCACGATCATAGGGAATACTTATGATAGACTACACTGCAGAGTCGTGCATAGAGGACAGCTGATTGATGCATTCTATGTAAAGACCAGCGTACGAAAAGGCTGCATAATTTCTTTTAGTGATCGACTGGTTTTGAAGACCTCCACATCTGAGGGAAAGCACGGAATGAGATGGATAGCATGGATGCAACTATACGATTTAAACTTCGCCGATGACCTAACTCTTCTATCCCATACACCAAAAAGTACAGATGAAGACAGACAGTGCAGTAGCAGCCTCTGTAGCAGTAGAGTTCAACATACACAAGCGGAAAATCAAGATCCACAAATAAAACACGAAGAACACCAACCCAATCACACTTGATGGAGAAGCTCTGGAAGAGATGAAAAGCTATACATACCTGGTCACCATCACTGACAAACATGGGGGGTCCGATGTAGAAATGAGGTGATAGATTGAGAAAGCAAGAACAATATTTGTACGAATGGAAAGCATCTGCAATTCAAAACAACTGCCTGTCAACATCCAAGTCACAATTTTCAATATGAACGACAAGACAGTTCTATTGTACGGAGCTGAACCTTGCAGAGCTACTACTATATAAATAAATTTATAAGAGCAGTTCGTGAACTCACTATTGGCCGGTTGAAAAATGTAGGACATAATCTCACCCCATTGAATGTATGTTATAGGGTTCAATGTAACCTTACAAAAGTAAAAATTTGGAGACTATCGCAATCAGATGGATATATGTATAATGGAGAGATATTTATTTATAGGATAAACTTTAATCTGTTCTTCTCATGTAACTCACGTAATTAGGCGATAAAATATATATCGAAATTTGTACAATATGTAGAATCTAAGGGATAATCACTAAACATCAACCAAAGATTAAACGGTTGATGGTTAAATTACTTTCTATAGCATACAATAGTGTTAAATTTATTTAGATTTCATAGGAAGCCAACAAAATACTCGGTAGCTAGTTAGCAAGCATAAAAACATTTGATATTGTTGTGTTATTTCAACATGAAGTAAAGTTAATCGGGTTGTCCACACCACCAATTAAAGCTTGTCTTTTGAACTATGTAGTTTGAAAAACTAAACTAAACCAAAAGCACCCAACTGAGCTACATATCATCGCCATCATTTCAGATTAAAGCACAGTCATTACTGCGATCCGTCTAACTGGCAATCACTAATTGGCGAGGTGGACTGTCTTCAATTCCTACTAAGTCAAAACATGTATCGTAATTGTGATGCAATCACAACTTAAGAATCATGGTTAAATGATTTTCAATAAGATTGCTCAGTATCACTACAAGATTTCAATATTTATCGTCAGGATTGATCAAGCAATAAGAATAGGAAACTTGTTGAAATACTTTATGCTGGAAATTCTATGTTGTACCAAAAATACAATATTGAGTAAAGCCATTAATAATAATGATAATAATAATTTTAATTACTTCTTATATATCGTATGTTACACACAAACGAAATATATCAGTGTATTAGCTTGAAATGAGACCTAATGACTAACCTGTGCTGCTTCTAGATAACGAGCAGATTTTTGTTGTTCTTCATTAAGAGCTCTTAAAGCAGCTTCATATTTTTCACAAGCTCTTTGATTTGCTTTACAACTTTTCGCATAACGATCATGCAACAATTCAAGCTCACGAACCTATAATGTAAACGAAACATTACGTCTTTTCAAATACCTAAAAATGAATGTATCTTAGTATCATAAAATATCATAGGAAAAACTGATTAGCCGCGGCGAAAAATATCTCAAACATAACATCTCAGACTGGGGAGTTGGATGAGGCAGGGGTTCAGACCTCACAGGGACAATCAACTCCCCAGAATATCACAGATACACATTGTTGATGAGTACTGAGTAGTACAAAATATAAACCTAGGGTTCGCTGTTGACCATAAGCTCTAACTCGACGGGTAGTGTTCAAATGAAGAGCGTTCACAAGGTTTATGTACTTCTGAGGTATAAATTTCAATGAGACACTGCCACAGAACCTCTCGGTCAACAGAGTCAAACGCTGCTTGAAAGTCAAGAAACACCACTATTGTCGGACGACGATAAGCATGCCTGTGTTCTAGAACCTGACGAACGGTGAGTATGTGGTCGATGCGGCCACGACAAGGTTTGAAGCCAGTCTGATTTTCTCGTGTTTGCGATTTACGAGTTTTTGTTAGGCATTGATAATTAATGAGGCTAGTATTTTAGTTGCTATGTTAGTCAAACGAATCCGTCTATGGTTATCACAGAGTGCTTTTGATCCCTTCTTATATATTGTGACAATCAGTGATTGCGACCAGTCACAGAGGATTACGTCCAACTCTCGGATTTTAGCTAAAATATTAGACAACCTAGGTTAGGAATAAGTAATTGAATTTATAAACTACTTTACTTATCTTGAGAGTCTCATCAGTCCTAATGATCTGGTGTCTCACAAAATCTCGGCATGAATTCACAAGTCTCGGTTGGCTTTTTTCTAACATGAGTCACTTGTGACGTAGGCAGGATATCCTTCTTCTAACCAAAGGGTGAGTTTACTGCACAGCAGTTTGCTTGATTGTACCTTATAAATGTGAAATATGAACATTGAAACTGGAGGATATTCGCAGGTTACTGGTATTCTATTATAGATGTCTACAAAGCATAGCTCATGTATTTTGTGACCACGGAGTGAGAAATACCTGGATTAAGAATAGAGTACTAATTAAATATGGGAAATCGATTGACGATGTAGCGAATCTTCATCAACTGAGGTGCTTGGGACTTGTGTTATGCATGCCTAACCACTGAATTCCTCGATAAGCGATGGTTTGAGGTGCAGGTTCAGGTTGGAAGAAAGCTGGGGGTGGCCAAACTAGAACATGGCATCAGTTCATAGAGTCATTGACACCTGGACTCAGCTATGTCAATAGATATGGACTACCTGGTTGGGGCTTACGTGATTATCATAATCAAAGATTAGAGACTTTGAGTGACATGTCCCGAAATCGCTTGCAATAACGCTGGTGCATCCCTTCATTGTCTTCCACAAATTCTGAGATTCCAATTCATAAGCTCGATTATAGGAGTATAAAAATGTACCAACTGTTTGTTTCTTTTCCATGTTTCAATTCATTTTACGATATTTTCATGGAAAAAAAAGTCATATGTGTATATCCATGCTTTTGAAGTATAGTTTACCCGGTACAATGGATTATAACAATATTATGCAAGTGTTTATTATATTCATATTACTCTATCTAATATAATGAGAAATGATAATTTAATAAAATTTAATCCACGTTTTCAAAAAGTGTGCTATTAATACCAATACTGAAGTAATCGTACTATTGTTCATTGTCTAATAACTTGGATATACTATTTTTTTTAAATTTACGATTTAAGTCAGACTTTCTTCCAACTGACTACATTAAATCTCATCAATTAATCACTACGATGTTGAACCATTTAGTCAAATGGAAATAATGAAAACCTGACCAATGAAACTCAGTTAGCACTAAAGGACCAATTGAATAAACTATGAATAATTTTATTTTCTTTTATTAAGAAAAAAACGGTAAATAGAGGTCATTGAAAACTGAGGACAAGAATCGACTGAAAACGTGATCGAATTACAAAAATAGTACAATAATATTGAAATTAATGAACGAATTATCTAATGGGACGGTATTTGTATGAATTAAGTTAAAAATAGTAAGATTGCTCAGGACGTAATGTAAAAAGAAAATGACAGTGAAAACTTTGGAATAAAATGTGAGAAAAAATAATAAAAGCGAAAAGATTTTAACAAAATAGACAATTGTACAAGTTGAACAAGAAAAAGAGAATTCAGCGAAGAAAATTTTCTTTTCGACGAAATCATTTACTTAAGCTGTACATTCGTATATATAGTTATATGGAAAATGTATGTCTATTAGAGGATAGAAAGGATTGTATCACAAAAATGGATTCGAGAATAAATAACAAATGGGGTTATCGTACTAATCAAGGGGTAAGGAAGAACAAAATTTATGGGTCAGATAAGTAAATGATTTCGTCGAAAAGAAAAATTTTCTTCGCTGAATTCTCTTTTTCTTATTCAACGACACTATGGGTTATTTTAATTATCTGTACAAGTTGACTTTATTAAAATAGATCTGGAGAAGTGTGAATGTTTGCCTACTGCAAACGCAATAGGTAGGTATGTTTCTCAGTAGATTCTGTAAATGACCTTGAATGGTGAGAGACTGATTCATTTATCAGCCACATTTCAAGTGTGAATGATGCCCAAACTGAAGTAGATGGAGCAGGGTTCGGATCTGGGAGCTAGTGGTTGAGAGTCAAGCGCCTTAACAATTAAGTTACAGCTTCACAAGTGCTAGAAGTTTCTTGTTGCACGGTCATAGTTATGTGTTGAAAAACAGAAAATTTTATAACTCAGCACACTTTGTTTAACTAACTCAAAATGATTCATTTTATTATAGACATTTTTCTTTCCGACTAGTAATTAATGTTAAAATGGCAGTTAAATTACGTGATAAGATCTGTGATTTGAAATTAATCATCATGCTTAACATGACAGACAGATAAGTAAAAAGATCATATATATAATGTGGATTCTTGTACAACGTTTACATTATATTCAGTTTCCAACTGTTTGAAGCAAGTAAACATATAAGATAATTCCGGTTTAGATTTAATAAACATTTTTTTCTTTTTTAAAATTTAGTAATGAAGAAAGACACTCATATTCTGATAAGTTTTATGGTACTTTGTCTGGGTACAGAAAACAACAGATTATTGACACTTGTTCATCGGATGAATGAAACAAAATGAATTTGAATGAAGAGGTAGAGAAAACCACACAATAAGTTTATATGATTTTACCATAAATATTAATTAGTTGATTATTGCTTAGAGAATGAATTTAACAACTGTTAAATAATATCTGGCATCTGTGCGCCATTAATCTCCCTTTTTTTCTTTTTCTGTCTCCCTATGTCTATGTACAAAAAGTAATAATCATCTTTAATTTTGAAAAAAACAACGGCAAACCCAAATGAATATTTGCACATTTTCATTTTTTATTTAATCATACAAATTTAGATGTATTCAGGGAATTATTCTTTTTGATGAAAATATATATATAAATTTATTACCCATAGTATTATTTTGTTGATATATTTTTCTCTCTTTCTCTTTAAAGATTAATATACATAAATGGAACTCATTCGTTAACACATTGTAGTAATTGCACAACATACCTTTTCATTTAATTGATCTGTTTTTTCTGCACATGTTTCTTTATATAAACGACTAAAATGCTTTTCTGCTTCTAATTGATCAACTGCTTCTTGTGTGGCTATTTCAGCACGATGTGCACGTTTAGCTACTTCTTCCATTCGATTAATTAATAATTCTGTAGCTGTCCTCGGATTATCTAATGATTGATTTATTTCCGGCACATCAATATCACTCTGATCTGATAGGTTGTTTAAATCAAGATTTGAGTTTGAGTTTATTAAATTGCTTGGATCACTGGTTACTACTGCATTAGGTGATACTGCTACACGTGATAAATTATTTCGAGCACCTGAACGACCTAACCGATCAACTACCTCAACTGCACGACGAGCCAACTGAGCAGTAGCTGCAGCAACGGCAATGCTGCCAGCTGTTTCGGCCGACTGTCTAGCTGCTTCTTCTGATTGTGCGAGGGACTTGAAAGAAACAAAAAGAAAACCAGAAATATAAAGCTGAAACTATACGTCAAAGACAGAAACTAAATATCGGATTGATTTGTTGATAATGTCAATTAATTATTATAAGGAATAGTGAGCTATAGTAGGTGGACATCAAAGGAATGAATAGCACCTAGGAACAAATGAGAAAAAGAAGCCTGGAGAAAGTTAGTTAAGAATCGCTGATCGACAGCCTGAAGTAACAGGCGTAAGTTAGTAGGTATGTTCAATTTTATCTTCAAACAAACAAATGATACTAACTAATTATCACGAATGTACATTCTAATTTAATGCAATGATAAAGGTGCTCGATCAAATAAAACAACAACAATTTCTCATTGGTATTTATGAAATAAGATGTATTCTTTTCTATCATTGTTTAAAATTATAAAAAAAGTACTCGTAGAACAGTTCATTAATAAAGGTGATTTGAAACTACCTATTAAGTTTATCAGATTTAGACGAGTTGTGATACCATGTTTGGAAAATACTCATTCATTATTTTAAAAAAATCATTATCGAAAGAATATAAGTATATAACCTATTGATAAACTATACTGACTGTAGAATAATGAATTGTTTAATTGAAATTATCAGGTTACTCTAAATGAACTTCACTTAATTTTATAACAAGAAAATATAAAACATTGAAACAAAAACAAAAAAAGATCTTAAACCAATATAGACAATCATAAGTAAACTTAATTAAATGATCAACATACTTTACATTATGTGATCACATTAATAAATGATTTGAAATTTATGTGGAACAAGTATTAAAAAAGTCAATATGTATAAATGAAACATTAAAGCAAAAATTTCATTCGATTTTAGTAATAATTAGCTCAACAAACTAATTTGGATTACAGAATCAGGATGCACTTGATAGATTTTTTGTCTCACTACAGGACATTTCAACAGTACACCATGTATTGAACATAAGACATTCAAACGTTACGATAAGTTCGGAACTCAGACAACTGGGTTACATTTTGGTTGAAAAAAAATTAAGAGCGTCAACCTAAACTATTACATAAAAATAAATATAATACCTGTAGGCACTATTAGTTATTTATAATTTAAGGAGTCCCAATTTAATGGCATACATATATTGTTACTTCTGTTAATTCACGATTGAGTGTGATCTTTAATCGATACTGTAGTCTCAAAGAAAATTTGACTGATTTAATCGATCGGGGCTTTCGATAAACAATGATGGAAGCATCGTTTCGAAGTCACTTTCAAACTAAGAAGAGATCGTCTAGTGCTTATTTGATTAAACCCCCATTGCCCTAGTACGGTCGAGCATGGGGAGAGTCAGTTCCCCTCACATGGCCACGCGTATAGAGACGCTGTCAGGGAATCAATACTCAATGCCCTCTCGCACCAGGAGTGTTGTTTACGAAATTGAGAAGACGAAAAGCGAATGTTCGGAGCCGTACCCGGGTTGATGGACACAGAGGACCATGATTTCAAACCAATCGTGCACATGCGCTCCAGTTACCTTGGCGAAAAAATGGCGTATGAAACCATTGTTGGTCATCGGCTACCATGGGACTGTGTCTCCTAACGTTGCTCCACTACATTGTGGATTAGAACTCTAGGTCAAAGACTCGAGGTGTGACTCCCTAAGAAAACTACCTGTTTCAGTTTGGGCTCTCGGGTAGTATTCCAGCCTTCACACAAATCGAATGATTTGTGTGGCACATTTATATTTGGTGCCTCCTTGTACCAATGTTTACGTGTCTAAATAAACAAATAAATAGGATTTCAGAATACACATAATTTATTTTATTTGAAAGGTTTACCTAAAGGTCATGTTGAGTTTAAATGAAAGTATACTCCACACGTTTAATAAAAAAACTTAAACGTTGATCACTTGAGTTTTTAACGATACCTATATTGATTGGTTACATAATTATCTTGACTGTACATACACTAAATAAAATTTCCATTCCGTTTATACTGAAAATTTAACAAGCATCCTCTCAATTACTTATTGATTATAAGGAGGTTAAGAAATTTTAAAAAATATTTTAATCACTTTAACACTAGAATCGATATTTTTATAGAGTGAAAGAATGCAAAAACAATGAAGCCTGTTATTTACGGCTAAAAGATTTGCTGTTAAAATTGATTGATATAAATCAGAAAATGATTAAAGAATATGCAATTCAGAAATAGTGATGTTCTTATTTTGATGCAATGTGGTTAAAGGTAAAAAAGGGAAGGTATTGAACCTCTGTTTCATGCTGGTTGGTATTTGTCACAGTTGCATACCTGAAGTCTTTGAGAAACTGATGCCTCCTGGAGGATTGAAACATACGTCACCCACACTGACAGTTAGACTGAACTATGTAGAATGCAAAGAATTTAATATCAAAACACAGTGCCTGAGATGTTGAGTTTGGTGGTGCCTTTGCAGTTTGATCGATAGAATTCAATCAACATGGAGAATAACATAAACATGAAGCTCGATACTTGTTATAACTTATGACCTGAGTACCCTGTTAATGGATAAGTAGTGATACCGCTAATTAGGGAGCAGTGACTTATCGATCGGATCAATGACGCGTAAACCCGTATGAGCAGTCTAGAGTCCTGATTGGCCCTGCCTTCCGCCTAGCCCGGCCAGTTAAGTCCAGAACACCAATATCAGCCTCTGCAAGATAAATCATTCATTTCAAACATATGGGGTTTATATACCAATCAAACAGACCACATCATACCAGTAAAATAGAATACAACATTTGTACAAGATTTGGCTGAATGTTTTTGTGAATGAGGGAGGTAGTAATCAATAGACAGGGCATAACTCAAGAATGGTAAATCGTATAATAATAGGTCATAGGTCAAAATAAAGCTCATAATAAGAGAGATATGAATATGAATAGTTTAGTTACATAAAAATTATACGATAAAACATACGCATAGTATTGGTCCACAAATGGATCCCAACAGTTACCATTCATTATGCCTATCGGGACATAAGAATACGGCTTAGTGACTAGCCAATGTATATGAACTGTGTTATGACGATCGATAAAAGATTAACGAACAAACTATTGGATAAAAAAAAAGAAAGGAACCACCCACTCATTTACCTGCTTCGGTTTGGGCACCCGGGCAGTATCACAGCCCTCACACATATCCAATGAGATCTGTGTGGCGCATATGTATTTGGTGCCTTCTTGTACCGATATCTATGTGTTAAAATAAATAAATAATAATAAACCCACTCATTTGCCAAGTAGGGGTTTATTTCCACGGCTTGAATTCATACTATTTGTGTGAAGATTAGTGATAATATACAACTAACTAAATGAAGCAAATGTTTCGAAAATAGAACCTGCACGATTGGTAGTTGGATGGTTTAAACCACTAAATATACTTATGAAGTCAATAATAAATTAACAAACATTTTCAACATATGATTCAGAGAATGGTAAATAAAAAAATTTACGTTATAAAAGTCATTATTATTTAGCAGAGATGAATGTTGACCGAGAATAAACAAAAGCTATGGAAAATAATGTGATTAGAAACAAAAATACGACAGTTTCATCTCAACTACATTAACTATAATGTATGCAGAGGTATAATTTTAACCATCAGGTAATCTTATTTTTAATAAGTGTCCATCAATAAAGTTAATTTTCTCTTGACTATAAAGATTAATTATATAAATAATTACTTCTATTATTAATATTAATATTGGGGATGTTACTTTCTCTTCTATAGTATAACTAGATTTTTAACATAAGAAATAAATATAAATGTGAACTATCCTGTTTAATATTATATTTTATTTTCACTATCTCTTCTTATGGTCGTCTTAATTTTAAGTTGTTCGGAGCTGATCAGAGAGAAATAATTACATAATGAATTCATTTTATTCTGTCCTGCAGACAATCACTGGTGGGGTCATTAGTGAATATTTTTGAAGTGTTCTATATTAGGATGAAAAAGCTGTTCTCTTTCCTAGTTTTCGAAGGTTATCTTAATAGAGTCAGTCCATGATGTGAAACTACAAATGCAACAATTTCCACAACCCTCCTATGATAACTATTGAATTAACAACCAAGTTGGTATTCATTTTGGCGATTTCGAGCAACACTTTGTATTGTGGTGGATTGTGATTTTATTCGGTTACCGAAATTTAATGGTGTAAAGTCAGGTTATTTAACTATAAATTTTCTCAATCCAAATTAAATTACTTTAAAACCTGTGTGGAACTGCTTGTAGAGATAGCTTTTTTCGGCTAAGGAAAAGACAGAAATAGAAGTTGTGAAAAAGAACTATTATCAATATATTTGTGACTTTTCCCCATAAATATACTGTACAATAGAGTATCTTTACATCGATTTTCAGGAAAACCAGACACCATCTAATCTTTTACATTACGACCTGATCATCACAAAACAATCCTGTGGAGCTACCACACAAACACCAAGAACGCTGATAGACTAAAGGAAAGAATTGAACAACCAATACTAATATATACTCAAGGTTTTGGAATACAGATGGAATAACTGAAAGGACTGTACAATGCACTAGGAAAATAACTGATGAATCATGAATGATGGAAAAGATTAACTGAAAGTTATTCATATTATTAAACAATTGAAGCTTGTAGAAATGTGTGGATGGAGCGAAGTTTGAACTTGTAAACAACACTTTAAGAAAAAGAATTATGAATGAATAGTGCTTTTCATCAAGTCAATCGATTATCGTATTAAAAGAAATTTCGGCAAAACAATTAGAAGACGGAGTTGATATGTCGTTGTTCTTCTATCGAAATTTGTAAAAGGGACTAATTGCTTTAAATTAAGAGAAATTTGCCAAAAGCGGTCATGGTTCCGAATTCTCTAGACAACAGAATTTAGCAACATATGGATTTAGCAAATATATGTTGTTTTTCCGAACAAAGCAGGTATGAACTCTTTCTATTACATAAGCCAACCTCGTATCGAATAGTCATTTTTGTTTGAAAAGTAAGTCAATAAGCTTAATAAACAAAATAACAATTCTTTAGAGCACAATAAATTTAGAAACTCCAAAAACAAATTTCATCTCATAGGCATCGAATAACGATAAGCTCACGGGCATTATGTATTAGTTTCGTAATAAATAAACGCTAATCAGTCGAGAGAAAAAACAGGCGAAAGCTATACACAAGTAACTAAAACCATAAAAATAACTCCATTTATATCTACTTCTTCACATATTAGAAAGATAAATAATTTATATGATGAATAAACAACCCAAAACTCGGATCCAGGGTATTCTAATGACTACCTCCAACCACCATCTAATCTCAAAATAGTCGAGTCACCTAGACTAGTGGCCACATCGCAACTTGGTCAATAGTATTCGATCTGTACTAAGAAGGACTTGACACATATGACATTGATCACCACCCAGTGATCGATCAGTTGTGATTACATCTCAGTCCTACAGGAGGTCAGTCGCGGCCCGGATAACCCAGTGGTAACGTCTCTGACTATGAAGCTGGGTAACACGGGATCGCATCCTTCAAGGAGCACCAGTTCCCTCAAGATTACAAGTACACCTTGCTGACGAGTGTCAAGTAGCACGAAACTCGGGTCCAGGGTTTCCTGTTGACTACCTCCAACCACAATCTAACCCGATGTTTAATTAATTTAAAATTATGAAATTGTGTATTCTTTATAACATTAAGAATTTTTAAAAAAAAAAGACTAATAAGACAAAACCTAATGGTTTCAATTTAACAACACTACATGTGTTCCTGTCGCTTGCTTGTCATAAAGAGTTCTACTTTCAAACCAAATTAAGCTTAGTAACATGCTTGAATACTTGTATTTATAAGTGTATAAACGATATTTATATTCTTGTAAAATATAACATGCTACATTCGCAATAAGAGGTCATTTAAATATACTCCGTAAAAAAATATAATACGTAGATATTGTCAGTATTAATCTTCAAATTTTTAGGCTTTCTCTTTTCTTTAGTAAAACAGAAATAATTATAAACGTAAGCCAAAATTATCATGGGACTATCATGTGCTCACATACTGAGAAAAAGATGAATAAGAGATGAAGGGAGGTGGACTACTAGAAAGTAGTATATATGTATAACAGTAAAGTATACATTAAATTACATAACAATTCATAAGTATACGTTATGTAGAATCTTTAAGAGATATTCTCTTTTGATGAAATTATCATGATACGGATATTAATAACCTATAAGCATGCCAATTATGTAGATATTCTTTTAATACGTAAAGTAAATATTAAGGCGCTGAATTTCAGAGTCCACCAAATAACGAAACCAACTGGATTATTCAATGTGTGTGAGTGTACGGGCGCTCTGTAATTTAAATTAAAGCAAGCTTAAATTTATAAAAAAAGCAAACAAAAGAAACCCATTCACACAATGGTAATAAGTAGTAGATTTAAAAATACATGCTTTTCTTTATACTGCTACAACTTAATGGTTTAATGATTACTGATTATAAACATAAGTGTTGATACTGTTTACTATTAAAATGGAAAAATATTTCACTACTTCACTTTGTATGAAACAGTGTGAAAATTCTCTCTATCAATTCAATAATCTTAAATTTGTATTGTGAAAAAAAAATTATCTAATAAGTAAGGTACTCGAAGAAGCGGTGATCATAACTTATTAAATTAGTAGTCACTATAAGTCGAAAACGCCTAACCAAATTATGGAATATGGGAGATAAATTAGCCGTTTATGCATAAGGAAATCCACTTGGAACCCTCGTACGGTTGTCTCCGGTTCCAAGTCCGGATAAAGTGGGAGGATTGAGCATGGGTTTAGCGATCCCATCATTATATATATATATATATATATATATATATATATATATATATATATATATATATATATATATATATATAAAATATTTATCTACGTATTTAACAATGATAGTTCATTATGAATAAGAATACATAGTATTGAGTTATGCCAATCAAGTTAACAGATGTCCACTGGTTTGAGCAACTCAATATCACGATGCACTTTAGTTGATTTTAGATGATTGGAGGTAACAAGTTTACGTCCGATGCTAATTTACAATCAGGATCAAGGTGTACTTGAATTTTCAAGGGAACTGATAATGATACTAGGAAAGTATCAGTCCTTCACAAAATGGTTGTCTACAACCAACTAAAGAATCGATCCAAACATCTAAACCAGTGAACGGTTTAAGAAAACAATATAGTTCAACATTTATTTTGTAGAGGTGATGTATATTTTTCAGCTACTCAAAACAAAGTACACTAACGTAAAATTCAAAAATGTGATCAAATAATTAAAAATTTGTTCCTCAGAACCATTCACCCACTGCTTCACAAATATATTTAACGTGAATAACATTTATTAACAAACATCGAAATATGCTAATCCTTATGAAATACATAAGCGATAACTCAGTTTGATGGAACTACGAAACTAGGTAACAAGTTCATACAGTTACATTTGAGTTTTATATATATATATATATATATATATATATATATATATATATATATATATATATATATATATATATATATATATATATATATATATATATATATATATATATATATAAGTCAAAACTTATTGTTCAGAAATTGAAAGTTTGGTACATTAATCTCTAAACCATAGATACATATAAATCTATGTACATAAGAAAAAAAACACTTCTCAAAAAATCAATAATCACCATTCTGAAAAGCTAATAAAAATCAGTAAGTATATTTTATTCAGTTTACATTTTACAAAAGGAATGCTTATAGAAAATGGTAATATCTATCATAATTATGTATAAGACGTAAATGAAGGTAAATTTCTCAAGATTCAAAAAGATAATTAAAGGATTTTGTTTCATAAAAAAAGAGCTAATTATATTCTTTTTTTAATTCTACATGAATGAAAAAGAAATGTATTTTAAGTTATTAGTAATATATTCTTGTACATGTGACTATCTTATATGTACAACATGTATGATAAGTACAAGGTTGATGCTTCATTTTTACGATTAGATTATAGGTAATCATCCGTAAAGTGGGAAAATAACATATTATTATTCAATGAAAAAAACGTGATGTAATGAACATGAGAATCATGTGTATAGTACAAAAAAGAATGATAGTATAAGTGTTAGATGGTTGGAGATAGTTGGCAAGAAACCATGTTAGACACCAAGGCGTATGTCGCCATTGAACTAAGTGACTGGAAATTTTGTGAAATATATTTGATGTTAATTGGTTGAGGATAGTCACTAAGAAACCCAACAAGTGTAAACTTACAAAAAAACATAACAGAAGAATAGAATGTAGCTAACAGTAACTTCGTTCTACCAGAGAGTTGATCATACATTTTATCAAGAGATCGAGAGAAATCTTCAGTGAAACATATACCAGAAGTTACATCCATTCGAACTCACGATAAATTCACACTAGTGCGAAGTGTCTTATAATACCTTAATTGATACTGACCAATACACAACATAGGTGAGATCATTTTATTATTAATGAGTTTATTGATCTACATTAAACAATTTAGTAGATGACGTGCTGAGACTTAAAGAGATTGATAGTGGATCTGAGTCTCAGAACTAACATAAAAACTAGGGGTTTAGATACATCCAACTGACGCGTCCTAAACATGACGAGACGTTCATTTAGGATACCAGTGCTAGCTACAATTGAAAAGTATACTAAAATTAGTTTAGTTTGAAAATCTTTACGAGTTTCCGAGATTTGAGGGATCCATATCCAACCACATTAAATAAGTGATATATCATATATAAGTATTAGAATATTGTTGAAACAGAATTGAGAAAATTTTTTAGAAAATATATGGTCTACAAACAACAAGGATTAAAATATCCATAGATTATCTATTTACTCACAATAAATATTAAATCAGAATATGTATACTTTTATTGCGGTTCTCGTATTTCATGAAGAATAGAGAAAAAATATTCCCAGAAAATTCACAACCACAACACACACATTAACTATAATTGGCCATATGTCATCGTTCTGAAACAAACAGAAATACTTTGAATATTCAAAAGTGAATAACTAGACAACAGACACAACAATTGTATGAATAATAATAGCATATTTTAGACGCATTGCGTATTTTCGTTGTCCGGATCTACCATTGACAACTTCAAACAGCAATAAGAGAAAACCACAACAAGTTAAATAGACAGTAAGCTGTAATATAATTAATTATCCCTTCTGCTGACCACTCGCACTCTATCGGCCACCAAAATAACAGACAGCATATACAAGTCTATTGTTATGACGAAAAAGTGTATGAGTGCGAAGGGATACACACACAAGTACATATTTAAACTCATTAATCAATTATTACATAATAATAATTCAATACGGAGAAAGGAAAATAGTAAAGAAGATCAGCATAAATAATTTCATGGCAAGACAATCAACAGTGGATAGCAAACCAATAAACAGTCATTTGGCAGTAAAAATTGAATAGTTAATAATAATGTTATGTAATTCTATTGAAAATTTCTATTGAAAAATCAATGCTAACTCCAGAGAGAATTTAAATCAGAATATAAAATAGTACAAGTATATCAAACGTCTATTGGTTCACTTGAAATCTACAAGTAGAAACACTAGCTTACTAGCTGAGTGGTATTTTACTTCATGAAATATGTCAATTTTTTAGGTTCATTCTGTGTATAGTTAGACTACTTCACAACTACAGAATGATTTTATATTGTTAATAGTATTTTATATAATGTAGGGGGTGATCAGCAAAAGGTATTTACATGGTGATCATTATCGTATAAGTAGCGGCAATGTTTCTGTTAGCATAGAGGGGTTGTAAAACTTGTTTTACATGACGGACTAAGCTAAGTTAAACAAGTCATGAAAATAGGGAAATACTTGGAATATAAATCGTCGATTATCAACTCAGTAGTTTAAATGGGAAACTAATGGCCGCGAGGACCAAAGGCCAAAAGTTTGAATGAGGATTATCGAAGAGTCTTATAGCAGAATAAAATATATGTCCACTACCTGTTGTGTTTCAAAGGCTATTTAACTAGACTAAACCATTTTTACTGTTGGATTACTAGAGTCAATTGAATAAGTCTGGTGGACACAGAGTTAAGTATGTCTACAATCTCAAAACAATTTAGATCTTTAAACAAACGAAATACATTCACAATCTCATTTCCACAATTTGATTATTTTGACAATTTAGAACTGAAGGTAAAAACGACACTAAAATTAGAACAATTAATTTTCATGCATAAACTGACGTTAATCTGTCATGTTAATAGTCCTTTTCAGATGAAACTACCACAATAGTTATGAGTATATGGGTTCAAGAAAAACAGCTAATTGATGTAACAAGAATGATTAGTACATACTACTTATTCACTGTATTGGATCTTAAGTAAAAAAATTGATAATAAGTATGAAAGGTTTATGGAAACTGTTGAACTTCTTAATCCAGATCACAGTCTTATCTTGTTTAAAGACAAGAGTAGGAAACACTGGACACTTATTTGGTTTTATTATTAGACTCCTCATTGGTGCACATCCACGATCCTATGAATTGGTTGGATTCAAGACCATCACGGGTCATTGACATCACCTAACCTTCGGAATACTAAGCCAGAATTCAATAGTGTACATTTCTATAGTCAATCTACTCAAAATATGGCTTAATCACATCCCAATGTTATGGTGAATAACTGTCTCAAACTCGATATGATTAAACTCGATTAAGTTTTCAGAATTCTGAGAATTGCCTCATTATTAGCATGTTATTATGACTGCTAGTATACAGGGTTTGTTGAGATTTTTGATAACTTAGTTTGATAATAAATTATGTTGCACTTCTTCTTAACACTTTAACGCTATCACCATAACTAAATTAGGTTGACCAGACGTATTT
This sequence comes from Schistosoma spindalis, assembly GCA_946903255.1. Lineage (NCBI taxonomy): Eukaryota > Metazoa > Platyhelminthes > Trematoda > Strigeidida > Schistosomatidae > Schistosoma > Schistosoma spindalis. The sequence goes on from OX336416.1 coordinate 49,030,752, forward strand.
CAAATAGTAAACCTTTTATTTTATTTACTTAAGAAAACACTTTTCAAAAAGTGCTAAATCCAACAAATTTGGATAATGTAAATGGCCAAAAAAGAAAACTAGTCGAAACATATACACAAACAAGTTAAAGTTAGACATAAACACCACTGGATGCCGGCTCAGTGGTCTAGAGGTTGAGCGTTCGGGAGTGAGACCGGTCTGGGTTCGAGTCCTGAGCGCGGGATTGTGTGTGCGCACTGCTTAAGAATCCCCTACTAGAACGGAACGGCCGTCCACTTCTTCTGGGTTTTCAATGGTGGTCTAGTTTCGATCGACTATTGATTTCAACGGTGAAAAAAAAACTTATCTGTCATTTAACTAACATGTATTAGATACTTTTTAAAAAAAAAGACAATAATAAAATCCTACCTTCCATTTGATGATTTCTGCTTCTAAATATGAACGATTTTTAGCGGCTTCTGCATGAACATTTTCCAGTTGCCTTTCCATTTCCTCATGGATTTTTTTGAAATTAATTTCTTGTAAAGATAACTTATTTTCTAATTCATGATAACGAGCGTCTTTAGAGAATCATTGTTATTTTTAGTTGAAAAATAAAACAAAACATATGTAGTGCATAAGAGTAATGCAAAAAATAAATAACATAACATAATTAAGAGTACAATCGAACCAGAACAAAAGAACTTACAAAATAACCAGTTATATGAAATATTGAATCTTAAAAAACTCAGTGAACAAAGTGTGAAGGTTTCGCTCATATATACTATCTATTTATCTGTCTGTGTCTATGGATACTGACGTCGAATTTCGGCTCCAATTAGATTATAATGGTTTGACTCTCAAGGCATTTCCACACAGAATGATACCGAATTTCTTTAGACTTGTGAAGTTTCCTGAAAACATGAATAAGCAATGTTTGTCTATTGAATAAAATCTACGGTGCAACAAATGATATCTGTTGGACGCAGTTACATTAAGAATAATAATACATTAATTTCTGATGCTTTGGTATTAAATTGAAAGTGATTCAGTACATCCATCAATTCATACATACAATGTGAAAGTCAGTTGATTGTAACCATAATTACTTTAATAAGGGTGTTGAATTAACATATATAAATGAAGTATATAAAGCTTCTAATCTTAGAAACTGACATTATATTACATTTCAACCTTCTGAATTCGAAGTCAATCATTAATTAGTTCATTTACACGATGTATAGTTCATTATTAATTTAGCCAATAAAGAAACAATCAAACAATACTTGGTTATAAGAAACAACAATAAAACTGAAGATTTAGAGAAATATATAGAATGAAAAAAATTGCAACCATTTCGCTGATTTAGAACAACGTCCCTTAAAGTGAACGATCAAAGATTTATATCTAAACAGAGAACCTCAGCACGGAATCGAGTACATTACTTACATCTTGATACACAGACACATAAATCCTTTTCATTTGTGATTTCGTTCTCCTTATAATTCAAATGGAGGTGTTAGTGACACTACACTGTTGCCTAAACAAAAGTAGAATTCAAGTAAAACTCAAACTCATGACTTAGGGCTGAAAGTTAAACCCCATAATCATTGAGTTACTATTCCATGAGTAAATTACACGTAGCCTATTTTGGTTGGATAGTATAACCCAATTTTAAAAAAAGCAACAGTAAATTTCTCTCATCTATCGTAAAAAAATCGATTCTGCAATGTATTTATGAAGCGATGAATATCGCAATCTCTTCGAACAAACTGACACACACACAACTCCCTCTTTATACTGCAGTTTGGGGCTGACAGCAATTATTAATTTATAAAAGCATTTTCACATAAATTTTCTAAATATTTTGTGAATTAACAAAGGCAAACATAGTTAATCCTTAATGGAAACTCTGTGTTAATCCTTAATTTATTTACTAAATGGAATGTGGCTAGCAGTAAAATCTAGGACGAACGATTCATGCTGGTTGACATACCAGTTGAGTATACCTCCATCCTTGTAATCGAGTCCCGGTGTGGACAGTAATACTGAGAAGCAGGCACATCGAGCCGGCGAGTCCTAAATAAAACGAAACGACATTCTTTTGTCCCACTACTAGCCCCACTCTATTTATTCGATAAAAACGTGATATACAATAGCTATATCGAAGTATTCCTCACAGGATGCGCATATGGCAACTAAGATTAAACAAAATTCAGTCAAGAATATCGACAATAAGATAATTCAAATTATTACATAGTGAATTATTAATTCAAAAACAAACAAAATGCTGTCAGGTAGGATTAAAATAATACATGACGTGCAATATTAGATAACCGTGAATTTCATTTCAATGTCTAGCAATATCGTACCGAAGAAACAAGACAATATTGCAAAAAGGAAAGTAAAATTATGGGATGAAAAATTAAGATACGAATGGATAGTAATGTGAATAAATCATACAGAGAAACACAAAAATTTGAATGAGTAGAGACGACTATAATTGATTTTCAACTTGGTCTATGAGTTTATTAGTGAACAGATATTCAAAGTATACTAATGAATAGAATGATACGTCAGACAATTTTTCATATCTGTGAAGTGATGATAACAAATATATTTAGGTATAAAAATAGTCTACTTTCAACCTAAAACAATTAACTTCAACACAGATATTTATAGAGGTAGTAATTTAAAATATCTTTTAACAACCCTAATTGCTATAAGTTTGAAGTTGAATCAGTTTATATCAGAATGTCGTCAAATAAGAAGACAAGCTGCAGAAGAAATATTTTTCTCCTACAAATTACTTTTTAGTTGCAATATGTTATAAATACAAGGTTGGTATATTGATGGAATTCAATCAACATTCGCTGAGCAACTGATAAAACAGATTTGTTTAACTATATCCGGCATATTTCAATTAAGACATACATATTATATGCAAAATGCCCAAACATAAGGTATAAAATGAATGGATTCGTGATAAATTATAATCATATTTGAAACTCAGAATAAAGTAAAAGTCTTTCGATGTGTCACAACACCAACTCAGTGGAAAATGGATGACACTATAGCAAACTAACGAACTAATGACGCTTAAGTTGGCGACGAGATAAATTCTTTACTCGATGGACACTAAAACCGCACTAGGTCATGATTCATTTTTCTCAGTGGATTCTAGGATGGCCAGTTATTACTTCTGTTGCTTTAAAAGACGTAACCCATGCATAAACAGTTCAGTGAAATCAATACTTCAAAGATGTATGTTTGGAAGTGTCATTGATCATATACTTATCCCTCAGTGGTGTTGGGAAAATGATTATTGAAATTGACGAAACTGTTATTAGGAAAGGGAAGCATAATATAGACATGATTGCTAAAGTTGGATGGGTGAATAGTAATTTCATCTATTTTATTGATAGATTTTTGGGGAATCGAACGGTACGTTAAAAAAAGTCATTTACAAGAAGTGCTAAATAGGATAACCTCAACTCTCATAGTCTTTTCTGGGATCATGTCGTCCACATCTAATCTTTTCTAATGTAACTACCAATGTAACTACTTTTACTACGTTAGCGTTTTGATAATCTTAGCCCGTTGTCCTGTCCTAGTGTGACGTAGTAGCTCGAACGGATACAAAAAGGTGTCAGGTTCTACACTGCCTACGACTGATTAACTTATAATAATAAACCACGATTAATTATGGTACCAAAAATAACCAAAGTGTAATCGAGATTTTAAGTTTTTTGAGCTGGATGGTTTAATTATGAAGCGTTTATTGGATGAAGAGGATCAGCGCTTACTTCAATCAAAATTATTTTGATTACTTCATTAGTATTAAACCAATCCACTCTGCCGATCATGTTTTTGTTAGTTTTTTTTTCTCAAGTCATATTATTTCTATGCAACGTTTTTTTTTTGAGCTACGACCATACGATTTAACCGATCGATACTGCGTTGATTGATAACTTGGATTTATATTAATGTGCCGACTGATCAAAGATGTACTTGGATGCCATGGTTTTAGGAAATCTCTTAAGTTTCGGAATCACCTCATTTTAGACTTTTGATATTTTCTCAATCAAATTTTTGTTCGAAGTTGTCCACATACATTGATGTGATAACATGGCTTTCCACCAACATTTTGTGTTCGTATGTAAGTAGATTAAATGGGTGTCCAATCTTTCCAACATTGTGGAGCTTATCAAAATTGACACAATTTATTTCGTAGGCAATGTTGCGTTTGTTTCCCACTTGCTGCTACGAGTTTCTGTCCTCGCAGAATAGAACGAATTGATTATATTGGCTAATGAATGACAGTAACTCCGAAGAGTCCTAAAATCCTGGTGGTGATTCCTAAAATGCTTTCGGCCCTCTGAGCGATTCTGTGATTGTATATGAATTCGCTAGACACTTTTGGTGAAGTTACGTGAGTAGCGAATATATAATTTATTGCTTATCGCATATTCAGAAGGCTTTAAAATGAATTCTGACTCTTCTAAAAACTGTCCAATAGATCAATGCTTTCGTGAATTGTCATCTTTATAGCTGTTATAATTACGTACTTTGGATTTTATTTTTAAATTCTTCTGTAAATTTGATCCGGTGCTGAAGATATTGTTGACTATCTTAACTGATGAATATCTTCAAATTTATCTGTTTGTGCCTTGAATAACAAGAAATATCATATCACAATACATAACAATGTGTTGACAATAGAAAAGTAAATAAGGTTTAAAACAGATGGTGAAAAAAGAAAGGAAATCTAATCTTACTAGCTTGTTCTAATTGCATAGTTAATGAGCTAATTTCATTTAAATGTGTATCCGACAATGTTAATGCATCGTCTAATTGTATTCGTAAACCAGCTAGCTGTGATTCACACTTAGCATGATTAACAATATATGAATCCATTACATTTTCGTTTTCATTATTTATTAACAAATTATTAATACTGCTATCACCATTAGATTTCAGGAAAGCATTTTTACAATTATCACATTTATTTTCTTGTAATTGATGATTCATTGATTTATCAAGTTGAACTGAGCCTAATTTATTGCTATTATTATTAATATTATCACCATTCTTCAGTAGATCTGATGATGATGCTGATGCTGTCAGATTTGATCCACGTAATGGAGTTGAATGTAGTCCGTTCAGCAAAGCCAAATGATGCGGATGAGTGGAGGAGAATGAGAAACCTAGAAAAAAAATTTCAGATAAAAGAACGAAAAAAGGACTTTTATACACCGTGAAATGGATGTTCATGTTCCATATAGATTCACAAACGTTTATCTCTGCAGACATGTCAACATATGGTATTGGTAAAATGCTGAGGAATTTAAATGTGTTAAAATAATAATTATTATTATTATTACCAATAAGATGTAAGTGCTAAAACCATTAGAATGCATGTTAGATCAATTTATCATATTCTCAATCACTGAGAACGCTGACTTACAAAACTTTCATCAACAAGGTAAATAGTTTAAAGTTATCAGAAGTACAACTAATGATTATTTACATTGCCTTTTACCAGTTATTATTACATTGGAAACTTCGTCATGAACCTGCACCAGCAAAGTCACAAGAGGTCTCAGTCAAGTCTCCAAGTAAACAAAGGGTAAATCGCGCTAATCCTGTATACTAACTAGATGAGGCCATGTGAATGATCACACTTGGATTCTGTATGGGAGTTCCGAAGATGTAGTATATGTCTGTGACAGGAGATTCGAAAGTTTTAGTGAATGAAGTCTGTTGTTTTATTCGACATAGGATTCGAACATCGGAAACTCCAAATTGTAGAGTTTGGACCACATTTTCAGGAGGCTAGATGTAGCATTTTGTGAACTCAAATGATTGACATTAATGATACATAGGGAAAAAAGATGGAACCGTAGGCGAAAATTTTATACCTTATTTTTGCAAATTCATTCCTTCTTCTGGAATTACAACCTCGGTCTGAGCTCTTTATTATCACAGTTTTCGTTAGGGATGTTCAAATAGCAGGAAAAATAACTTGTACCACTTACCATTTTATAAATAACCTTTTTAAAAACTTTTACTGCCAAATTAGTCAAACAGCTATTATCTGTAAATGTTTTAGTACATTATTTTGTTACCATATATTCAAGAACGATGAAAATATGTTTAGTATTAATGACAGTTTATCGGATCAATCTTCTTTAATGAATTTAGCTTAAGAATGAATCGCTGCTCTGAACTGACCAAGAAAAGATGCAAAAAATATTATTTTTATTCATTATTCCGAGTAATCTATTCCTAGATGACCCGTTCTATTAATTGACTTGTATCAGTTATGGATTTTGTACCAGGTGAATTTATCGACTATCGTGAATGAAGAGGTGTAGAAAATAAATATGGAAAAGAACTTCAGCGCACAACTCCGTCTGTAGCTCTCCTAGAGTTACTGCCGGTCCCAAGCCCGGATAAAGGAGGAGGGTTGGGCATGGTGTTAGCGTCCCCATCCCGTAGAAAACTAACTCACTAAAAAAACGCTAACCAGAAAAAATAACTCAAACCATTTAAACTCTGCCCTAGGAGTTAGAAGGTCTTCAGTTAGAATAAATATGACGCCTCATGGTGAAAGCCGAGTTCCTTCGGAAGCCACGAGGCCGATGCCCCTTCTAACAACCAGAGAAACAATTTTTATAGGTACATGGAACGTCCGGGCAATGTGGGAGACCGGGAAGACCAGTCAAATAGCAACGGAAATGAGGAGATACTACTTGGCAGTAGTCGGAATCAGCGAAACCAATTGGACCCAAGCTGGACAACAAAGGCTAAATACGGGAGAGATGCTGCTATACTCGGGTCACGAAGACGAAAATGCCCCACACACTCAGGGAGTTGCTCTCATGCTGTCCAAAGTAGCACAAAATGCACTTGTAGGATGGGAATCTCACGGATCCAGAATCATCAAAGCATCATTCAAAACAAAGAAGGAGGGGATCACAATGAACATTACCCAATGTTATGCACCCACAAATGATAGCAACGACGACATTAAAGATCGATTCTATGAGAGATTGCGATCAATCACAGAGAAGTGCCCAAGAAAGGACCTCACCATTCTGATGGGAGATCTAAACGCCAAAGTCGGAATAGACAACACCGGATATGAAGATATCATGGGACTGCATGGACTGGGAGAAAGAAACGAAAACGGGGAAAGATTTGTCAATCTGTGTGCATTCAACAAATTGGTCATAGGCGGCACAATATTTCCACACAAACGTATACACAAAGCCACATGGATCTCACTGGACCACACCACAGAGAACCAGATAGATCATATTTGCATCAATAAAAAGTTTCGAAGGACAATGGAAGATGTGAGAACCAGGAGAGGAGTGGATATGGCTTCAGATCACTACCTGGTTGTGGCCAATTTAAAACTGAAGCTAAAGAAGAACTGGAAAACTGGACAAGCAGCTCTGCAAAGGTTCAATACAGCCTTCCTTCGAGATACTGACAAACCCAATGAATTCAAGATAGCCCTCAACAACAGGTTCCAAGTCCTACAGGATCTACTGAAGGAAGAAGAAACTACTATGGAGGATAACTGGGAAGGTATCAAAGAAGCATTAACTTCAACGTGTCAAGAGGTTCTGGGCCCCAAGAAGCACCATCATAAGGAATGGATCTCTATTGAAAAACTGGACAGGATCAAAGAAAGGAAGAACAAGAAGACAGCAATTAATAACAGCCGAACAAGAGCAGAGAAAGCCCAAGCACAAGCTGAATACACAGAAGCAAACAAGCAAGTGAAGAAGAGCATTAGAGCCGACAAGCAGAAATACGTGGAAGAACTCGCAACGACGGAGCAAAAAGCCACAAGAGAAGGAAATATAAAACAACCATGTGATACAATAAAGAAACTAGCAGGGAAATATAGTAAACCAGAGAGACCAGTCAAAGACAAAGAAGGAAGACCGATCACTAGGATTCAGCAACAGCGGAACAGATGTGCAGAGTGCTTCGAGGAACTCCTGAATAGGCCGGCTCCAATGAATCCACCGGACATCGAAGCAGTACACACAGATATTCCTATAGATGTCAATCCACCAACTACCGAAGAAATCAGAATGGCCGTCAGACAAATCAAGAGCGGGAAAGCAGCAGGACCCGATAATATACCAACTGAAGCACTGAAGTCGGACATCGAAGTAACTACGAACATGCTTCATCTTCTATTCAAGAAGATTTGGGAGGAGGAACAAGTGCCGATGAACTGGAAGAAAGGACACCTCATCAAGATTCCAAAGAAAGGAGATCTGAGCAAGTGTGAAAATTACAGAGGTATTACACTACTGTCAGTACCAGGAAAAGTCTTTAACAGAGTGTTACTGAACAGGATGAAAGACACAGTAGACGCTCAACTTCGAGATCAACAAGCTGGATTCCGTAAGGATCGGTCGTGCACAGACCGAATTGCGACACTACGGATCATCGTCGAACAATCAATTGAGTGGAACTCGTCACTCTACATTAACTTCATTGATTATGAGAAGGCATTTGACAGTGTACCAGGGCCGAGAGTGGGGAGGGTTCGCCCTCCCTCTCGAAATACTCTCACACGGCCACGCGTATATAGCCTCTGCCAGGGAAGTCCTACTCACTGCCTTCTCGTGGCGGGGGTGTTGTTTACGAAAATGAGAGGACGAAAAGCGAATGTCCGGCGCTTTAACCGGATCCCAAACCAATGGTGCACATGGGCTCCAGTATCCGGAAGGAACAAATGGCGTACGAACCAATCGTTGGTCACCGGCTACCATGGGACTGCATCTCCTCACGATGCTCCACTGCCTTGTGGATCAGACGTTTAGTTCAAAGGCTCGGGGTGTGCCCCCTAAGAAAACCACCTGCTTCGGTTCGGGCACCCGAGCAGTATCACAGCCCTCACACAAATCAATTGAGATTCGTGTGGCGCATATGAATTTGGTGCCTCCTTGTACCAATACCTATGTGTTAAAATAAATAAATGAAATAAAATTTGACAGTGTAGATAAGAGAACGTTATGGAAAATTCTTCGACACTACGGAGTTCCTGAGAAGATTGTCAATATTATCCGGAACTCATACGACGGACTACAGTGCAAAGTAGCGCATGGAGGATAGCTGACAGACGCGTTCCGAGTAAGGACCGAAGTCAGACAAGGCTGCCTACTCTCTCCCTTCCTCTTTCTTCTGGTGGTCGACTGGATTATGAAGACTTCGACATCTGAGGGGAAACACGGCATACAATGGACAGCTCAGAACCAATTAAAAGATTTGGACTTCGCAGATGACCTAGCCCTCCTATCGCATACACACGAACAAATGCCAGCATAGCAGCAGTCTCTGCATCAGTAGGCCTCAACATACACAAAGGGAAAACCAAGGTCCTCAAACACAACACGGAGAACAGCAATCCAATCACTCTTGATGGCGAAACTCTGGAAAATGTGGACGTCAAGTTGAGGATTGGAAAAGCAAGGACAGCATTCCTTCAATTAAAGAACATATGGAACTCAAAACAACTTTCAACCAATATCAAAGTCAGGATCTTCAATACCAACATCAAGCCAGTTCTATTGTACGGAGCTGAAACTTAGAGAACTACAACAACCACCATGAAGAAGGTACAAGTATTTATCAATAGCTGTCTACGCATGATACTCAACATCCATTGGCCGGATACCATCACCAACAGCCTTTTGTGGTAGAGAACAAACCAGCTTCCAGCTGAGGAGGAAATTAGGAAAAGACGATGGAAATGGATAAGACATACATTTCGGAAATCATCAAACTGCATTACGAGACAAGCGCTAACCTGGAATCCTGAAGGGAAGCGGAAAAGAGGAAGGCCAAAGAACACATCACGTCGGGAAATAGAAGCGGATATGAAAGGGATGAATGAGAACTGGAAAGAGCTGGAAAGGATTGCCCAGTACAGGGTTGGATGAAGAGTGCTGGTGAGTGGCCTATCCTTCTTCACGAGGAGCAACAGGCGTAAGTAAGTAAGTAAGTACTTCAGCGCACAGTAGATCAACGGTAGACTTTTTATGTCAAAAGATATGACATATAAACAGCTCTCAGAGGACTGGATTTATATCAATGGTAACACCACATCCTCTTTGTATAAGTAAATGCGTCAAAAATAACACACTTACCTGCAAACGCTAATTGACTTCCTGGCAATTCTAATAAACTATCGGAACAACGTCCAGAATATTTATGATCACTGTTAGATGATTCGGGAAAGTCATCACCTCTATCTGCATCTTTACATTTTCCATTATTGTTATTATTTGTTACATCTGGTAGTTGTGAATCATGCCCATTATTTCGTCCATGATTAGAAGGACCTTTATCAGCTACATTTTCACCATCTACCATTAATTCATCATCTTCGTCATCAGTTTCTGGTTGAAAATAAGACGTATCAGTTTCACTACGTAAATGAGGTTGAAACGGTGCACGAGAAGCACGTATATTAGACCATGTCCAGTCAGCAATTGATATATCCATAGAATCTAAATGTCCATCGGTCTGTTGAGATTGAATCCAGTCAATAGAAAACCAAGGATGGTTATATACTTCAGATAAACAATGAGCTTGACTGCCAAGTCTTTGAGTACGATCACAGAGAAGTTCTGAGTGGAAATCATTAACAGATCAAACGAAAAGTTTGTCAAACAAAAATAAAGACGAATAGAATTCCGACAATGTGTCTTACTTTTTCCTTTATACCAACTGATAAATCGAACACTGAACTTCTATGGTTCATTTTAAAGTAATAACACAGCATATATTGATTTGATAAGCTTTAAGTCACACATATGGTGCAGGGGTTAGGTATATTACCTTGTTGCTCAAATTAAAGTAATTGAATTAACGTTTATGATTAATTAAAAGTACGAAAGCACTAGCCTGAAGATACTTTAGATTAGCGACGTGAAGTACACAGGGCATTTCTAAACCGTACTCAATTTAGGTAGAAGGAAAACCCTGAGAATGCTTCCATATTCAACATCAACAAAAATTACTTTGAAGAAACATCGTAACAATTCCAACTCGAAAAATAAACTTATAATAAACCACTTCTGGAATGACAGATAGGAAACATTTAAGATGAACGATTAGGTAATCAGTAGTTTAGGACAAAGGTAAGGAGGCGAAATAGAATAGATTGTCAAAATTAATTCAAATAAGCAAGAGAACTCAGAAGACAAGTTTAAAATTTGAAATTTAAGCTAACTAACAGCCTATAAATCTGAAGGATTATACGCTCAATAACTAATCGATTATGTAGTATCCTGAGATATAAAACTGAACTGAGATCTTAGATATTTTCTGAGGAAATAATTATTAGGCAAAGTATGTCAGGATAATGAAGTGAGATTAAAAGTAGGACTTTTGATTTATATGAAATATGATAAACAATATAAAGCAAAGAAAGAACAAAAATAAAGAATCCCAAATCTAATAATTATTAATGAAAATCTGTTTACCCTATTACTGTCAAGTAAGACGAAATCAACGCAAGCGAAGGGATTACGGACAACGTTGCGATAACATTTCAACGCAATAAGATAAAAATAAATACATGAAAAGCGAAAAATTCGAAGTAATAGCAGTATTGGTGGTAATATAAAAGGTTAAACGTGTTATAAGTTTGAAAGGTAAGGATAGATCAATGGGAAAAAGATTATAAAACAATATTGAAACCCAGAATTCAAAAGATCAATAATGAAGGCATCTGAGCTAATGTTATAGACTTTCAGCCATATCATCCATCTTCAACCGTTAATCAAATCTATCGCGTGGATCCAAACTGAGTAGTCCTCACCTAACAACACAGATCAAGACATCAGTCCACGAATTGAAACTGATATCATGTCTGGATTTGGCACCCTCTAGCTAACTTCAAATATGTAGCTACATCAGTTAGAAATGCGAGTCAAAATATATAGTGGTTGGGCAAATATGACACACATACCAGTTACTTCAGTCAATCGAGATTTGCAGCTTCATTGACTGATTTCCCATCTCTACTTGCTGACGTACGTATAGCTTCAGTATTATTCAATCAATGATTCCTTCATATGGGAGAACTGTACCTACAAAATCCATGGTTAGATACTAGCGACCTATGTTTAGTAAAAACCAACAAAACTAGTGGGCATTTATACTCAACCTAACAAATTGCTAGTCACTATGACAATACTACACCACATTCACAATTAATCTATCGATACTCATATTTAGATATCCGTTTTATCATTGAATATGATACAAAGCAATGGAATTTAGCTTTACCTTCCAAGCAAATCACTCCACAGAATCAGTAGATCCATTATTTATCAATTTATTCTATAAATTCATTTCAGCCAACTATTATATTAGACAATAAAATACTAATCAGATTTATGAAACCCAAATATGAGGATAAGTGTAGGTTAACAACCCTAAAACCTGACGTTCGGTATATACATTATTCAAAAGACTAAATTCAGAATACCAATCAGTCAGTTATAATCAACGTGCAGCCTGAAATAAATGTGCGTTAGCGCAAGTTTCCATAAAACATTAAAAAGATTAGATGAATTTCAAAAGATGAATAGCGAAGAAAATCGACATAATGTACCAGACATGATAATAAGAAAGCATAAATTCTGAGAATATTGGTTGAAAAGTTAAGAATGAAAGGTATAAATGAAAGAATGATGAGAGTCAAGATTTAGAGCCGGATAAAGAATGAATACATGAGAACTATGTTATACAACGTCACCAAAAACTGATGATGTTTATTGAGCGGAGCCCAGTCAGGTAGTCCGCATCTAACAATATTTCTCAGACTAACAGTCCGCAGCTTCATGGACTGATGTGATACTACGCTTTAAATTAACTCCCCCTAATTTTTTCGCTAAACATTTCTGCACTAGCTAACACTACCCATCAAGATAAGAGATGGTTAGATATACGTGTAAAAGGGTTTTTGGATAAAGAATTCACTTGATGCATATATAAAATTCCTGATTTGGTTTTCAGATAAAAATAAATTTTTCCAATAATGATTAAAATCAAGAATCTAAATCATTTTTTTCAGAATATATCTAAATATTTATAAAATGCTGAATGAAAAAAAACATCTTTTATTATTGTTATTTTCTTCCTTACTTATGGTATCCAGTTTATCAACAACTTCAAGCACACTAACTAAGTAAAATACACATAGAATAGAAGAATTTTCATACTAAATAATGAAATGTAAGTTTGATGATGATGAAAAGATTCAGCGAATATATATATATATATATATATATATATATATATATATATATATCATATGATCGAAGGTTTAAGGTGCAAGTACCTTGAAATCATAATCTGAACTAAACAAAATCACCTGATGGTCGGTGATAGTGACGGCGATGATGATACCAATATTAGTACAGATTTCAAACAACAAAAATGAACCAATAGTTCAAGTGAACATCTTTGAATTAATCTCTAAATATATAAATATACACACACTAAAAAACAATCTAATTTTTCTCGAGAAACGTACTCACTACTTTTCTTGTTTTACATCTCTAAATTCTCCTGTTTATCACATATTTGCATATAATTATCACATCCATTAGATCAAAAATGCAGAGAATGATAAAATAAATTGGCAAGAGAAAGGTTTTGTATATGTGTACGTGTATGTGTGAGGAAGAGAGAGGGATAGGAAGGGTGATCTCTTAAACTAAACTATGATCGGACATTTAATCATTAAAGATTTCACCATTCGTATGTAAATCTCACTTCAAAGTCTATATTTCAATATGAATCAAAATATTTGACAAGAATTAAAAGAATACTCACAATTATAACTGAAAGTCTATCAGCTCAGAAATATAATATACAACAAAGTTAAATGATATGGTACTGTAAAACATGATGTTTTAAGAATCAATCAATGGAAAGGTATTTATGGATATTTTCAATTTTTTAGAACTGTTTTGTAAAATATTCATGAAGTTGAAGAAATCAATACTCTAGTCAGCATTCAATATAAGTCATTTACATTATAACTGTAGATCAACATTTCTTATGCAAAATAAAGTGTCGAAGACAAGAAAGTTAAATAATAATTAACCATTATTTCTTTATCTTCAGTTAAACACTGATATCCATTTCGAATTCATTAAATAGCAGGTCTTGAACGGAATACCCATTTTAAATTATTTTTGTCAATGACCGGTTTGTATTAAATGCTTAATGAATTTAAATGAATAAATTTCCAAATATATTTATTTTAAGTGAAACTGACTGAGTTGGCAAACTTAATCAAGTGTACGAAGAACATAAAAAAATGTACGTCAGTCAGATAGTTCTAACAACGGTCAGATAGTAACCATGGTCTAAGGTTCCTTACGAGATTTGACTACCGTACTCATACATGTAAATCATGCTGAAAAATATGGTAAATGGATAAAATCAAATTATTGACCAGAAGGTTACTCAATCTTAGTCTACTTCCACACAAAATCTTTTAAAATAGAATACCTGATAAAAACAAAAAAAAACCTAAGTACCTAGATGAATTCAATGTACTTATATTTACGATAATTATAAAAGTGTTTCAAACTACTTGAACAATCTGGTGTATGTCGAAAATATGAACACATCACTGATAATTCTTAAATGGCGTAGTTTTGTAGTGAATATAACTGTCAGTCAGTCATGTGCAATGTCAAACCTGGCACATACGTGCATTGGTTAGAGTTTCCATATCATATCAGAACAGCGAGATAAAGGTATTTCGATACAAATTTGAGAGTAGCACAAGTAATAATAGTACTACTAGTAGTGGTAGAAGTAGTAAAGATTAGGCATACAAAAAGGAGAAAAAGTATAAGGAGCTTTCAATACTCAGATTTTGAAGAAACGCAAAGAGTGTATGCACCCGCGTCGTTGTGAGCGGTTCTGAGTCATATCACTTAAAGCTGATAAATTTGAAAAAATGTGATACGAAAAAAAGTTTGAAACCACCCTATTGATTACCTTTAACTAATATAAATCGAAGAGACTATAGTGAGTCGACCCATTAGTGAAGATTTGAATTATTTCGTTGTTGATATTCATGACTGAATTTCAATTAGTCTTATTGTCACAATCTGAAAGAATGCACATATTACAACTAAGACTGATCAAAATTCAGTCCTCAATATCAATAACTGGACGACTGAGATCCTCACTAATGACGATACAAACATAATACGCGTTGAACAACTTAGTGGATAACTGAATAATAAGTCTTGGTTAGCAAACAGTCTCATTAAACAGTACAAAACTGATAGCCGATGGTAGATTACTACTTCCTGAACAACAAAATACTCAAAACAGTATTGGAAATAAAAATATTATTGCGAAAAAAGACGGGTAAATATTTATGCGTATGTAAGTACCAATGTATATATATATAGAGAGAGAAAACTCACTTTTCATAAAGTCCAAACAAGCATCGGAAACATTAACATTTTCAGGGAATTTCAAACTATTTGCATGATTCATAATATTAGCATAAGTATTGACTAATGTTTCTGAATAGAATGGTGTAACACCATAAAGCATTTCATAAATAACAACACCTAATGCCCACCAATCCACTTCAAATCCATAACTCCCACCACCGATTCCCTTGAAAAAAAACAAGATAATAATAATAGTAATTGGAGAAGGAACGAACAAAACTGGACGTATCAACAAAACTTTAGTCAGTATTTGTATGAAATAGAATACAGAATTCCAAGTTAAGCTAGACTGGTAACTTTTGCAAAACAGTGATAGTGTGGTATTGTCATATGATAGATGGTATGGGTGCAAAACGTGCCTTATCGATCGTCATATTTTATGTCTATAAAATGAATATGATAAATAAAATATAACTAACAGATAAACTTTTGTTGTCATGTTTATTAACATCATATTGGATCAATCAACTGTCTTGCTGAAGACATAACTTTTAATGAACACATTGGATATACATGAATTAATGCCGTTTTACTTACGAAACTAAAGAATTTCAATCTGTTCCTAATGGAAGTATGTAATTCTCAAATGTTTTACAATAGATCTTTGAATCGGATCAATATATGATGAATAAAATTTCGCAAGAAAGCAAAACTTGCAGTACATATAGAGTTACAAATTTTCAAACTTGTTTTTTTCATACGATTAACAGAAGCTTGGAATCATTAGTCATTTTGTGACCCCAAATAATTTTATTCTCGGTTAATCTTGGTTCATAACTGATAAGTCAAACAATTTTGATTGAGTATGTAGTGCATAAATGATAGTTTTAATTCTATAATGTATCCACTCAGTTGACTGTCTGTTTGTTACATCTTGAAGTAATTTAATTATAATTTAAGTACTTTAATACAGACAAAACGTTATCAGAAAATTATGCAAACCGAATAATATTTAGTCAGAAAAACGATATACCAGGAATTAAGTGTTTGGTAGAATGATCATTTCGGAAATAAACTAGAAATCATTCACAGATTCAAAAACAGTGTACTTGAAGAAAAAAAGGTTAAGGTACTTAGTATGGGGGTGTGAAGATTCTTGAACTTCATTGAAACCATGAATATAAATTAGACCACCATCGAAAACCTGGGAGCACTGGACGGCCATTTAGTCCAAGCATGGAACTCCTCAGACATGCGCATCCACAATCCCACTAGTACGGCTAACTTAGACCGGTTCATGATTTCGATGAAATAGTTTAAGTGTAATATAAAAAGTCAGGTGGCATGCACATTTTTGTGTTCAATGTCATCGTATATTACTCATAATGTATATGTGTAGTTTCGTTTATAAAACAGATTATATACAATAGTCAACATTCAATATTTCCTAAGATTTGAAAAATCATGAAATCAAATAAGTATGTTCTTTTTTTAAAAAAAGCAGCAATTTTCAGATGAAAAAAATACTGTAACAATTAAAAGCGAAGAAGATTACGCGAAGAAAATTCAATTCATGAACTCAATTATTAAAATAAATTATTCTTTACATTAAAATCGATCCAATACAGAACGAACAGTCAGAAAATATGTGGAATCGTTTGAAGACATTTCTTCATATATATATATATATATATATATATATATATATATATATATATATATATAATAAATCAAAGATTTGGTAAATACCATTGGTATTAAACCTAAGTTTTATCAATTTATCGAAAATGAATAAATACCAAATGAGCTTTAATTATTAATCTTCGAAATCCCATAAATGTGAATAAAACTGTACACATAGATGATAAGTATTATACCAACTAGATATGATATAAGGTAAATGGTCAACTGACTAGAACCAAGACAAACAAAAGGTTTAGTAGTAGGCAACTATAAGCATTAAAGTAAGACTGAAATTCAAAATGTCAAACTTATCAGCAAGATCCGAGAAGAAGAAGAAGAAGAATGTATGTTAAAAATGAACATGAGCTGACAATGAATAAATAAGTTGTACCCATCATGAACCTACCGTGTACCGAACTTAGGTTAACTTCAGGACGATTATATTTATTATGATTGAAATACTGAACCCAATTTCAACTTCAGATAGTCCTTGATTTTAAAACATATAATTGGTGCTGAGAATTTAAAAGCAGGCGTCTTTAAAAACTTGTATATTCCCCTAGCTGCATAATGTCATAAGAACCGAAATTAGGCATTCAAATGAAACAATAAAAATATAGAGGAAACAACGCAGAGAATATACAAGAAAGCAAATTCAGAACAACCTTCGTTTCAGGTTATTATATAGAACAAAATGTAGTTATATTAACCAAGAACACCTTTCAGTCTCAGAAAACACTGGTCAAAATCTATATAACATACGCAAACGATAAATCTTGTGATCCTTCTTCCTTCTCTCCTCAATCATAACAAATACACACTCCTGTCATACAACATGTATTAATCACACACTTTTTACAAATTAATTATTAATGTGCTTACACATTATTTTGTGTATATCTAAATCTACTAATAAAATGATTCAATAAAGAAAATTCAAAAAATTTGGTTGTTTATAAATGTTGATGCAGAGGATGGTGATAATGATGATTGCATGTAATCAGTGTACCACAAACAACATTTTACACATAAAAATGTTGAAATCAAAATAATAATAATAAAGCAATGACAACAGACTAAAGTACACAATAATTTCGATATTTTTTCTCCCACTTTATTCTTCTTTTATAAAACCAAAAAAATATTTAAAAATGCAGTTAATAGTAGTAGTATTCATGAAAAGATTTTAGACAATCAGACACTGTTGTAAAATGCTTCATTTTTATTCTTTGCAGCTGTATATAAATTTAAGTGTAGATAAGAACAGAACAACAGATTTTATATGTCACTTAGAATGGATGTAGATATATTGATAGATTTCGATGTATATAAGCGTGTGTATATTGAAGTATAACTAAACAAGACAATGAAAAGATGTAAAGTGTGAAATGGGAATAAGGATTTGTATATACATATACTATTCACAAACGCTGGCCTATTGATTATTCTTGTTTTCCAAACTCTGTTAACCTCATTTCTCTTGTAGTGCAATGTAACTTTTTTCTCTTAAAAACAAAGTAGATTCAATTGTGTATGCGGTGTGTGTGTGTGTGTGAATATTAGTGATTAATGAATGTTATACACACACAAATATATATATATATATATATATATATATATATATATATATATAAGATCAATCAATTTTCAATTGTTGAAAGTGCAGCTTTTCTTAAAATCTACACTTTAAGAAAAAAACGAATGGATGATTCAACCAAATATCTCTTAAACGTTAATACTTTTTAATAATAATGATAATAATATATAGATTCTATATCTAATTCAATTTTCAATAATAGTTTACAACCGGGAAAATTTAATTAAACATGTAAATATGTGAATTGGTTTAATTTCTTTAAAAAATATTTTTAAAGAAATATTTAGAATTGTGAAATGATGTTGAAGAAAATAAACGGATATTTCACATTATTAATGAAATTATATTCATTTCAATCATTTATGACAATATTGTCTAATAAATTTAAAAGAGGTCAAACCATTTCATGCTCATAGTGATTACGTTAAGTAGTAAGATAAATGACACGATATGATCGATCCTATTTAGATTATAATTTATCAGTTGAAACTACTAGTAGGAACAAATGAAACGGAACATAATAGTCCTTTACAAAAGGTACAGCTGGATGACAAGTACCAATTAGCACGAAATCTAATTCCAGGGTGTACAGCTGACTACTAATAACGAAGTATAATAGTAATTATAATAATGTGACACTATCATGTAGATCTGATTTTGTAATAGACAAGTACAAGCTTAGAAAATGGTGGAAAGAAAAAGCGGTTAACCAGGATATCTTCTTTGGTCATGACGCTTTTAAACTCTACGTAATCAAACCATCTGGATTGAGCCGCTGCTTTTTTGAATATTGGTGCAAAGCTTCTAATGGATTTGACAGTTAAACAATAGAAAGTGGTCAGTTAAAATGTAATAAACTATCCTCGTTAACCGTTGCCTATATTAGAGTGTCAGCACAGTAAGGCCTTTACCTATTTAAGCTTGTTCCGGTGGAAAAGCTGATTTTAAGTTCTTAAATAAATTTTTTTAAGAAGAACTACGTAAAAGGGAGCAATAAAAATCGAGAGATAGACATCTGCAATGACTCTGGTATCGAAAACACGACCATAACGCGTATAAAATTGTTGATGAAAGACAGGAGAACATCCTCGCAAATAGATTCTTGCACACCCAAATTGGACGAATAAATAATTACTATAATATGTTGTTACGTATATCAAGACAATGCAACACGTTCTTTCTTGAGTACACTTAACAAGTATTGATCGACAAGAAAAACATGAGTTGTCATGAAAAATTTATAGTTCATAAAGTATTTCACATCGACTTTTAATTTTACAGAGATAATTTATGGTAATAAATGCAGCAAAACGAATGGTTGCATGAGTGAAACACTTTGATAACTTTAAATTATAATGTTGAGTCGAAAAAAAAGTCAGTATACTGGGCGATGGTTTAAAGTTAAATATATATCACATACAGAAACTGTTCGGTGATCATTTCAAAGTTCAAAAAAACATTTTAGTATGGAGATAATGATGGAAGATGGTTGTGCAATGACATGAATTAATTGGAGTTAGACATACACAGCAGTGGATGCTGAGTTAGTGGCCCATATGTCAAATATTTGCCTCAAGATCGAAAGTTCTGAGTCCGAACACCCGTTGTTTGGTCGTGAATGAGTACTGCTGAACCCCATAATAGAATAAACCACATATCCAGGCCTTCATGGATTTTAATGGATGTCCAATATAGACTGATTTGTGATATCGATAACATTCAAACATACCAACAAACCCCTGACAATGAATACTGTTGAAATTGTAACAGTTTCAATAACGGTCATGTTTTCACCGACATTCGGTCTTGTAAACGCATTACCAAAGCGTGACAATAAAAGTAGGTCAACTTAAGCAGTTCCCATAGTTATTTCATTTTTGTAAGTGTTGTGTTCACCGAGTTCAATAACTCAACTGTAAAGTTTTTCTTCATCCTTCTAGACAAAATTATCAACACATACTTAAAAAAGAAATGAGCTTTTAGAAGTTTCCCACAATTAATTAGCAGTCTTTTTCTATCGATCTGGAGTTAAATTAGCTGTGTGCTTAACAGTGAACACCGATGAAAAATCTCAAACTACGAGGCGAAAGCAGCTAATTCATAGCTTCCTGGATTTCACAGATTTTATAGTAAATAACATAATTCTAAAAATTGCCAGGTTCAACCATGATGTATTATCTGATCATTTCTTATCAGAGAAGTGAACAAAGTTAATCCGTCAAATTAAAGATTAAATAAATGCTATCAGCAAACAAAAATCAAAGTGGTAACGAGGGATTAAGTTAAAAGAAAAGAATTTTGGGAGAAAAGAGTAGATGATAAAAATGAACTAGCAAAATGACAATGATAGCAATGATAATAGTCAAAATACGAAACCTTCGCATTGATACATCAACACACACACACACACGTGGACTATATCCTGCATCTAAAAATCAATAAAAAAGTTCTGAAAACGGATTTATAATGTTGAAAAAAATCGCATTTTTGTTTAAATAAAAATGAAAATTGGTGAAACTCCACTTCCACTGTATACAAAAAAGAAATAAAATAAAACAACGACAAACATTTGTTCATTTTCCTAAAACATTCAATTTTAATAAAATCATGACGAAATGAAAAAAAGGAATCAATAATTTTCAATTTTACAGATCAATTCGATAACCAGAAAATACGAAATTTACATGAAACAGAGAACGGAACAATTTGATTCTGATTAAAGAGGGACAGACAGATGTGTGAAATTTATACATTTTCTGTCAAAAATGGATCAAATTAAACGAGATCTGTCTGGATGTAACGATGGGAATTATTTGAATTTATTAAAGGCAGGATAATAATAATAATAATGAGTATTGTTACTCAATTCTCATTACTATTGTTATTAATAGAAATTATTAGACATTAGGAATGTAGAAAAAATTTTCGGTATCAACTGTTCACCGTTTATGTACATACAAAGTTCTTCAACAAAGAATGCTTATGCAAATTTGGATTTAGATTGATATCATGAGTGGATCAATGTTAGATCACCATCGAAAATCTGAAATCACTAGACTGCCGTTTCGTCACAGTACGAGACTCCTCAGTAGTGCTCATCCACGATCCCACACGCAGGACTTGAACCCAGGAACTTCGATCTTGCGCGTGGACGCTTGACCTGAAGACCACTAAGCTGGCATCAAACGGCATTAGTATGTAACTTCGCGCGCGAGTCCAAAGTTCCTGGGTTCAAGCCCTGCATGCAGGATCGTGGAGAGGCACTGCTGAAGAGTCTCATGCTGGGACAAAACAGCAGTCCAGTGATTTCAGGTTTTCGATGGTGGTCTAACATTGGTTCATTCATGATATCAATCTAAACTCAACAATTTTGACAACCCTATACTGATAAATTTGAATTTGACGAAAATAACTGTTCTATTTATAATGATGATACTGATCGGTTAGTCAGTCATAATTGATCTAGAAACTGATATATGAGTTGCATCGGTTCATGTTGCGATATTATATCATGACACAAATATCTCAGAGTGGTAGAAACAATACCAGCGACGGTAAGAGCTGAGAAAATTAAGCGCAAGTAATATGGTCTTAGAGAAAAGAACGAATTCCTAGAATAAAAAAGGTATAATATTATTGTGAAACTCAGGCTCTAAAGGAAGACAAGGAATGAATGCATCTGTAACATCGTAACCGATTCTGAGCCATGTCATCCAAGGTTTTCTACTAATGGTTCTGATAATCACGCGGTCACAACAAACTTCTCTGAACCTACCTTCACCGCGTAACTTAATGGTCAATAACTTTTTGGACTGGTGCCCCTAGCTTTCTTCCACATCACTTCCCCGCTAGCCAAGTTCACAAGCCGCTGTAGGAAGTAGTTAGGCATAGGTAATACACATTCCAGTCAGGTCGGTCGATTAAGATGATATAGGTGATCAATAATCATAAAACTAAGACGGGAAATAGAATGGAACTTACTGTACATTTAGTTTTTTTTTACTCGCTTAGTTAGTTAGCTTTCTAAACTTATGTTACAGTTTTTGGTATAAACTCTTGATAATGTTTACTGAATTAAACTGACTGACTTCACTTGAAACATAAACTTCTCAAGTGTAGATACCTTGAAATGAATATGTGGTTTTCTAGATTACATATAAGGACCTAATGGCAAATAAATATACTTTAAATTAATAAGTTTTATGTTGGTAATTTAAAGCATACACTTTGGATGTGATTTTATTCATCGACTGATATCAGATAGGGAACTTCTGAAAATTAAACAGCCTCCAACAGTTGTTTTCTTCAGTCTGAAAGTTTTTTGAGATACACATTCATGACTAAGTCCGGAACCTTCAGCTTAGAGACGATCATGATACCTGTAAGCTATTGGGTCAGGATTTTCCAACTTTAGTGAATACGTGAAACTATAAAATGCTCATTCTATGTCACTGAGCCAGTGTAATACCACTTTAATATGTTTGGACTAATACCACTTAATGAAAGAAATTACTTTTAAAATATATACAAATCTGTACAAAACTATTGTACTACACAAATGTAATTATCAATACATTTTGTTCACTTATTTAAACATAAGTGAAATAAGCTTTCATTTCATATGGTAACTTAACAATGTGATAAATAAACAATAACCATCAAATTATTCTCCTCAATATAACTTTTACTGTTTTCAACAATACTACCGAAAGATTAAAGTTTTTCCTTGAAATGTAAGAACTATTATTAAATAATCTGTAGGTAAGTTTATAGAAGAGAGTTTGTAAATTAATTCAAAGGATATTAACGCATGAACTATGCAAATCACTAATTTGCACTAAGAACGTAATTTTAGTATTTCATGTTAAGCAAGTGAAGTTTTAAATGTTGGTTTCAAAACTAACCTAAACTAATTTTTCATTTCGTCGTTAGTATTTCACTTATGATGGAGCTTCTCTAAATTATTGGATTACAATGGATAAAAAAGTCAATTCGGTGTACATTTTTGTATGATAAAAAGTGAATGTTAGAAAAACAGAACAAAAAAAAGGAAAAATGAATGCTTTGTTAAATACAATTCATAAAAACGTTCACTTGCAATTATGGGATTTTCACTATATATAGGGACTCGATCTCAAAGAAAAGATTAATAGCTATTAAAAATTTAATATTATTTAAATAACAGTCTATGTCCCATAATCACAGCATATTTTCTTATACGGGTTTTGTTTGAGGCAGATTGAGACATTAAATAATAAAGATAATAACATTATATTACTGAAAATATAAAGTTGGTACACATTCCAATAAAACTTAACAGATATGACAGGAAAAACAAAAAAAGCACAACTCACTAACTGAATACAAGAGTATGTACTAGACAACACGAGATATTTAAGTACGAAAATCAAACTAAGTTAACAAGATTTTAATAAAACGACTGAAATGTTGATAAATGAGCGTACAAATCAAACTAAAATACAATAATCAGTTACTGCATGATAAAAGCACAAAATTTTATTTCGACTATATCTCTATTTTCAGTTGTAAATCTATACTGGGGACACCGAGTGTGCAATATTGAGGTTAGAGTCGGAGTAATAAATGGAAATGGCAAGAGTTGGTAAATTAGTCCGTCTTAATCGAATGAAGTGTTTAGGACATATATAATAGGTACCCAATTACGATCAACCTCGATAAGCGATGATGGCTACTGTACGAGAAGTTTGGAGGAAAGCTAAGGGGCTCCAAACTAAGAAGTGGCATCAGATCATAAAGTCATTGACTATTGAGCGACGTCGCCTAGGTAGGTGCAAAACAATCTGGTTGGAACTCGCACGATTATCGTAATTGGCGTTGGGAGACGTTGGATGAAATGGCTCAGAGACAGTTGTGATGGTTTGAGTGCATTCACTCTTTGTTTTAAACTACTTATACATTTTACTTCGCGAATTCATTCTTTCCTCTCGAATCATATTGTCTATGCCTAGCCTTTTTCTATTATCGTTGATACTGTTTTACTATTTTTTTTGATAATTCCATTTCACTGCGAAAAAGTGATGTGGCAAATTGAACCGATTCATATACATGCTAGTTTCTATATTGTTTACGACTGACTAATTGCCTCCATGCTCCAAGGTCACTGGAATAAATAATTAAGCACTCATGTAATGTAACAGATCAGTGTTATCATCCGTTTCAAGAAACGCTAGAAACCGAGGAAGGAACCTAACTTATCACATCAAATAAATTACTGAAAATCAGTAAGATAATAAAATAAAGCCTAATAAATTTACACCAGATTCCGAGTAGAAATTTATTGGAATAAAATCCATTATGTTACCTGATTAATGCAGACTAAACTGAATTATCTTATATTTAGTAAATAATACAGAACTTGATGAAACAAACAATAACTAATGCAAGGCTGATGGAAATTTAAACATCAGTCTAATGCTACAAAATTTAGTAGAAAAAATGTAAAATAATTTTTTAAAAGTTGTACTATAAAGGGTAAATGTAGTAATCTTAAATGACTGTTCTACGATTAGTGACATGTAATAAATATAAATATTAACAAGAAAAGCAAAGTAAATGTAGAAAATAAAACACATAATGAAAACGTAATCAAGGAATACTGGATATTACCATTATTAATACCATTACTATGATTGTTACATGTATGTATGAATCAGATGGATACGGATTTCAGGGTCAGTTATCGGTAAATAACTTCAGTTAAAAAAATACACCTGACATCAAACTGAAATGCATATATATATATATATATATATATATATATATATATATATATATATATATATATATATATATATATATATTGTTGACCATAAACGTCTGTTGGTAAATCAATAATAGCACATATTAACCCTTGAAAAGTAGGAAAACAACCCAGTGAATAATACAACGGATCCAAACATATAACGATTGGAATAAAGGTAAATGTTATTGTTTTTCTCTTACATGATATATATATATATATATATATATATATATATATATATATATATATAATACATAATTTCGGTAGTTAGGTGAATAGGATTAACAGGTATTAAAAAAGAATACTAGTCAGAGACGAATTCCCCATTTTAAATTAACGGTAGAAAGAGGTAGGAATGAAAAACACTAGTTTATGACTTTAGTAGTTATAGTGGATGCAAATCATGACTATTAAGTTATTAAAATAATTGAATATAATTTAGCTAAGCAGCTTACAAACTTGCAAGTTTATTTAACTTATAGTCGTTTATGCAATACCAACTTTAAACGCAATATAAGCGGCTAAATAACGCCTAGGCATACTGAGTCATAGGTCGATAGAGAGTAATTAATTTTAAGATTTTTAGTCGACAATACTAATCGAATTCCATTAATCAAGTGTTTTATTAGACTTGTTAGCTCAGTTAGCGTGTTTTCTGTTAGATACCAGAAGGGAATTCTACATCTATAAATTATGAACTAAGTGAAACTTGATAACAACGGTATATTCACCTTTAAGAGAATCGACGTCTCGTCTGAGATTCAATCGGCGACAATTATATAACTACATTCATGCACTTTCTAGAACATGAAAATCCCCCAATTATATAAATTTTGAATTATAGATCAAAATACTACTAAGTTATTTATACCTTTTTTCTGTTATAAATAAATTTATTATTTTTACCGGTAACCGTGCAAGGAAATAAACATTAACTAAAACTCTATTTAAGTTGTACATTCGGATTTACAGTTGTTTGATAAAGGTATAATTTTATAAGAGAATGGAAATAGATTACATCGTAAAGTGATCCAAGATTTAAAATATCAATAAAAAACGTTGAATAATAATCGAGAGGTTAAGAAAAGGGATAATTTACGGTTGAGGGATATGAAAAACAATCATTCACTTAACAGATATGAAATGAAAGGTTTCTTTACTTTTATTCAGTAACACAACAGGTTACTTTAACTGAAATTCTAACGATTATTTCCCTTACGTTATTTCTTGAGATGGTGGTATATGTATGAAAATTCTCACTGAGTATTTAAAAACGAAAAGGAATTAGGGTAAACTATCGTTTCCAATAACTTCTTCATCAGGCTCTACACTTATCAATTCAAAATTATTATGATTGTGATATAACAGAAAATGAAGTTAAGTAAATCCATGTTGGCGCAAGTCTGCGCTAACTTGATGTAGCAGAAGCAATTAGAATTCATTCAAAGAAACCCAACTTATGTATACAAAAATTATACATACAATCCCTGTTTACCTTAGTCCACAGGATCATCATTTTATTCTTAGTTCCCTTCCCTTTTCATTATGATTTGTACCCCCTCCCGTAACAGTTGGATGCTGACTCAGTAGACTAGAGGTTGTGTCCGCGAAGGTTTTGGGTTCGATTCCAGGTTGCAGAGCCGTATATAAGCACTACTGAGGAGTCCGTACTACTACGAAACAGCCTGCCAGTATCACCATGTTATCGTTGGTTGTCTGAGATCGGTTTATACCTCTGACGAAATTCAACAATCTCCACAATCCCATTATGACTTTAACCATATTTTCTTATTTTACAGGATACTCTTATTCATAATTACTTTTAGTGTTATTATTATTATTGACACCACAACAACCACGCCGAAACATTTCTTATTTTGTATTCACTTGTGATTATAATACTCGGATCTACAACGCGTCGGTGACAGCAGTTTTGCCCTATGTTTGTGAAACCTGGCCTCTCCGAGTTGAGGATGTTAGACGACTCTCTGTGTTCGATCATCGCTGTCTCCGAAGGATTGCTGGCAACCAGTGGCAACACCATGTTAGTAATGCAGAGGTTCGGCATCGAGTGTTCGGTCACAGAGACGATAATGAAATTGGTGTCACCATCTTGAAACACCGACTTCGGTGGCTTGGACATGTTCTACGAATGTCGTCCCAGAGAATTCCACGTCGTGCACTATTTGCCGACTCTGGGACTGGTTGGAAAAAGCGGAGAGGTGGTCAGTATATGACATGGTGTCGTGGTATGAAAGAAAGCTGCAAAGGGCTAGCTTCTGTTGGTCCTTCACGACTCCCTGGCTGGGGTCCGAGAGATGGTGTAACACAGTGGCTAGAAACGTTATCAGATATGGCTCAGAATAGAAGCCAGTGGTGATCCTGCTGTAACCTTCTTTTACTTTCTTCGTAAAAAGCGGTTGCTTCTTCCTTAACTGAAAGATTTCTTCTGATTGTACCTTCCGTTTCCCCCATTATTGTTCTCTCTCTTTTTTTTTATAACTCCCTACGTTCATTACTTTTTTTCCCTTCTCTTTAACTTCTCATTGTTTTGTGTGGCGCGTATATATTTGGTGCCCATTTGTACCAACATTTATGTGTTCAAATAAATAATAATAAATAATTGTAAGTCATCCAGTGCTTCCAGGTTTTCCATGGTGATCTAGCTTCAATTGACTTATGATTCCAACTATCGAAATTACTACAATCTCCACTAAACCCTTTCTGATACGAATGAACATATGCTCACTAGTGACTGGCTTCAAGAGGTATATCCTGAAGTTTTAGTGAGGAGCAGTGACCAGTGGAGTTTAACCGGGTCTGTTGTGAGATAGTAACTCACTGATGACAATGGTGGATGTGTCGCTCAATTTCGTGGATTGGTTAAAGTTAGACATTGACACCGTTGGATGCAGGCCGGCTCAGTGGTCGAGAGGTTAAGCGTTCGCGTGTGAGACTAACAGGCTTCAACTAACAGAGTTCGAATCTTGCGAGGTGGGATCGTGGATGCGCACTGCTGAGGAGTCCCACAATATGACGAAACGGCCATCCAATGTTTCCAGACTTGGTGATCTAGCTTCGACTGACTCATGATCTCAACTATCGAAATTATATTGGTAACCTTGAGCAAACTAATACTCTCTCTGGTATATCCGAACCCGGGTTAGCCAGAGTAATGGTTTGACGATATAATCATTATTACTTGACGGAAAAAGAATATTTCATGTACTGACAATACAAAAAATTTAGATAATCGCTTGACTCATAGGTTGAAATGTTCAAAAATAAAACCAGTTTATCGAGCTATCTACAGTACAAGAGTTTTTTTCACGAATGAAAAAATTTATGAAATTGTTCCCTATAAAATAGTTTATAGCTAACGTTTTCTCGTTCCAGACAGATTTATCTTGGTAATGTTCTCGAAGTAGGAATATATATTTTAAAATTTTTACCAGGGGTAACAGCACTATGAAGTGAATTAGAGAAAAGTTATAGTTCATGGTGTATAATGAATAGTTTAATTACTGATAAGATAGTTGATGTGAACTGGTCACCAGACTATGATAATATGTAACCAGTAAGTTTGACCATTATTTTAAAAGGGAACATACTTTCGAAAAAATACTAGGGATTTTAACTTATCTTTTTTTAGAAAGGTAAAACATTTTATTGATTAAGAACTTTTCTTCAAGAGAGAAATAAGTCATAGAAACATCTACCTGTGATAAAAGAACTTCTGGACTAAGATAATCTGGTGTTCCAACAGCTGCATCACAGTGAATTAATGACGTTTCCGGATCAACACGTATAGCAGTACCGAAATCAGCTAGTTTTAAATGACCACCAGCATCTAATAATAAATTGTCCGGTTTTAAATCGCGATGAATAAATCCCATTGCATGTAAATCAATTAAAGCAAGAATTGTTTCAGCTGCATAAAATCGACAAGCTGCTTCTGACATGAACTCCACTTCATCCATCCAACTGACAAGATTACCACCGGGAACATATTCCATAACCATATACAAATTTTTTAAATCCTATATATTTGAAGGGAAAAAATAGATGATAACACAAATTATTTATTTATTTAAACATATAAACACTGGGGAAAATGAGCACCAAAATATATATGGGTCACACAAGATATCATTAAATTTGTGTATGGCCTGGGATACTATGAGGGTACCTAAACCGAAGCAGGTAATTTCCTTAGGCGTCCATTCCCTTAGCATTCGACCTAGAGGTTTAATAAACAAGGCAGTGTAGCGACATCAAAAGATGCAGTCCCATGGTAGCCAGTGATCAACGATAGGTTCGTATGCCATATGTTCCATCAGGATTTTGGAGTTCATGTGCACCACTAATTTGAAATCGGGGTTTTCCAACTCCTCTAAGTGGATCCTTCATACCCACCAATCCGGTTTAGTCACCATACATTTACTGTTTACTCCCTCCAATGTGCAAACAATAGAAATATTTAGTACCATTTATAAAACTATTTAAGATGGTAAAGTAAGTGGTGAAAGACTACTGTAAGGGAAATGTTGAATGAAAGTTGTGTATACAACATACTTTGAATAGTTTGGTAAAATTTTCCTTGTTAGAATGTCAAGTAATTTCATGACAAAAATATTGTCTGGATGTACTTTCGGTGGAGTCGTGTTCTCTGAGTTAGGTGGGATGACCTTGAAGCTTTCACTGTCATTTTGGAAAATATCATCAGTACAAATTTCAAATAGAAGTAGGCTATTTGAAGTTCCCCATATATGAATAGTAGTTTATCGCGCTGGCTTCGTTTTGATTAGTTGATGTCGTCCTGTTCTGTCATTGTTTGTATAAACCACCCAGCCTAGAGAAAACAACTCCACCAGAATCATCAGCTTGAGCTAAAGGTCTTTTCCAGAATCCGTATAACTTCTATTTCAAGTTAAAATAACAATCTACAATCAACAAGTGATATGACCATGCACTAATGAAAAGAAAGTGAATTCAAAGATTAACATGGATTAGCACTTTAGCTAACTAATACCACCAATATGTTTGATCAAGTTTTACTGTAAATGTTAAGATAATACATATTAACACTCAGTAAAATGGAGATCAAGTGGGCACATTATTAGATCTTTTATTTCTGATATTTCACCCTGACCCTTCATCAAGAGGTCGCAAAGTGACTGTTCTATTGCTAAGAATGGAGTTTCCATACCATCCATTTTTCAAACGTTTGTGCAGACAAATAACGGATCAAGTTTTCATTTTTTGTATCAGGAATGACTGAATACTGAACAAATTATTTAGTAGGTGATACGATTAGAGTTTAAGAAAGCATGTTGAATTTCATCTCAGTGAACTAGTAGTTTGTATGTTTACTGTTCAATGAATGTTTGAAAACTTTAAGCAGTATCCAAGGCCGTTATTAGTTGCAAATACTAAACACAAGGTTTGTCTTAGATTTATTGAACAGAATTAGACTGTAAAATTAATATTTATAAATTTTCTCGCGAAGAGACTGCTTAACAATATTGAACACCTTGTATAAACGTGCGTCAAGTGGATTGAAAATATAACTGATTATTTTCCTTGTCACAAAAATAGCTGTAGTGTTAGATAGAGACATTCAGTTTGCTTATTCCTCATTGTTACCATCTATCGACAATACTATAGAATGATATCTGGAGGGAATGTGTGGTTTGTACGAGAGGTTGACCATAATCGGGAATAGGATTTTGTCTTGAGTTTACGAAAGATGCCCATACTTTGTGTTCTCGAGTCGGAACTACACATCTAAGCGTTTGCATATGGTATTTACAAATTAAAGATGCCTAACCAATGTAATCAGTGCCGGTATGTAATATAAAACAACTATCATCAAATAAATCGATAATAAATGATGAGGATCGGGTTAGACTGTTTGATTGTAGGTTTTTTACAGCATCCTGGACATGGTTTCATTCAATAACTTAAATTACTTTTTATCATTATCAAAATAAATATCACCATTAAAAGTAGCATATAAGTAAAATTAATTATAAATTACTTGATAAGCATAATATAATTGTACAATCCATGGACTTTCACCATGTGACATAATTTCTTTTTCAGCCCAATAATCTGTGTGTTGTGCAAGCATTCGAGATTTCTTTAATACTTTCATCGCACATACACGACCTGTTGTAATTTCACGAACAAGTTGAACACGACCAAATGCGCCGTGACCTAATGAACTGATAAATGAAAAATCTTCCGGTTTACGACGATATGACTGTAAACATACTGCCACATTGAGAAATCTTTGAAGAAAAGAAAAAAAGAAAGAAATTATGAAGATATATGGATGACCAAATCCATTCTGACTACAATTAACGCCAATACAATAGTCATTTGTTTTATTTTCACATAAGAACTGTATACACATGTCTTTTTTCACTTACTACAACTTGAACACATTTCATATCAAATAACTCATATTCACATACCCAAAATACCATATCTAACTCATATTTATGAAAGAAGGTTCAGCTATTTTAAATGTGAAAAATTATTCGAAAATGTCTTGTGATTTGAAGATGATATATATATATATATATATATAAGACTTACATAAGTTAAGAGAATTCATTGTAAATCATGAAGTACAAGATAGAGATTTTGTACTGACAGGGAATCTAAATCTAGAATCAAAAGTCGTTCTATGTCACCTGTTTGTCAATTTTTCTCCAGTTAAGATTGATACATTAGGAAAATTATCTTTTAAAATGTTAGTCATACTTGAATAAAGATATTTTCTTATTCTTAGTATTTCTGAAGAATCGATCAATGTAAAAAAAAATGATTACCTTAAAAGGAAATCAACCGGAAACATGCAACCAATCAACATTTAGCTCACATTTAATTTAAAATAACTTAGGAGTATGAAACTTCTATACATCTCCACTACTAAAATCATAAGCAATTGATAGGAGTTAGAAATGTAAACCAATGAATCTCGACCAAGCAGTCCGAAAAAAAAACATTTGTCGAGACGCCTGAATGTTCTGAGTTCGACAGCTGGAGAGGTTGTGTATTTTTATTGCTGGAGACTACTGTACTGAAACAAAACACTTGTTCTCTAGCTAAAATCGGTCCGTGATGTAAATTATAAAACAGAGATAAATAATAATTGAATTGGAATTCAATGTTAAACATGCTTCAGATACGGTCTGATTTATGACACAGATGTTTCTCAGTAACTGTCTTTTAAATTTATAATTTATCAGTGTGCTGACATTTCATTAGTCATTAATGACATGATACACAAAAGTCATGATTTCTACTATGCTAATTCTCGCCAATATGACAAATACATTGTTTTGTAAATAGAACTTTAATTTTGTAGATACACCTTGAACTAAGAGAAAACATTTTAAATTTCCATAAAAACACCAGTTTATGCAATCCTTTAGACTAGAATACAAAAAAGACAAGCGAAATAATAAAAATACCTGTGAAAAAAACAAGTAAGGTTTGTAAACAAAGCTTGACATACTTTTCGCTATGGTTCACGAAACACTAACTATGATTGCTTGAATACAATCATCTATATGATTTGAAATAGAATGGAGTTGTTCAGATCTATTCTTTAATGTTAAGTTTATTGGTTAATTTCAACCCATCGTTTGGTTTAATTGCCAATCGTACTGTTTAGATTTATGGTAATGCGGACCAAGTTGGTGCCTAATCAGTTTTTACATTGTTATATCCGCTATTTTTGAATGCTAGTAAGGCAGGCCATAACAATCTTAATACAGCACCTTCCTAAGGTAGTTAATAAAATATATCACTGATGTAAGAAGAAAGGAAACAGAAATCGCTAGATTACCGTAATAATTAACAGCGATCATAACCGTTACTCTTCCGCTTCGACCAAACAAAACAATCAGGTTTTATCTGTTATCCTTTAGATGTTCAACGACATTGCTCATAACATTTTCCGTCATTATTTCAGAATACTTCTCTAGCAAAAGTGATTCATTCGTATAAAATCTAGATTTTTTATTATCAGGCTGAAGAGTTTCGAACGTACTCCATTATGTGTGAGTTGGAGTCAGATAGTATGGAAATTTAATCAACCATGATTGGATGAGGTTTAATTTAGATTGCCTGTGGATTAAACACGGTATCTGTATGCATATTAAAGAGGAAATTCTATCTATTTTTGCTATGTCCTCTTATTAGTTAACGCAGAACATGATAAACAACCAACGGCACTCGGACGTACAAAGACCCACAGTCGCAAATCAGTAGACAGAAGGAAGCAGAAGTGATTGTTGGGTAAGAATCAAAAATGTGCAGAAAAACGTGTATTTATAGTTATTAGCGTTGGTTATAATATCATTACAATCCAGCCGATCCACAAGGAGGCAAGTTATTCTACAATCCAATCATAGCATGCTACGTTGATATTCCAAAAAGCTCCAGCAGGTCCTGATTAGGTGGAAATTTTCCGGCTCCTTTAGAGCCCTAGAAGGATCCGTCGTGTTTCTCGAAGGCCGTTCCAACAATTTCATTTTATGATCATGAAACACGGCCTTTAATTAATTGCTGAAGAGGTTGGATGACATGACTGGGAATCGGTCAGAATAGCGTAGATGCATTCATTCTTTATTTTCCCTTAAATCCTGGGTTTCGATATTATTCTATACTTTTACTCTACAAATTCATCTTTTCTTTCTGAGACGTATTATATAACTTCAGCTTTATTGTCACCAATGCTACTATTATTCTTGACTCGTTGCCATTCATCTTATTGACTTCTTTTTATTTATTTTGAACTGTGTCGACCTGGGTTGAGGCACATTCATCCCAGGTCCTACATCCAAGATGACTTACTTGTAATAATAAGCCTTACGATCTATAGATTCTACTACTGAATCAGATTAACTATCTTAGGTGACTAAGGTAACAGCCGTTAGAAATCAATTACATAGATACTTTAACTTCGGCCAAATTAAGCACACAAAAAAGCCTCTCGAAACCACTGTTGTCATTTCAAGTTGATTAAGCAATAACATGTACAACAACTTGTTCGAATATGAATATTTTAAAAAGCAACCCTTCATTTTGGCAGAGATCATTTTAGGATTTATGAGAAGTGATATTCCTGAATTTAAGGTCCAGTTAGTGTATTCCTCATTTATAAGGATCATCAACATCAATAACACCCAGACGGTACTTTATCAGTAAGTATGAATCCTAACAACTTATTCAGGAAAGAAAAATATCCACGTAAACCGAGTAATAGAATCACTTCGTTGAATCAATTTTGCATGGTTCTTATGCATCGATTTACTTCGTTAACACTTTGACGATTAGCTTTTAAAGACAGTTTTAGTAAATATTCAAAATACCATTAAAGCAAAATAGCTGAGAAAGAAATTAGTTTCACATTATTGAAAAGTTGATACATGATTAAAGAACACATTAAAATAACTCTATAACTAAGATGTAAGTAAGCCTACCTTTGTAAAAATGCTAACATGTTCTCATTTTTCACACTTTTCACAGTTTTTGTACATTCTGTGACGCATGCCACAACCACATCAAGAAGACGTTCAACATAACAATCTGAAAAAGGGTCCGATAAGTGCTTCTCCAAAGCCACAAGTCTTTCCTTGATGTCTATATACTGATCAGTATGGAATTCACTAAGATTTAAGCATGACTTGTTCATGATGACTACAACTGGAGAAAAAACAGGATTGAATTTATATATGTTAGAGTTAGATTTTGGAATTTTTTGTAGTTTATGAACAGATGTGATGCGATGCACTGTCTAAAGGTTCAAATATGTGCACAGAATATTATGATGGATGAGGATCTTCAAATTAAAGATTAAACTAAAAGTATCAAAACCTGGTTATTTTGAATAAGGTTATTTATACCTAGAGGGGAATTTCACTTTTTTATCAGGTACCTGGAGGGTCAATGGTTGAAACTCTACATGGCTTCACAATACTCAAAGACTACTCGACAGTCTACTACCATAGATGTCAGTTCTCGAAATGTAATCCGTTCCGACTATACTTGTGGGGGGAGTTTTGAACTTACAGAAACGGCCATCAGTTGTCTAGTGCTTTTGCCGCACCACTGCATAATCATTCGGTTCGCCTTTAAGGTTTCAACTGTGATGAGAGGGAGAAAGAATATCTTTTAAGATAATCAACAGTTTTAGGTATTTAGGACTCATAAATAATTATTTAACTTGCTAAATGGTCACACATAACTTGGACTGATATTTATACAACAAACAGGAAATGTGCCAAACCATTTCGTTTTATGTACGGTTACAACTAAGTAATCGATGACTTAATTCGTCGACACAATTATTTACAGGTTTATTTAACTTCCTAGAACATTTTGGTGTGCATCACTTAGCATTGCAATTAACGATATCATAGGTGAGGTATTTCATTCCTAAAGTCAGAAATTACACAAAAAGCTTAGAAAACAGAACCACTTCCCTAACCTTTTGATTAGCTAATTCTAATCTGTGGCAAATTTCTGGGGGCGCCTAGCTATTAACTAAATATAGGCCTTCATTTAGTCTGATTAAAACGATTCTTATATCTGGCTGCATATAATATAGTTCACTGGTGTTACGCCACATAAATTAAAGTCGCAAAGCTCAGCGAGTTTACTGCCAGTTACTTTGAAATTTGATGACTAGCATCTCCCTAATTATGTACTTATATACCCCCTTTCTATTTCTGAAATGAGGTAAGCAAAAATGTCGCTCTTAAACCCGCAAATATAACCTTAATTTATGTAGACACCTTTTTAGGGGGCAAGTAAAACATACGACTAAAACCGATATCATGAATATTATTAATGTTATCCAACCAGTTACTCAAACTCATACTGTAGGGCGTTTTATACTCTGAGATTTTTAAAAAAGAAAAACTGACATTCCAAGTACTCTTTAGTCAATTTATACGACTTATTTAACCTTTATAATCTCAGTGTGTTTTATACTATCATAAACAACAAACCGACTTAATGACCTTAAAGACCTTTAGGTTCTACACGTAACCATATCTATTACCAAACTGAGGCAAATTAGGTGGAACGGATTATAATTATGTGATCCGATAGATGAAAACCGGATATTAACACTAGAGAGTTATATCTGAACTATAGTTCTTATTAAGCAAACAATTTTCCTTTCAAGTTCGCGGTGTTTAACGACTTTTTTCATCAGAACTATTACATTACAGTAAGATCTTTAATAAATTCCAAATATTTGCTGGAAAATTATAAGACGCTGAATAGTAAGTACATCTGTGAAGTGAGTATTACCTTCGTAGTATACACATGGGAATACATAGTTTATTCAAATGATGATTGTTAAGTAACAAACTGTTCACTTGATACGCGCTTATGAAAAAAATAAACTCAGTACGTTTCAATCAAGAAGTATCTCGTGTAAAACACTACTGGAAAATTAAAAGTGATGCCAAGGGTTACGGAAAGAAAACAGAAACAGAAAAGTATATGAGCAGGGTAACTTGTATGTATTCATCTTGAAATCAATTCGGCTTGGAGGGACAGTGATACTGTTTGGGTAATCGAATCAAAGTGGGTGAGATGGGGTGACTATCATCACCTTAAAGACTGAAAGGTGAATGCTTTTACTCAATAAGCTACCGACCATATCATATGTTCCAATTAGACGTGACTAGTCGAGTTATTTGAAAAGAACGACAGACTATTAAACTTCAATATTATGATTCCCTTGTAATATGATCAGTCCATGTATAGCCGGGATGAGAGATGCATATTATAGGGCCTCAAATAAGTTAATGTTAGTTGGAATTGGGTTTCTGACTTTGATAAATCAGTAGATAACGTTTCCCACTACATTACATGGGGATTTATAACATTTTTTATCATCGCGTTTATTGGACGAATTATTTGCACATATAATTCAATTAACCAAACAGTATAAGTTATGTCAACTCATAATATAATCTGGTGAGACTATAAATGGAGTAACGTTAAAGTAAACTTGGGATAAACTTGCGTTAAAGAAGATTATAAACTAGCATGAGGAATTGCGATTGGTAATTGGAATTCAGAATTAGAAATAAGAGCAAGGGTTTCCAACAAGAACTGATATCAACTATTTTAGCATTATAGTTGATATCAGTTCTTGTTGGAAACCCTTGCTCTTATTTCTAATTCTGAATTCCAATTACCAATCGCAATTCCTCATGCTAGTTTATAATCTTCTTTAACGCAAGTTTATCCCAAGTTTACTTTAACGTTACTCCAATTCAGAATTAGAAATAAGAGCAAGGGTTTCCAACAAGAACTGATATCAACTATAATGCTAAAATTCCTGATTCGGTTTGGGCACCCGGGCAGTATCACAGCCCTCACACTTATCAAATGAGACCTGTGTGGCGCATATGTATTTGGTGCCTCCTTGTACCAATATCTATGTGTTGAAATAATAATAATAATAATAATAATAATAATAATAATAATAATAATGCTAAAATGCGATTTATCAAATGTATGGATGAATATTGGGCCAATATCCAAGACTTCGCAACCCTAATTCCACCGGTTCCTCCACGTACTACAGTCTCGCGCATAAGTTTAATCCTGTTGAGCGTTACCCGAGTATGTTGTTTATTAGTAATCTTTAAAAATTGATAGCTTACTAGACTTAATACATTTATGAATGAGTTTATGTATCCCTCAATGAAGACTGACAGGCTACACCTATCTGAAGGCAAGCTATGGAATATACAGAAGGTTGATTACCCATAATCCGACAAAAAATAAAAAGTAAATCTGACCAATGCTTATGATGCTTGAAATGAACACTTACTTTTATAGGTCGATCAAAGAGATTTTCACAATGTGCACAAACAAAACTTCAGAAGCGTATAGATTGTATCACTACGAAATGCAGAAACGCTAAGAAACAGTATAGGCAGTTTGACGGTTGTCTTATTAAGCGAACTTTAATTCCAGGTAAACAGATGCTAACACCGTTTCACGGGTCAGTATCAGCAAAGCTAGATGTCTTAGTGAAATATATATGAATATTGAGTATAGACAATCCAAGGAATTTAACAGCCCAAGACGTAAATGGATAGTTTATTACTCTTATATTAGTGAAAAATATTTTGGTAGAAAAATCCGATAGTTTAGTTACTAGGATCATAAAGCAAACCTTCGAAAATAGACAGTTGCTAACCAACCAATCGTAACTTGAAAATTTTGAGCACCCTGACATATAGTTAATCATCAAACGAATTCCATTTTGAACTTTTTGGCCTGAAATCGTTTGAAATTGGATCAGCACTTCCATAGTTGTTATTACGGGCTATTGGGTAAACGCATCTTTCAGGTTATAAAAAAGCCTAAATAGAGTCCTATTTGTCTACAGTGACGATTACTTTACTAATATGGATAAAATGTTAAAAATATGGGGGAAAATAATAACGGACCGGATCTACAAGTTAACAACAAACCTTCGGTGAACACAGAAGTAGCGGTTTCATTTAACTAGCCACTACTCCTGACCTCATTTTGTTTGATGGTTTCAAACGATTAAAGAAACAAAAAGTTTATCCATGTAAAAACTGACATATGTAGTGACATAATTCATTCATTCTGGCAAAAATGATGTAATTTAAAGCAAGGTAGGAATGACTAGAACAGGTTTGATAAGTTCGCGTACTATTTTTGAAGTGGTCCCAAATGGTCGTGCAGTCATAGAATAAGCATTCTGTAAACCATCTTCTGTCTAGGAAAAATCCTTGGTTGATATACGCGAATGAGGATTTGCTGAAACGAACGCGATCATAAATAAAATAATTGGTCAACTGAAATGGGAAACCTATCGTGTTTTTGTAAAGATAGGTTTTCTATGGTATCCCAATTGAGTTGATTATATCGTTTCAAACAGCGAGAATACCCCAACACTCGAAAAATCCTAAGAAATACAAATTACCCCTTCGATTTTTTTGCGTAAGTAAAAAATGATAAAGTGTTAACAGTGATTGCGATTCCTGTAATGGATGAACTTTGTATAACTTTAGGGTTCGAATATGGGGGCTTGATATTGCAAATCACTTCCTTACACAGTAATCTACCCTTACTATCTTGAACGTTTCCAGGCAAAGGCTTTTGGCATTGTGACAATAATAGAGTAACAACAAGTCTTAGCATACTTTCTTGTTTTTCGGCTGTTCTATGTTTCACATTCTTTGAGTTCTGAAGAAGCCCTCCAATTTTTGTTGTAGGCTGTTTGTTGGTTCTCCGGAGCGAATTCAGTGACGGAAGTAATGTTCATGTTTGTTCTAGGTCCGAAGAATATATGATGCTTCTGGGTTTTGTTTGTCGTTTTCGGAGGGTGCAATCGCTGTTGTATATATCCTTTCGAGGTACAGGCTGCTTTATAAATAAGAAGCATTGTCCTGACATGATTTATATTTATCAAACTTTTACTGTAACCTTAAGCAATAAATATTACATGCTTGATTCAAATAATCTGTCCTGAGCCTAACGTTTGACAGATTACTTTTATTTCTTAGTATTATACTAGTTAATAGTTAACTGTGGTTTTGCCGCTTCTTCCTTTTCGGTTTATGCGGTATTTCACGTCAAGGCTAGTTTTAGTATACCTTAACTTTTTATTTTACAAGTTTATATCTCTTTCAGCACACTGTTATTTCACGATCGTAAACTTTTGCTAGGATTCATTTAATAGTTTATATCTAACCACTGTCACTAAGATCACTTTTAAGGGACATCCCGAAGGTTCACGAAGCATGCACGGACCTTGCTGTAACTGCCTACAACATACATAGCAGTTCATAACTGAAGTGGGCAAGTGGAACACGCAACATAAAAGCTAAGGATTTGCTAAGCAATATCTTCTGTGAAAAAGATTAACAGTAACCAGTAAAAACAGTCCCGAAACTGGTGGACAAACAAAGACGAGCAGTCTTCGACAGCATCAGTATTGACAGAACATGCCGAAAATTGGCACTTCTATTACATTGACAGTGTTGGATTCTCTCAATAAACTTGTGGCGCCTACAACAAACTGTCTAAATGAACTGTAGTTCCCAAAACTTTTATTGTAAGCGACTGGATTATTAAAATTAAGCCGGGATTGGACGTCACCGTTGAAAAAGCTGAGCAGGTCTTGTAGAAAAATTATCTGATGAATCGACCGTGCAATCTAACACTAAGCTTATCCAACTAATCAGCAAGGCACACGAAAAGACGAACTCAATCTAACTGCCAAACAAAAAAGACCCGTATTTCAACGTACCCAAAAGCCCGAGAAAATGATTACGGTATGAGATTATCCTCTCATAATTACAAACCTTAAAGACAGCTTTCACTTTCTTCTCAATCCACAAGACAAAAACGACATTGTGTCTTAAGGAAAGTTAAACAGGAAACTCAGATTTCCTAAAATTGTGCCACTAACTCTTACACGCCTTACCAGAGAGAAGGATGCACAACAGAGAAATCATCCAAGACTCTTTCGTGAAACGTTCACTAGCAATCCTGATGCAAAGGATATCCTACCGACTGGTGACTAGCTGAAATCAAATGTGGATGTGAAGATACTGCTTGATGTACCATATTTAGAGCTCAGTTTCATCAGAAACTTACCAAAGTAATCCAGTGAAACTTTCACGCAGAAGGGCGATAATAGAAGACAGGTTTCGGTAACGAATAAATTTCTTATCAATCTGTACAATCGTATATATATACATGAAAATTTTTTAAAAGTACTAATTCCTTCAGGAAACGTGAACAGGATAATGGGTGGACGTGGTAAAGGTGGAAAGTCTCGTGCTAAGGCCAAAACACGATCAGCCCGTGCTGGTCTGCAGTTCCCAGTTGGTCGTGTCCATCGCCTTCTTCGCAAGGGTAACTACGCAGAACGTGTCAGAGCTGGTGCCTCTGTTTATTTGGCAGCTATCCTCGAGTACCTGGCGGCTGAAGTTCTTGAGTTGACTGGCAATGCCGCTCGTGACAACAAGAAGATGACGTAATAATAATACACACATATTTCTGCAATGGCAGGTGCACGCCATTTTGACAGGTATGATCTATAAATTACAACATTTATTGTTTCACAATATGCATGTCACATAAATATAGTACTTCAGATGTATTGAGTAATCTTCAAAATATTCTCAAATGTGGCATCGCGTCCACGCTACACACGAGATCTAATCCCAGCATTATTGTTTTAGGATTTTGGTCGTGCTTAGTATTTATGCAATGCAGTTTTTATGTTTATAGTTGTTATTAAGTAGATTTGTAGACCGCTTGGTGTGAACTATGACTTTGAGGGAACGCTTACGTCAAGTTTGTCCCAGATGTCAGAAGTTCCAAAGGTGTGTCTTCGAAGCATGATTCTGAAAAAGACAGAAACCGAGGAGCGCCAAGGAACTTGGATATGAACGATAAACAATGCTTCACATTTTGTAGTGGATCAGACAGAGGTATGATTGCTTAATAGGTCAAATTCATACCAGTTCTTGTAGCCAAATCGAAATGTGATCAGAGGCTCCAGATGAGAGAATGCAGTCATAAACAACGAGTTGTGATATTCAGCAAAGTGAAGTAAGTTCAAATGAAGGAAGGGAAGTCAGGATTGGAATAATGAGAGCTTTACAATACATTTCCGGGCCCGGATACGGTTTGTATCCATATACTGAGCAAAGCAGCTTCAATCCCGGTGAAATCTCTTGGCGTGATGTTCTCATATTCGCATAGCTGAGACAATGCACCAGAAAAGTAGAAGTTGGCTCACATTGATTTGCACGGACGATATGAGACCTTGGAGGGAGGCATGTAACCGATAGGGTAAGCTGGCACTTTATTAGGATCTAACAGGACTTCAAAGTTTGGCGAATAGCAATGAACTTGGACACTTCAAAGTGCAAAGTAGTCCAGCTGTGACATGTCGCAGACTACGCGTACAACTTAGACAATACCCTCTCTGGAGGTGTCCCAAGTTGAAGGAGATTTACAACTGCTGACGCCCTATAATCTTCATTTTTACGCAAACTGAGACAAAGATGCTCTTTGAGCAAAACTTGCGCTTTTTTTCTAGTTTGAAAATAAGACTTTCTATCTACTCTTCAACAGTTTTATTTGACCCTCTATACAGTGTGAGAAAATAGCGTTCCCTCTCTCACATCAAATGGGTAAGAGTACACTAAGACATATACAGTCACGAGGCATGAAATCAGTTCGTGCACTCAAATTCAAACCTTATGAATAGCTCGTCAAATCGCTGAATCTTTACCCATCAAGTTGTCGGAGTCTCATTGGTGCGCTTCTAATGACTTTCAGTATCAAAAACACTCCTCGGCATCCAAATAAACACCGACTTAAGTCCGGTCCCAACCGGAACCAATAGTGCAATACACATAAATTTGAGACCCAGGATAGAAGAATGGATTCCAGGCATACTATTTACTCTTTACGAGCCGTTGAATTCTAAAATTTGTGGCCGAGTAATATAGTTTAAGATGTTTACCGAGAGCCCTTTAAGAGAGCCCTCAACATATTCTCAAGGATTCAGGACAGTATCTCACAATAATTTACTAACATCCTCTTTTTGCATCTAAATTTACCTGGGTTTCTACCTGGAGCCATCGGTTAGCCACTGTACTAGATGCGAAAATTCGTTTATAAAAAGCATCTGTTTAACCCTGAACCACTTCATCTATATTAACCATTGTTTTCTTTGAAAATTGTCATAAGAAACAACAACCCTCGAACAAATTGAAGTGTTGATGCAGTCACTGTGCATCTTGCAAGATGGTCAATTTTAAAGTGCTCAGCACTTCATTACTCACGATCAAAAATATTTTTTCACTTTTTATTCACGGTGAAACTTTTGACAATTTTCCGCCAGATGGTTACATCCTCTCTGTTCGACCCACCTCTTTTTACGTGGCTCCCTTGAAGTGACGGTAATGTTCCTAATTATATCTCTTTTTTGTGATCCCGGCGACAACTTGCATCTGTTCACCTTGGGTTTGCTCGGCCTGATCGATTTAAGTAACAGGAAGTCGTTCGTCATATATCCAAACAACGAAAGAGGTGTGTTTTGAAAACAGACAAGAATTCACTCGATCGGTCGCCTAAAGCGTATTTTAGATTTATAGAGTCTGATTTCGATGGGTTATTCTTCTAACATCATCCCATTCCGTCGGTGTTTTATATTGCTACTTTTAACAGCGATGTGATGAAAATAATGATAATTCTCGTTGTTACTCAGATAACATTAATCGGCTGCATTGCAGTTGGGAAATCAGCCATTGGTTCAGGTTAAGTAATGTGGTTTGCTCCCAGGATGGGCTTAGTCTGGCCATGTTTACAGATTTATAATGATCATTTGTATGAAGTGGTGTTTTCAAGATTAGATGGAGTTTGGATGAAAATATTATATGTACAAGCGTAGAACTAGGAGGATCCATATATAGCCAAAGTTTATTACTCTCGTATTCGAGCTTCATTTGTTAGAAGGAATCCAGGTGAATCAGAGAAGCGTCTGGGAAGATTGAGTGGGGCGATATGTATGGATCTTAGAGCACAACCTCCAATCTCACAACAAGAGTCAATTGTTAGCGCTTGCAAACCTATTCACCTAGAGGAATATCCATTGATTTTGACGAGAGCAAAAGTGAAAATGCTGAGTTTTTCTTATATTGCATTGCGTTGCCTTCACTTGTTGTTCATAAGTTGATTTTGGTCTGTTATCACTGGTGACTTCACTGGTCTGCATATCGATTTACGTTGATGACCGGTCCACTTAGGATTGCTCGACGGCAGTGAGAACAAATGCTCATCAGCTTACAACCCTTATTGTAGAACCTCCAAGATAACGTAGAAACGACACTACAGTATATGGTTCGTGTCGTCAAATTTGAACAGATATGGGATTTGTTTTAACCAACACGTTATCTACATGTAGTATCATTTTAAGTCATACGAGAGTCCTCACAGAGACTCTTAAAGTTCTTGATGATTGTGAAAAAGCGGTGCTTGGTGGTCACCCGCATGACCACATATTACCCCTACCAAATTGCGTAATTTCTGT
Organism: Schistosoma spindalis; assembly: GCA_946903255.1. Lineage (NCBI taxonomy): Eukaryota > Metazoa > Platyhelminthes > Trematoda > Strigeidida > Schistosomatidae > Schistosoma > Schistosoma spindalis. The sequence goes on from OX336416.1 coordinate 49,075,412, forward strand.
GTTTCTATCGAGAAAGTTTAATCATTGTTCATGAAGTTAAACTGTTTTCAAGACCTAAGACCAAAATACTACTAATATTTTAGGCCAGCATTGTTTCAGAAGGAAATGAAAATATTTGACTGAATAATAACTTATATCGTGAATATCGTTAGTTTCACTGTTTCTTGCCTTTTTTACTCGAACCTTCAGCGTGCTTGTCTGGAGAATTCCACCGTCAAAGTAAAATTATGTGGTAAGAGTTTGTTATATGTTTTGGTTGTTCAACCTATAGAACCACCGTAGACGTGTTTTAGAAAATGATAATTTGTAAATTTACTGAAAAAATAACTACTTCATACTTTTCCCGTGTTGATTTTACGTAACAATTATATATAACTATCGATTGATCCAGTCAAACAGGTATTTGGGTTTTGTTTTCCTCTATAGTCGAAAGAGCCAATGGAAGGAATTTCGAAAAAATTGGCTAATTATGCAGGAACGTATACTACATCAAAACGGTCCTGAAATGCAAAGTATTGCAACTAGATGTCTATATAATGAAATAAATTATTCCTGATCAATGACGATCACACTTGTGTCAGTATGCGGTTGTGTGGAATGTTGGATTTCATTTAAATCACGGACTGATTTAGGTTAGACGGCCAATAAAAACCTGGAGACACTGAGAAACCGTTTCGTCATAGTGTCAATCTCGTCAGAAACGCGTATTAACGAGTTTGCGACAAGTAATCAAACCTAGGATCATCTGTTGCTTCCTCAAACGCTTGGCTTCTGAGGACCCACACTCGGACGAGACGATATTTTATTCTATTTGTCCGAACTAGGTCGGTTCGCAGTTTCGAAGAGGTTTATAAATTGCATTCCATTTTCAGGCATGATCACGCTAAAATAAAAGTTAGTTGTGTAACTCTTTGTTAGTATTCAAAGAACTACAGTGAGACCAAAATCTATGAACGACCTTTGAGCGAAGCCAAACTGAACTTGAGAGTGTCCACTTAATAACTATGACCAAATGAGGGTTATATATCAGTGTGGGGAATTAGAATTATGATTCACAGTTGATGGATAAGGTTAGGAAATGGATTTAGAGTTTTCACCACGAACCGACATCAGCCACAATGCCGAAACTCTATTTAGCCGAAAGGATGAGTGACTTTTGCGCCCGAATCCGTGACGTATTATAATCTCGCCAGAACTTCATGTCGACAACTCTAAAGAACGATTTATAAAAACTGGAGACATACATGAAAACGTTTGACCGTAAACAGTTACGATGACATCTGCGTTGTTTATGGTCACACTTTGAATACTGTTCGGTGTGTTTCCAACACATTTTAGCAAAGAAAGAGTTCTCCTTCTAAGCTTTATTTATGATTGAGTATAACCATCCAAAACGAGACAATAAAACAATGTATTTAATGCAGAGAGGGTAATTCCATAGAGTGACAACGTCCGCATCGTTACGCCACGACATTTGAGTTTGGGTCCGTTAAAGCTAACATTACTAGGCCACATTTGTAGAAGATACCAATACAACGCCTATTCTACTGAAGTAGGTGGGAGTGCGGTGGCATTTAGCCTAAACTACATAATCCCCAAGGCTGAACACGAGACAACTGGGAAAATGGATGTTTAACATTTAACGCGGGAAAAAGGAACAATGGTGACGGCAGGAAGGATTAACTCAATTAGTTGAAATTCATCAAATGGCATGGCTCGGCCTTGTGGGCGTGACCATTCTTGTGTAGCCTATACCTTTAATTCATATTAAATATATTGTCCTATCTCCAACGCAAATGTGTTCTCCATCATATGTTTGCCATTGTTACGATACGATGAGTCGGTGTAGACAGTGATGTGATTTCCAGGTAAGATCTCATAGATTCGGCAGTTACATTATGACAAATATACAATCTTAGGATTAGGTCTATTATCAGAGAAGTGCTGATAACGAAGTAGACCATAATTCTTTGAGAGTGTAAACTGCTCTTCTTTTGATGAGGTTAGGGTAGACCACACTCGTCCGTCTTACGGAGACGTCAATTCTTTTAAGAACTCAACACTACTTTAAGATGCTTTACTGGGTCGTATTTCACACATCTGTACCCTTACCTACAAACATTGCTGATCTTTTGCCACTAAAAAACGACCAGTATATGCAAGCTTCTGCTATCTGATCCACGACCATTCAACTTAGGCAAATGTCCAACACTGTTCTCTCACTCCTTAAGTAGGGCCTTGATCCAAGAGAAGTGGAAGCTCGAAAACATCAAACCAATTTTCAATGAAGCTTGAAACACAGAACTCTCAAACAACTGGTCAGTAAAATTTCAATACCACAAAAGGTATAAATTTCCAGTTTAGAATGGTTTGACTGAGCATCATATGTAGAAGGCTTCCATTCCGAAAGTATGGTTCTAGGAATGGCCACTTATGCATCCCCAGACTACTGACTTTAGATGAAAAACCACTCCTGATAGAAAATGAATGTTTGTATTATCTTGATTTATCAAAGCTTATGACAGAGTTATTTACTAGCCTCTTATAATTAGGCTGAAAAATATGCATGTCATGCCACCATCGATACTCTGGTTTCGATTTTGCTTAAGTAATCTATTTTCCAACAATAAAACAAGTTACATGCTTATTCAAATCACAGAATGTCGTAGTGGAGTCACTCAGCGTTCAGTACTAGGACCTTCATCGGTAAGTATTATCTGTGATATTACTTTTTAGAAAGACGATTAAACTTCGATGGAACAGAACAGTATGTCATGCCTAATTACCAAAGGACTTCAAGAAGTCTCGGATGTACAGTGTTTTATTTAGATATTCCAAAGTCAATTAAACCAGAGTCACTGATGGAGGAGCGTCATGATGTACATTTGAACAACGGCTGGTGCTGGAAAGTGTACGCAATGTAGGCTGTTTAGTAGATATAATAGATGAGCAACAGGGCGAACCTAAACGTTATCTACAAAGGATGCTTCATCGAGTTCTTTCCGCTAGTAATGTGTCCAGTAGAACTAATGAATTCAGCACTGATGTCAAAGGCTTACGAAAATATTTATCGTGGGGATTTATTTAACACCATAATTCCTGCTTTTCTATTTGTTTAACATAATACTTAAAAGTAAATGTATCCTTCATGCTTAACAGTAATGTGCGTACATTTGAATACCTCGAAAATTGAGCTTAAAAACACGAAACTGCCAAACTAATTATGATAGAGTGTAAGCATTAAGCATATGACCAATAAAAATGAATGTTAGATAGTGATGGACCAAGAATATATCAGTTTCAAAAATCATGATAAAGTTATTCCCTTTAAAAATAATGTAACATTACGCTAAATATAATTCATACACTCAAGAAAAATATGCATAACTTTACTTAAATTGTCAGAAAATTGCGTTTTCGAAGTTGCTTTTGGTCTAGTGACCCACAATTATAAGTATTTAATAATTCCAATTGTGATTGTTATAGTTCGAGTTGCATATCCAGATAAATCATATTGTGAAAGTATCATTGTGATCTATAAACGTATATAGCGAATACACTGGAGTTCTGTTATCATAACAGCAGGTAATGGAGAAGAAGAGGCACATATGTTCATCAGTGTGTTTGTGAGAGATAATCAGTGTGTCGTGCTATGGAGGATCAAAGCGAAATAAGGAAATCCAAGGTAATCCAATTTAAACAACTATTTTGCAGTCACTCATTGTGTTAGTACCAATTATGAGAATTAATGAAAGGAGTGCAAACCGTAGCAAAAACTAGTAACAAAATAAATCTGTCCTGACTATCTTAACATATTGAAGATGCCACAGGTATTCGGAGTTTGACAACGCTTTAACCAGTAACACCTAATAAGAAGCGTACCCACCAAGTGAAATCAAAAGACAGTATCGAGGAGGTTCGAAGATATGTTTGATAGGCTATCAATATATCGAGGATCAACTGATCTAATCTGGCTAGCCATTACAGGGGTTGTTGAGCACGGCGTTCCTACACATGATCTGGTGCGGATGCATGAACGAGCGCCTTCAGCTAGATGAGTCCATTAATACTAATGTGGTCATCATCCAATGTTGAAAACTTACAGAGTTATTTATTTTGGGGATTTATCTACCGCTACAACTTTCTTATTGACGAAATAAGCCTCATGAAAACACCTAGAAACACCACACACATACTCGAAAACCCTGGATTTAGATTTCATCTATGCCTGAAGGTATTGTAGTGTTACATTCAACCTTTTGTAGGCTTGCATCCAGACTGAAATACATTGTGTGCTAGGACAGTGTTAAGGGCAGTAAACGAGATTATTTGGAAGAGAAAAGAATAAAATAAAATGTGAGTGGATGATTTAGAAAGTAAATACTTTTAATAACAAAAACCATTGACAATAGTAAGAAATTATATGACTATACGATGCAGGGAATCTGATAATCGAAACAAAACGTCAATAGCACAGGATTTCAAACGTGTTACAGTGTTAGAATACATATCAGCCGCCAAATAATGCATGACTGAATCATTGTTGCACATAGGCACCACAGATCCCCCTCCTGGAGACATCGGCGAACCCTTATCATTAAACGCCGAAGTTGGCCAGACAGAGGCTTGTAGCGTGGTGTCGAGTAGAGCTTGACTATGAACACCGCTACCAGACTACGTGCCAATAGACCAATAAGATTCCGGTAGGCCAAAAATCAGAAGGCAGATTATAGCTGTAGTCGAGATGTATTTGTTGGCGATCTCGTGGTATCGAAAGAATACCGAGATCGTGCCAAAGGAGTACAAGTGTGGTTACTGAGCGTAACCGGATTCGTACAAGTTCAAAGTCAACGGGAGAGTAAGTATATTGGCTGTCATTAGCACAGTTAAACAAACGAGCACAGTAAAACAGTCACTGGTACAATTATTTATAATAATAATTGTTTTCATTGAACCAATCGCGTTCTGTAGACAAAAGTAGGTCACTACAGGCTTATTATATTTCATTCATAAGCACTGGAAACAAAATGAGTTCTTTTTGTTTACTGGTATCACCTGAAGGTCGCGTGTAGGTTCTTTGACGCTAATCTCTAGTGATCACATGGTGGGTTTGGATTTTATCATATGATCTACTGTTTAGCCTCAAAACGAGCATATCGAGCTTCATCGCAAACGCTATGGGTATCGCTTTGACTATTTTGAAAGAAAGTCAGTCTTTGTCTACCTTGTTTATGATGTTTCAGACGGAAAAAAGAGGCTCGTGAACCTCATGAAAGAAGTCGTATGGCCAAAAAGCTTCGAGGATTAAAGGCGAAAATTGCAAATAAAGAAAGGTTTAAGGAAAAGGTTCAAATGAAAAAGACGTGAGACTTTAAACTGTAGATATTATTTTCCTAGTTTACGTATGCACGAGTTAAAAGGAAAAAACCAAAAAGTCGACGAAGCTGGACGATCTGGAGAAGTACCTGCATATCTTTTAGATCGTGGAGAACAGATCTCTGCCAAAGTGTTATCTAACACAGTTAAGCAGAAAAAGGCTGAGAAAGCTGTAAGATTAATCAACTTTGTTTCAATACTCCTCATTTTTAATCAATTTTAACATATAGTTATGACAAAAGTCAAGGGTTTGCATCGTTTTTGCAGTTTTCTAGTCCAAATATGACACTAAACAGCCTCCGTTGTAAGTAAATTCTATCGCATCATATGGTTTGTACTTTGGTAACTTGTAGTCCTACCACATGTTTATTTGAAATTACTGATGGACTGACCGTATAGGTCGGAGATGAGTGGAATGATTTGTAATCAATCGTAACAACACAGACGTACTTAATATTTGTCTACCCTTATGTATGCGGTCTTTTATTCAACTAATTAATTCATGAGTCACTGCCAGTACCTACTCTTTACTTGAACCGATGTACATACGTATCACGTCCTACGTTGTAAGTGACCAACTGTCTGAATGAATATTTGCTGTCACTGATACTTCTTGACAGTCTCATCTCTTTGTGTTGATATAGTCCAGAAGCTTTGATCGATCCACAAATGCGCCAGGTGGCTTAGTGGTTAGGCAAAATAAATTTACATCAGGATCGACACCGGCTTCTATTTCGAGCCACTATGTTGTACCATCTCTAGGACCCAAACCAACTAGTCATGAAGGACCAACACAAGTCAGTCCCGCACAGCTTCCTTTCATACCACGACACCGTGTCACACTGATTACCTCTCCGCTTTTCCCAACCGGTACCAGCATCGGTAAACAATTCACGACGTGGAATTTTCCGGGACGACATTCGTAGTACATGTCCAAACCACCAAAGTCCATTTTTTAAGATAGTGACACCAATTGAATTATCGTCGCCGTGATTGGACACACGATGCCAAACCTCTGCATTACTAACATAGTGTTGCCACTGCATGTCAGCAATCCTTCGGAGACAGCGGTGATCAAACACAAAGTCGTCCGACATCCTTAACTCTGAGAGGCCAGGTGTCACAAGCATAGAGCAAGGCTACTCTCACCAACGCGTTGTAGGCCCTAACCTTTTACAGCCAGACTAACATCACAAAGGCGTCAAAATGTCCCAGATTAGCATAAACCGCTCTGGCTTCCGCTATACGTGAGTTGACCTCATCTCACGTCATCACCAGCACTTAGACAGCTACCTAGATACTTGAACTTCTTGACTGCCTCTATCTGCTCACTACACAGTTTGAGTGCACGTTCAGGGTCTTACCAGTCTTGTAAAAGTACTTTAAACCTGAAAGGTGCTAAGCGCATGACATACCTATGGACACAGTTTATCAACTGACTGAGTACAGATTGCATGTCAAGGATATAGTCACGCAGTAAGACTATCAACCGCACACCCAAGGTCGGAACGTTATTAATCGTCACTCACAAATTGCACTACTGGTTAGTGCTACCACTAATTTTGCACAGCTTTTTACTCCAGTAACTAGAGGTGCATTTTTGTCTTAGCTACTAATCTACAATCTTCGGGCCTTTAAAGATCTCCATATAATACAGTTTTTAGTGTTTCAGCTGAGTTATACTCATTTATAGCTGTGCTTAACTTTCTCTGTAAATAATATCCAAGGATATTTCGGTAGACATTCTATCTGATCTATCAAAATCAGACTTTGATTCACAGTTTGCCATCGTATATGTTGGTGATCTTTTTGTTAGTCTTTTAACAGTGGATGGAACAAATAATTCATTAAATAAATTAGTCAATTTTTTTCTTGATTTAGTTTCTTTTTGCTTAACTTACCACTAAGTACAATATTGTAAGATATATGAAGGTATTTACTGCGTAATAGAAAGTCTCTTACGTTCAGTCTAAATTGTCTTAGTGAGTATAGGCTGCAGTAATTTCATGTTCTTAGTAATTAGAACGCCATGCTGTTATTTCATTTATTAGGTAGAGCTTAGTTTCTGCCAAATACACTTTGTATATCAATTTACACTTTCATTTTCACGGTTAATGAACTGAATCTCTGTGCGTTGTTCTTGACTTCGGGTATACAGAATGGATTTGCCTGTCTCATCGATATCAAGTAGAAATAGTGTTTGGTATAATGTATGAGAATTAGGTCTCAGAGTTCAATCTTTTTCACTGGGAAGTGAGAGACCTACAAAACTGAAATCTCCCAGTCATGTAGGACATCCAGTTACTTTTATGTTAATATTTTTTATATAAGCATACTAACTTATTAGCTCAAAAGACTTCTGGTTAGTGGTCTTGTCTTCGGTACCAGTCTATTCAACCTCATTGTACCGTTTCATTCATCCATTTTGTAATCTCTAAACGTTCTTTGTTAAAAATAATCAAACTCCTTCTGCATGACATCGTTCTTTATTTCTCGCTACGCAAAATTCAACTGTTTCGTCCGGCTGGTGAATCTTCTGTTGAACATTTTAATACATGTGTTTATGCTTCCTAGATTCTTCAGTTCACCTTAAATATAAAATTTATGTAATTTCTGGCTGAATTCAAATATTTATTCGAATCATCCTTATTCCGATAAGAATTATAGGCGGTAAAAAGGTATAAGCCCATAAGATTAATTTTTTTTCATGTCACTGATTAGTATATTTATGTCAACTTTCCGTAATCACGCTCAAAATATGGCCTATTCCAGTGGTTGTGTTAGAAAAAATATTTGTCTTGTTTTTACATCACTCAACACTTTTGTCTGTGATAATTACATCTATCTGGAGACATACTTTCTGTGCTTAACTTTTTCTTATAATCAGGGAAAATGGGAGGTGCCATTACCTAAAGTAAGAAGCGTATCTGAAGCAGAGGCATTTAAAGTTGTACGAACTGGAAAATCTAAACGTAAAGCATGGAAGCGTTTGGTCACTAAGATGTGCTTTGTTGGCGATACATTCACAAGAAAACCTCCTAAATTTGAACGTTTTATTCGTCCGATGGGTTTACGTGTAAAGAAAGCAAACGTTACCCATCCAGAACTTAAAACTACTTTCCAGCTTCCTATAATTGGAGTAAAGAAAAATCCAAGTTCACCAATGTATACTACTTTAGGTGTAATAACTAAAGGTACAATTATTGAGGTATGTTCTTTCATTTGATATTTATTCATCGGTTGGTTGCTTCTGAATGTACTTCTTACTAATGATAAAGTCTGTGGTTTACACTTCGACCATTCTGTTTCTCACTAGTTGATTGCGTTTACAACAGAACACTTTGAATACAACTTAAAACACTACATCAATGATGAAAGCCTAATTTTTTTCAACAAGCATTACTACCTACTATAGTTATTTCATTGGAGTGAAGCAACTAACTTCTATGTATCTTTTCACTCTATCATGCATATGACCGAGTAGTTTAATTATCGATTTTCGCACTAAAAGATTAGACATCTAAAGATCCAATGTTTGTTTGTGTTAGTTCCTCATTTGTACCACGGAAATCCTCACTGTCCTCAAATAACTAACGGCATTGAGATTCAACGAACAATAAATTAAAATGTCTAAGACAGGACTTAAGTGATAGTGAAAGTTTAGTATAAATTCATATCTTCATATTCAATCATGTTTGCACTATTTTTTTCGTAACTTCACCAATAAAAGAGTTAGTTATTCTGTAGGTCACGCTTATTATTCAAATTATGATTGTAATATACGACTGTTTAATCAGTGTGTGTTGAGTTTACAGTGGTTAGTCAGCTAGAAAAATACCTTCATAGACTAACATACCGAGTGATAAATTATCATTTTGAAGGAAATCATTTGTTTTACCATTATAGCTATACATTCATAATTGTCTAGTTTGTATAAAATTTCAGATATAATCGAAATTCTTTATTGTATTACCTTGTTTCACCCTTCTGATACAGTTATCTTCATAAATTAATGTACAAACGAATTATTCATGATATATTGGTCTAATATACCACATTATTCTATAAAAAGAACTCTCAGTGCATTATCTGGAGATGATCGGGTCATGAAAATATGTCCTATGTAAATGTGATATTCGTCACAGATTGACTTCATTTAGGATACGACTAAAAACTAGGGAGGGCTGAATAGTTTTTATGCCTTAATATAGGACTGCAGTAGTGCGAATCAATAATCCCTCCAGAGATTTAGTAGCTGAACACTTACTCAGGGACCTAAAGGTCTTGAATTCGATCGCTTAGGCTGGTTGTAGGTGCAGTTCAACAATAGCTCGAAACATTTACCAGTCCTTGATTCCTAATGGTACATATATGTGATGGATACCACCATTAAATTAACGTTATCACTAAAAAACTTATCCTAAACTGTTCCATTTGTCGTGACGTACCAGCTGATCTCATATGTGGTTCCCAATGTAGCTAAACCTATATCGCACATGCTCTACTATAGTCGATTTTTTAAAGGTCATTTTTATTTGTCCGTAGTGACATCTTGAAGTTTTAACAGGAGTTTGTAATTAAACAGCTTAACGTAGTCAGTGGCAATTCTGATGAACTATCACACTAAATGATAATCATACCGTGTCATAAAGTGACTGAGTTTGAAAAATGAAAATCATTGAGTTCTGATTTATTGGCTAAATGACATCATAGTTGCTACGAATTTTTGGTTTGATGTATAGAACACGACAATGAGCAGAAGAATTATTTATTACGACAAATTATAAAGAGTTTACCTAATACGTATACACAGCCTTCTATCATCCATTTTCATTTCGCGGTGAGCTCTACCATACAAATTGTCTTGTCGTCTGGTCATCAAATGTTCTACCTACGCTGTGCTTTCGATTCACTCCATCTATGACAACTTCAAAAGATCACGTTCTACATTACTACTTACAAGCAATTTGGTGAGTACCGTCCACTACAGATGTCCTATGACATCATAATGCTCACTCAGAGTTCTCACTGAAATGGAACGGTTTTTCAATGGTTGTTATTTCTCCAACTAATGAAAGTTTGTGATGATAACTTTTTTAAATGGCAAATTATGAATAGTTTTTATAATAACGTCACATGGAGGTTATAACAAACGAAAAATCCAAACACATTTTAATCAAAGACTGAGATAAAAATTAGATTTTTAAGTTGGCGATTTTATTGGTGGAAATGTTACTGTATAGTCAATTCATAAAAAATTGTGATAATGTGGCAAGTAGACGATGTTTATTAGGTCTAAGTAATATATATTAGCGCAATACATTTTGAAAATTCTGACGACAAATATTTACAAAAAGTAATGTTTTGTAAAATATTCAGGAATAAATATTTTTTTCAGGCGTAAATTGTAGTCGGTAAGAATTACTTACATAATTATTCTTTCTCACTGATTAGATTGATAATTCTTGATATCTGCGTTCAGCGACAAATGACATCATTTTTCCTTTTTTACTTGCGTAGGTGAACGTCAGTGATCTTGGTTTGGTCACGCCGAGTGGTAAAGTTGTCTGGGGTAAATATGCTCAAGTAACTAATAATCCTGAAAACGAAGGTTGTGTAAATGCAGTTCTTATTGTATAAACAGAAACTAGTTTATTCTAAAGTCTTTTGTTCAATATCTAATAGTTCCACAGCTTATATATCTGGTTTTCAGTTCGTTGCAACGAAAAAGATTTTAGACTAATTTTCCTCTACAATTTTTCAGGTGATAGGTATAATTCAGCACAACTAGTCTTGTTTGACTTCTCAAACAGACTGAGTTTCTTTCGTCTGTAGATTCAGTAAATCAACTAGTCAGTAACAACGTAGAACCTGGTACGTATGTTTATCCTTTCAAGCTGTCATACTCCGTTAGGACAGAGATCAAATTGTCAGACCAAATCCCAGAATGGTAGAGATAGTAACAGTTTCAGTGGTGATAGGAAATATTAAGCATCGAAGGTACGGTTTAAGAAAATATAAGTGAATGAAATAAAGGTTATGAAAAATCTAGAATCTCAGGATCTGGATGAAGACAATGGATGGATGTACCTGCGTCATTGCAAGCGATTTCGAACAGTGTCATTCACAGTCCTTTATCTTTGGTCATGATGATCACGCAGATCCCAACTAGGTAGTTCACATCCATTGATATGGTTAAGTCTGTCAGGGACTTGATGGACAGATGCCATGCTTTGGTTTGGCCACCCCTAACTTTCTTCCAACCTGCACCTGAAATTACCGTGCGTCTAAGTAGTCGGTGTCTGTACATACGTGACACACGTACCTCGCTCCGTGGTCCCGAAATACACGCAATATGCTTTGTAGACACCTATAATCGGGTACCAGTAACCTACGAATATCCTCCAATTTTAATGGCAGTCAGCTACAGCGTAGGACCAGACACATAAATGTATCGGTCCAAGTTGCCACATATCATTAGCACAATATGAAGATGGAGATCATTGCCCGGAATCTAGTCGACGAGGACGTTATTTCTAGCAGTAGATCTATGATTAAATTCAACAAAAATGTTGATAGTGGACGGACTTGCCAGACCCCACTTAAGGTTTCAAAATCAGATGACAATTCGTCATACGCCCTGACTTGACTTGTAGTGTTCGAGTGGAGAGCCTTCACAAAGTTTATGCACTTTTGAGGTACAACTTTCAATGAGACACTGACAAAGAACCTCTCGGTCAACAGAGTCAAACGCTGCTTTTAAGTCAAGAAAGGTCCTCATAATCGGACATCGATAAGCATGCCGTTGTTCTAAAACCTGAATATGTGGTCGATGCAGCCACGACCAGGTCGGAAGTCAGTCTGGTTTTCTTGTGTTTGCAGTTTACGAGTTTTTGTTAGGCATCGATAATAAATGAGGCTAGTATTTTAGGTGCTATGTTAGTCAATCTAATCCCTCTATGGTTATAACAAGATGATTTCAACCCCGTAGCTACTATCATGACGTGGTGGTAGGGTTTGCCTGTCGTGAGGACATACCCGAGCTACATTGGCTGGGATGTATGTTCTATCATGCCAGGCAGGTCGATTAGAGATCGGTAAGACTAAAAGCAGCAACTTGGAGAAGGTAGCTAAGGCGTTAAAAACTTGCCACGCAAAGGCTATGTGCAACCGATCTTAAGCAGTCGTCCTTTGAGCTCTGTGGTCACGCTCCCAGGTCGTTAAAACCAACACTAATCCGACTTCTTTTTCAGGTTCCTCAAGAAACTCCCTTCCACCGTGTGGGCAGCCGGTAAGTGACACCAGCCCTCATACTCGTAACAGCACGCGGGACCAAATTGGTCACGTTCAATTTGTAAACCACCAGCGTAGATTATCTATGTCGAATGATTGAGGGCCTACTAAAGTAAGAAGGAAATGGTATGACGAACCAGCTAAGGTTGAAGTCACGCTTCGCAGTCAGCACTTTACGTGAATTGCCCCATCATTGTATCGAGGTGCTATAGATGCTTTGAAGACTGTACAACACAAATGATGTTATTACAGAAATATATAAGTTAAAGTAGATATAAGCGAAAGTAAGACCACCGCCGCATAGGTCAGTCCATGACGCACTAGTAATTGATACGCGTTGGTTGTCCTTGACAGGGATTGAAGATCGGTTTGATATTTAATAACCCAACTGCCGGATGATTTGGCTAGGGGTTTAGCGATACTTCACTGGCCCTACAAAATTCTTCCTAATAACTCTATTATCTCTACGACTAACACTTCTCACGTTCCTTTATCGCCTCACAAACGATTCGAGTACACAAAACGTTATTACTGATCTCCTGAAACCACGCTCTAAACTACATGTAAGAGCTTTTAACGTCCAAACACTGTGCCAAATAGTACAGCAGGCTTCCTTAGCTGGTTGCGTCTCCGAAACGCACATACAGGATCCGAATAGCATCATTCATTTGACCTCACCATGTCAAAATGAAGAGCCATCTCGACTCACGGTTCGTGTATCTGGAAGCCCTAATGATGCTTCCCGCCGCCTCGCTGGTGTAGGTATAGCATTGAGCCCTAGGGCAGAACTACCTCTCTTAGACTGGATCCCAGCGGATAGTCGTTTGTGCGCTGTTTGACCAAATGAAACAGTAAGGATTCGGTAAGATAGGGACGCTCGTCGTTGTCTCTCCGTCGTCTCTACCTACTGTCCCACTAACTAAAACTCGGATGGTGTAAAACATGAGTTTTAGAGAAAGTTTTCTGACCTGCTCCAAAAAGTTAGTTGCTCTGATATAGTAGTAGTGGCTGGCGACTTTAATGTTCAAGTAGGTATACTAAACGAAAGGGAAAGACATCTTGGTGGATCTTATAGTCTCGCGGCTCAAAAAACATATAATGGCGACGTCTGTCGCAGCTATGCTCAGATAACCGCCTGTTTCTTGCAAATACCAACTTTAGGCATAAGGATAGCCGAATTCGTCCCAACGTTGAACCAAAATAGATCACTTCGCTTTAAGCCACAGATGGAGGGGCTTAGTAGGGGTTTGCCGCTCGTTCTAGAGCACATGTTTAGATTCAGATCATGTTCTAGTGCGAGCGCGTATTTGTCTACGTCTTACTGGACGTAGGGAAGTCGCGGCAAGGAAACCTCTTAGGGTCCTACTTAATGAAAGCCAAGCAAAGTATATATTTCAGAAAGAAATAGAAAAACAGTTGAGCAGCGATTTGAGTGATACTCACTCCGAGGCAGAGTGGAACGATATCGGAAATCTGTAGAACCAGCAGTGATGTCTACAAGTACGGTAAACCATAAAATTAGGGAGAAACACTGGATCTCAGTAGCATCTACCGCACTGATAGATGCTCGAAAACTCATTCCATCTGGCTCTGAACATAACTAAGAGTGGAGTCAGCTTAAGCGTAAGCTGACTACAAGCCTACGCAATGATCGTGAACAATGGTGGGTAGCGAAAGCAAGAGAGATGGAAAATGCAGTGGCAATAGGTAACAGCAGTCAACTGTTCAGACTTGTTAAGGAAACCGGTATTAGGAACCCAACTGTTAGCGAAACAATCTCAGAGAAAGATGGACATATTATTCATTCTCAATCCAGGAGAATGGATCGATGGGCAGAACTCTTTAGGGATCCAGAAATACCTATCTCACTTCCTTATGCAACTATTAAGGAGTTATTATTAAATCATGTAAAGTGCACTAGTTTTAAATGCCGTGAAAGGGAAAATTTTCATAAGATGACTCGTCGAAATGACCAAAAGTTTAGAGAATTCATCCTTGAATTGCAGAAACAAGCTGCCAAATGTAATTTTGGTGATCAACTTCATGTGCAACTGAGAGATCGATTAATTACAGGAATTAACATACCGGGTTTGGAAAGAGATCTGTTAAGAATGCCCAACTGTTCCTTTCAAGATGCTAGAACTGCGTGTATTAACTACGAGGCAGTGAATGAACTTGATATCCAGTCGATGAATATTTCTAATACTTTGCTTAGTCGTCAAGATGAAATAAAATCTCAGGGTCAATCAAAATTGCGTTCGTTTAACAGTGGTTCCTATTCTCGTGTAAATATGAAAGATGTCTCAACAAGGAATTACAAAGAAAATCACAAAGGTGAGACCAAGTTTGGCAAATGTTTATCATGTGGAAAAATTCATTCTCGTAATTCATATGCATTTCGTAATGCTAAATGTTTTAGATGTGGTAAGATAGGACACATTCAAACAGTATGCAAAGCTACTATTCATTTTGCCTCAAGTAGTACTAAATCTTGTAATTCAGACCCCAATAATTCAGTTGTTCCTAATGATCATTTATCTACTGTTTTGAAAGGTAATGCTCATATTCAAAAGCGATTATATACATCGCTTGGTTCATGTCATGACTTTATTGTGGACACAGGCAATACAGAGTCCATTATTTCATTCAAGAACTTGAAATCTTTAGATTCTAACGTTGTGGTACGACCCACTGAAATATCAATATTGGGGATTACTGGACACAGACTGCCTATACGTGGATGGTGTGAATTGCTAATAAGAGATGATAATTCTTCATACATACCTTGTGAATTTTTAGTTAGCGAGACAGGACTGTCAATACTGGGCTTAAGGAATTTGAAAAGGCTTAAAGTGGAGCTGTCGATCCTAGTTTCTAAAGAAAATTCTAATGCTTTACTTAAAGATTTGATATCCACATGTGCCAAGTGCAGTAGAGGTATGAAGATTCAGCCTATAAAACTTCAAGTACAGGGTGAACCAGTCTTTCTTAAAAGACGAATAATTCCTTATGGTCTTCGAGAGGCAGTACATAAGACATTAAACGATTTGTGTGCGAAAGGCATAATTGAACTGATCCAGTCCTCAGCATGGGGTACTCATATTGTTACGCCACTGAAGTCGGATGGCGGAACCCCTAGAATATGTGGTGACTATAGATTAACACTGCATTCCCGTTTGTTGAAGCAAACGTGCACGAGGGTAGAGGTTGAAGATATTCTAAATCGACTTCATGGTTCTAAAGTGTTCTCGAATGTTGACCTAAAAGATGCTTATCTTCAAATCCCTTTAGATCAATCTTCATATCTTTTGACGACAACTAATACTCCTTTTGGTCTGTTCAAATACAATTTCCTTCCATTTGGTCTAAGTTGTTCTCCAGCTATATTTCAGGAAGTCATGAATATTGTAGTTAGTGATCTTGAGGGCTTGAAGTTTATCAAGATGATCTCATTGTCCATGGTTCTGATAAGGTAGTTCATAACCAGAGACTTATTGCTTTATTGCGTCGTTTAATTGAGAAGAATATTACAGTGAATCCAAATAAGTGTTCATTTTGTGTATCTAATTTCGAATGTCTTGGATACCTAGTTGATGGTCATGGTTTTGGACCAGATATGAAACGACTATCTCCACTGAAAAATGCACCGTCTCCAAAAGATCTTACGAAACTACATTCACTATTGAGTGCTCTTCAATACTGTTCCCGTTTTATTCCTAATTTTTCTTGTCGTGCAAATTGTTTATTTAATATTTTGACATCCAATTCATTCAAATGGGGTGAGGAAAAAGAGTCAAGCTTACGTAGTATACTAAAGTTTCTTCAAAGTGATGCTGTTCTTCGAACTTACTCTCCTAGTGTACAGTCTGTGCTTATTACTGATGCATCACCTGTGGGTATTGGCGCAGTTTTGGAACAGGAAGGTAGATCAGTTATTTGTGTTTCAAGCAAACTTACCGTTACTGAACAAGGCTATTCGCAGACTCAGCGAAAAGCATTAGCTGTGTTTTGAACTGTTAAATGACTTCATAAATATTTATTCGGAAAGAAATTTACTATTGTTACTGATCATGAGGCTTTAAAGTTTATTTATCATCCTTAAAAATCCTTATCACGTTCCTCAGCTGCTATTGTTCAACGATGGAGTATTGCTTTGAGTGCCTATGACTATACAGTTCAGCACAGGAGTGCCAAACAAATTCAACATGTTGACTACATTTCTCGACAGTCATTACAAGATAAACCTGTTAATACTTCAGGCTGTTTGTTAGTGCAACCCTTACCAGTGAGACGTCCAGATCTCATTAGAGAAACTCGTAGATACTTTGGATGTATAATTAATGCTATACGGAAAGGTTGGAATGCTAATCTGAAACGTAGATTTCCTGTCTATTTTTCAAAGCGGGATGAGCTATCTACTACTCCTGATGGTATTTTGTGTTTAAATGATCGTGTTGTTATTCCTCCTTCATTGCGTAAATCTGTCCTAGAAGATCTTCATAGTGGACATTTAGGTGTTGAAAAAATGAAGTCATTGGCGAGGCTCACATGTTGATGGCCAGAGATAAATGCAGATATTTGTCGTACAGCAAACAATTGTGAAAAGTGTCATAAGCTGAAAAATCAACATTCGAAGTGGACTCCATGGCCAGTATCGTCTGAGGCCTGGCAGAAAATTCATGCATACTATTGTGCTCCGTTTCTTGGCAAATGCTATGTGCTTGTAGTTATTGATTCTTTTTCAAAGTGGCCTGAATTTTTTTCACAAATTCACCAAATTCTGAATTCACAATTCAAGCATTAAGAAAGGTGTTTAGTCGAGAAGGGATTCCAATGGTGTTAGTGACTGATAACGGCTTTCATTTTGCTGCAGATGCAGTCACTACCTGGTTGAATGGTATAGGGTGCAAACATTTGTTTACTGCTCCCAGACATCCTTGTTCCAATGGTCAGGCAGAAAGTTTTATCAGGAAATTGAAAATTGCTATTGATTCTATTGCTGCCTCAACATTTAATGAGATGGAGAGGGGAGTAGATACCTTTCTACTGCAATATAGAAATACCAAAAATTCGGTGACGAAAGAGACTCCATAAAGCTATTAAAAGGAAGAATTCTTCGGTCGAATATGAGATGTTTGGAGTCTGCAGAAGTTACATATTATCGTGACAATGATCTTCGACCGTCCACATGGATTGTTCTGAAGAATTTCGGGAAATCTATGGCGCGACTTCTAGATATCAATGACTTAAGTACACACAATGGACATGTTGATCAGATACAATTCCAGGAACCAGGTCAGTCTGTTCCGATTTCAGTTGTTATTTCTAATGCTAATGAGTGCATTCTAGATAATACAGAGTCTTTATCCAATACATTGTCGGACAGACACAGTATGAACTTGAGAAGAAGACGTACAATTGATTACAGACACTTAGACTCAAATTTAAGCTGTGGCAGATGTGGTGTTTGAATGAACTAATGACTCCTTTGTACTTGTTGAATGCCTGATTTCGAATTCTCAATAAAATACATTCGTTCATGCTGATCTAGTAGTTCTTGATCTCTTTACGTGATTTCTGGGATTATTAGTTCTTACCATTATTCAAATACTTCTAATTATCATAGGTTTGCAACACAGTAAATAGATCAAAGCACATGATTAATAGGCACGATATCATTCCACAAACGGCAAACCACTCTGTAGATCTAGATCAGTCTGCTGATCAGAAACCTTTGCATAAGATACGAAATTCGACCGCCATCAAATAGAATAACTTCATGTCTAATCCCGGCTGCGCGCTCATCAACGTACTAAATCGTGAGCCCATTGACAACACTTGAAAATTAGTCCTCCTAAAGATACTCCACATGTTGACTCAAATAAAGCTAAATTCATCTCACAGTGACAACGAAACTTTCCGGCTGTGATAAAAAAGGGTTGGAAGACTCACGATACCGAATGGAGAAACACGTAAGATTGAACCAAACTGCTCTATAGGTATCCCAACTACAGTGAGCAGGTTCTCACCGCTGTTATCATATAACTTGCCATCGACATCTCTAAGTTGCAAAACGGGCACTATGTTTGAGCGTAACAAGTTTTTTTACACACAGATTAACAAAATCTACCAGATTACTGATCACTCTACTCACTCCATAAAGCCTAAAACCATTAATAAGAATGGTAATAATAGGTTTCTCACCCCACACACTATGTAAACTCCCCAGGAGTACAATTGTAATAACTCTCAGAAATAAAACTTTCCACACCCTTTAGTAACAACTCACCATATAAAATTGGCTTCCATGTATAATAACAGTCATAACTACTTCCAGTTACATGCACAAGACCCTCCCCACACTCACAATAACGTAAACAGCTATAACAGAGGCTGCGAGCTTAACCATCAAGACTATTTTTCAAATAACAGTACACTTTACAGTCGGTCTGTACAGGATTGTTTCAGAATACGACTCCTAGTGGCAGTTCTGTTGAAGCCCGAGTCATTTGAAAGCACATGCAAAACATAAACTTGCTTTCCCCATACAGTTTCCGACAGAGAGTACTACCACCCTTTCCTCCTGGGTAAACTCCCAAATCAATCTCACCAGCTCATTTGATACATCTCCCTTACTTACTTACTTACGCCTCTTGCTCCTCGTGAAGAAGGATAGGCCACTCACCAGCACTCTTCATCCAACCCTGTACTGGGCAATCCTTTCCAGCTCTTTCCAGTTCTTATTCATCCCTTTCATATCCGCTTCTATTTCCCGACGTGATGTGTTCTTTGGCCTTCCTCTTTTCCGCTTCCCTTCAGGATTCCAGGTTAGCGCTTGTCTCGTAATGCAGTTTGATGATTTCCGAAATGTATGTCTTATCCATTTCCATCGTCTTTTCCTAATTTCCTCCTCAGCTGGAAGCTGGTTTGTTCTCTACCACAAAAGGCTGTTGGTGATGGTATCCGGCCAATGGATGTTGAGTATCATGCGTAGACAGCTATTGATAAATACTTGTACCTTCTTCATGGTGGTTGTTGTAGTTCTCTAAGTTTCAGCTCCGTACAATAGAACTGGCTTGATGTTGGTATTGAAGATCCTGACTTTGATATTGGTTGAAAGTTGTTTTGAGTTCCATATGTTCTTTAATTGAAGGAATGCTGTCCTTGCTTTTCCAATCCTCAACTTGACGTCCACATTTTCCAGAGTTTCGCCATCAAGAGTGATTGGATTGCTGTTCTCCGTGTTGTGTTTGAGGACCTTGGTTTTCCCTTTGTGTATGTTGAGGCCTACTGATGCAGAGACTGCTGCTATGCTGGCATTTGTTCGTGTGTATGTGATAGGAGGGCTAGGTCATCTGCGAAGTCCAAATCTTTTAATTGGTTCTGAGCTGTCCATTGTATGCCGTGTTTCCCCTCAGATGTCGAAGTCTTCATAATCCAGTCGACCACCAGAAGAAAGAGGAAGGGAGAGAGTAGGCAGCCTTGTCTGACTTCGGTCCTTACTCGGAACGCGTCTGTCAGCTATCCTCCATGCGCTACTTTGCACTGTAGTCCATCGTATGAGTTCCGGATAATGTTGACAATCTTCTCAGAAACTCCGTAGTGTCGAAGAATTTTCCATAACGTTCTCTTATCTACACTGTCAAATGCCTTCTCATAATCAATGAAGTTAATGTAGAGTGACGAGTTCCACTCAATTGATTGTTCGACGATGATCCGTAGTGTCGCAATTCGGTCTGTGCACGACCGATCCCTACGGAATCCAGCTTGTTGATCTCGAAGTTGAGCGTCTACTGTGTCTTTCATCCTGTTCAGTAACACTCTGTTAAAGACTTTTCCTGGTACTGACAGTAGTGTAATACCTCTGTAATTTTCACACTTGCTCAGATCTCCTTTCTTTGGAATCTTGATGAGGTGTCCTTTCTTCCAGTTCATCGGCACTTGTTCCTCCTCCCAAATCTTCTTGAATAGAAGATGAAGCATGTTCGTAGTTACTTCGATGTCCGACTTCAGTGCTTCAGTTGGTATATTATCGGGTCCTGCTGCTTTCCCGCTCTTGATTTGTCTGACGGCCATTCTGATTTCTTCGGTAGTTGGTGGATTGACATCTATAGGAATATCTGTGTGTACTGCTTCGATGTCCGGTGGATTCATTGGAGCCGGCCTATTCAGGAGTTCCTCGAAGCACTCTGCACATCTGTTCCGCTGTTGCTGAATCCTAGTGATCGGTCTTCCTTCTTTGTCTTTGACTGGTCTCTCTGGTTTACTATATTTCCCTGCTAGTTTCTTTATTGTATCACATGGTTGTTTTATATTTCCTTCTCTTGTGGCTTTTTGCTCCGTCGTTGCGAGTTCTTCCACGTATTTCTGCTTGTCGGCTCTAATGCTCTTCTTCACTTGCTTGTTTGCTTCTGTGTATTCAGCTTGTGCTTGGGCTTTCTCTGCTCTTGTTCGGCTGTTATTAATTGCTGTCTTCTTGTTCTTCCTTTCTTTGATCCTGTCCAGTTTTTCAATAGAGATCCATTCCTTATGATGGTGCTTCTTGGGGCCCAGAACCTCTTGACACGTTGAAGTTAATGCTTCTTTGATACCTTCCCAGTTATCCTCCATAGTAGTTTCTTCTTCCTTCAGTAGATCCTGTAGGACTTGGAACCTGTTGTTGAGGGCTATCTTGAATTCATTGGGTTTGTCAGTATCTCGAAGGAAGGCTGTATTGAACCTTTGCAGAGCTGCTTGTCCAGTTTTCCAGTTCTTCTTTAGCTTCAGTTTTAAATTGGCCACAACCAGGTAGTGATCTGAAGCCATATCCACTCCTCTCCTGGTTCTCACATCTTCCATTGTCCTTCGAAACTTTTTATTGATGCAAATATGATCTATCTGGTTCTCTGTGGTGTGGTCCAGTGAGATCCATGTGGCTTTGTGTATACGTTTGTGTGGAAATATTGTGCCGCCTATGACCAATTTGTTGAATGCACACAGATTGACAAATCTTTCCCCGTTTTCGTTTCTTTCTCCCAGTCCATGCAGTCCCATGATATCTTCATATCCGGTGTTGTCTATTCCGACTTTGGCGTTTAGATCTCCCATCAGAATGGTGAGGTCCTTTCTTGGGCACTTCTCTGTGATTGATCGCAATCTCTCATAGAATCGATCTTTAATGTCGTCGTTGCTATCATTTGTGGGTGCATAACATTGGGTAATGTTCATTGTGATCCCCTCCTTCTTTGTTTTGAATGATGCTTTGATGATTCTGGATCCGTGAGATTCCCATCCTACAAGTGCATTTTGTGCTACTTTGGACAGCATGAGAGCAACTCCCTGAGTGTGTGGGGCATTTTCGTCTTCGTGACCCGAGTATAGCAGCATCTCTCCCGTATTTAGCCTTTGTTGTCCAGCTTGGGTCCAATTGGTTTCGCTGATTCCGACTACTGCCAAGTAGTATCTCCTCATTTCCGTTGCTATTTGACTGGTCTTCCCGGTCTCCCACATTGCCCGGACGTTCCATGTACCTATAAAAATTGTTTCTCTGGTTGTTAGAAGGGGCATCGGCCTCGTGGCTTCCGAAGGAACTCGGCTTTCACCATGAGGCGTCATATTTATTCTAACTGAAGACCTTCTAACTCCTAGGGCAGAGTTTAAATGGTTTGAGTTATTTTTTCTGGTTAGCGTTTTTTTAGTGAGTTAGTTTTCTACGGGATGGGGACGCTAACACCATGCCCAACCCTCCTCCTTTATCCGGGCTTGGGACCGGCAGTAACTCTAGGAGAGCTGCAGGCGGAGTTTATACATCTCCCACTAACTCAAAATACCGAGCTATTGAAGAACATTCAATCCCTCACTTGAAACCCATATCACACCCGCTAGGGTTACAACTTTAATCAAAATACTTTCGCACATTTTAACTTGGTAGGCCATTTGTTTAATATGTGTCTTATCAACGTTAGGTCGATCTGCAATAAAAGACGTATTTAGCCTTGTTTTCATCCACATATCAACCATCAGTTATAATGATATCTGAAGCATGAACTAACAGTACGTTTTCCGATTTACGTATATATCTTG
Source organism: Schistosoma spindalis (assembly GCA_946903255.1). NCBI lineage: Eukaryota > Metazoa > Platyhelminthes > Trematoda > Strigeidida > Schistosomatidae > Schistosoma > Schistosoma spindalis. The sequence goes on from OX336416.1 coordinate 49,098,143, forward strand.
ATAACTATTTCCTATATAGAAGCGATGGCAAGACTCTAATTTAGGGAAAACCTTTGAACGAATTTTAAGTGACCTTGAGGATATTAGCCAATCAGAAGACAGCTAGTATAACGTAGAAATATATTAGAAGAAGCTAATGGATTACAGTGAAATTAATTTTTTTACATGATTTAAAAAATTGTCAAGGTTTGCTAAAGTTTCAGATGGTTTGAAATCATATTGCATACGGTATAAAAAGTCATTAATTCCAAGTACCTGTCGAGTACATTTACGGAAATGCTACTTAAACAATCCTACTTTATACTACGTCCCCTGTTGTATTTTCGCTTTCTCACGGTCGTTTCATTTATCTACACAATACATCCTACTCCTCCGAATGATTGGTGTACACGTGTTATTTTAGTTGCACATATGTCATGGCAGTACTCATACCACTGGACTACTGAAGTTTTAGTAACAACTGCAAACAACGCATCCAGTGTTACTGGTGTCTTTATTACCCAATTTGCAACTATTATCATAATCGGATTCAGTTTCAGTAGAAATCGAGCGAAGAAAGTTCCCGGTCGAGCAGACTTTTCCTCCAACATGAAGAACAACGAAATATAATCTCAACACGGTGGTTTGCAAACTTTACTGCGGTCATTTGTTAACTGCAGTCGCACGTACAACGCCGCCTAGAGTCGAGAGGATACTGCCGGTCCCAAGCCTGGATAAAGGAGGAGGGTTGGGCATGGGGTTAGCGACCCCATCCCGTAGAAAACTAACTCGCTAAAAAACGCTAACCAGAAAAAATTATTCAAACCATTTAAACTCTGCCCTGGGAGTCAGGAGGTCTTCGTTTAGAAGAATTATGACGCCTCATGGTGAAAGCCGAGTTCCTTCGGAAGTCATGAGGCCGATGCCCCTTCTGACAACCAGAGCAACCATTTATTTAAGTACATGGAATGCTCGCACAATGTGGGAGACTGGGAGAGTTTTCCAAATTGATGCAGAAATGAGGAGATACAATTTAGAGGTGCTTGGGATCAGTGAAACACATTGGACGCAAGTTGGACAACAACGACTAGCTTCAGGGAGCTGCTGTTATACTCCGGACATGAAGAAGGAAATGCCCCACATACACAAGAAGTAGCATTGATGATGTCCATACAAGAACAAAATGCACTTATAGGATGGGAATCTCATGGACCAAGGATCATCAAAGCCTCCTTCAAAACAAAGAAAGAGGGCATTACAATGAACGTCATCCAATGCTACGCGCCTATCAACGACTATAATGAAGATGCTAAAGATCAATTCTACGATAGGCTGCAGTCAATCGTCGAGAAGTGCCCAACAAAGGACCTGGCCATTCTGATGGGAGATTTAAATGCCAAGGTTGGAATCGACAACACCGGATATGAAGAGATCATGGGACGACACAGACTGGGAAAAAAGAACGAAAATGCTGAGAGATTTGCAAACCTATGTGCCTTCAATAAACTGGTCATAGGCGGCACTATATTCTCACATAAACGCAACCACAAAATAACATGGACTTCACGGATCACACTACGCAAAACCAAACCGACCATATCTGCATCAGCAAAAAGTCCAGGAGGACGATGGAGGACGTGAGAACCAAGAGAGAAGCTGATATAGCATCACATCATCACTTGCTGGTCGCCAAGATGAAATTGAAACTCAAGAAGCACTGGACAACGGGGCGCACAATATCACAAAGGTTTAGTACGGCTCTTCTTCGGGATACTGAAAAACTCGACAAATTCAAGATAACCCTCAGCAATAAGTTCCAATCCTTTCATGATCTACTCAATGGAGAATAAACTACTATGGAGAGCAACTGGAAAGAGATAAAAGAGGCAATCACTTCAACATGTCATGAGGTTCTGGGCCAAAAGAAGCACCGTCACAAGGATTGGATCAGTGTTGATACGCTGGATAAGATTCAACAAAGGCGAAACAAGAAGACAGCAATCAATACCAGCCGAACAAGAGCGGAAAAAGCCAAGGCACAAGCTGAATACACAGAAGTAAACAAGCAAGTGAAAAGGAGCATCAGAACCGACAAACGTAAATATGTGGAAGGTTTAGCAGTGACGGCGGAAAAGGCTGCCAGAGAAGGGAACATGAAACAACTGTATGACACAACAAATAAACTCTCTGGAAATCACCGTAAACCAGAACGAACAGTGAAAAACAAGGAAGGTGAGGTAATCACCAACATTGAAGGACAACGAAACAGGTGGGTAGAACACTTCAAAGAACTGTTGAATCGACCAGCCCCACTCAACCCACCCAACATCGAAGCAGCACCCACGGACCTCCCAATCGATGCTGGCCCACCAACAGTTGAAGAAATCAGCACGGCTATCAGACAAATCAAGAGTGGCAAAGCAGCAGGACCAGACAACATTCCAGCAGAGGCACTTGAAGCAGACATAGCGGTAACTACAAATATACTCCACATTCTCTTCAATAAGATTTGGGATGAGGAACACTTACCAAGAGACTGGAAAGAAGGATTTCTGGTCAAAATATCAAAGAAAGGCGATCTCAGCAAGTGTGAGAACTACAGAGGCATCGCTCTTCCCTCAATACAAGGAAAAGTCTTCAACAGGGTATTGTTAAACAAAATGAAGGACTCTGTAGACGCCAAACTTCGAGACCAACAGGCAGGATTCCGTAAGGATCGATCGTGTACAGACCAAATCGCAACTCTACGGATCATTGTGGAACAATCAATTGAATGGAATTCATCACCCTTCATCAACTTCATTATCTACGAAAAACCATTTGATAGCGTGGACAGAACAACCCTATGGAAGCTTCTTCGACACTACGGCGTGCCTCAGAAGATAGTCAATATCATACGGAATTCCTATGATGGATTAAACTGCAAAATCGTGCATGGAGGACAGTTGACAAAGTCGTTCGAAGTAAATACCGGTGTCAGGAAAGGTTGCTTACTCTCACCCTTTCTCTTTCTCCTGGTGATCGACTGGATCATGAAGACGTCAACATCTGAAGAGAAACACGGGATACAGTGGACAACTAGGATGCAGTTGGATGATCTAGACTTTGCAGACGAACTGGCTCTTCTATCGCACACGCAATAACAAATGCATTAAAAGACGACCAGTGTAGCAGCAGCCTCAGCAGCAGTAGGTTTCGATATACACAAAGGGAAAAGCAAGATTCTCCGATACAACACAGCATGCATCAATCCAATCACACTTGACGGAGAAGATTTGGAAGATGTAAAAACCTTTACATATTTGGGCAGCATCATTGATGAACACGGTGGATCTGATGCAGATGTGAAGGCACGGATCGGCAAAGCAAGAGCAGTATATTTACAACTGAAGAACATCTGGAACTCAAAACAATTGGCAACCAACACCAAAGTCAGAATTTTCAATACAAATGTCAAGACAGTTCTACTGTATGGGGCGGAAACCTGGAGAACTACGAAAGCCATCATCCAGAAGATATAGATGTTTATTAACAATTGTCTACGCAAAATACTTCGGATCCGTTGGCCGGACACTATCAGCAACAACCTGCTGTGGGAGAGAACAAATCAGATCCCAATGGAGGAAGAAATCAGGAAGAAGCGCTGGAAGTGGATAGGACACACATTGAGGAAAGCACCCAACTGCGTCACAAGACAAGTCCTCACATGGAATCCTCAAGGTCGAAGGAGGAGAGGAAAACCAAAGAAGACATTGCGCCGGGAAATGGAGCTAGACATGAGAAAAATGAACAAGAATTGGATGGAACTAGGAAAGAAGGCTCAAGACAGAGTTGGTTGGAGAGTGCTGATCGGCGGCCTATGCTCGATTGGGAGTAACAGGCGTGAGTATGTAAGTAAATAAGTAAGTCGCACGTACAAGAACTTTTTAATAGTCCTATCCCTTGTAGCCTCTCAATAATCCCCTCCTGTTTAAAATCCGCTGTAAACCGATGGTATGTGAGCATCAGGTGTTAAACTTGGCTCCATGACCTTGAAATGGCTCGTACTTAAATTAGAATCTCGCCGAAGAGATAAATTTAAAGGATGAGGCGGAGGATGTCTTATTTACGCTCACTATAGCCTAAACTCTGTATTATATGATATGCCTGAACTAAACAAACTGAAAGATTCGATGTGGATTGTTTTAAAGCCGTCGAATTCCGTTATTTTACTGTTCGTCTGTGTCTACCGTTAACCTAACGCTTCAATAGGTGAAATAACAGTATTATCGGAGGTATTCATACTAGCATCATTTTTTCCATTCACAGACAAGCTTATTTGTGGTGACGTCAACACGGCTCAAATTTCTTGGTTACCAGTCATGGCACCGAAATGTTATGAATCATTTATTGAATACCCAGAGCTTGAGCAGTGGACTCAGTATGTCAGAAGCCCTACCAGACATCAAAATATTTTGGACTTAGTCTTTACCATTGGCCTTACCCCCAATGCTGTGCATATTGGAAAAAATTTTCTAGGTAGTGATCATAACACTGTCATATGTAGCCTTAATATAAAAACCACAACCAGTAGACGTAAAACCGTAACACTTCATAGAAACTATCGCAAGGTTGATTGGAATAACTTCCACAATTACCTATGAAGTACTGATTGGGAAACGTTTTTACTGCAAACAATGCCAACACACTAACCAATATATTTTATCTCAACATTAGAAGTATCATCAACAAATTTGCACCTTTTAAATACTGTAGACCTACGTTCTCTAAAAATCTCTGTATACTAATCGGTACACGAAGACGTCTTCAAAGACATTGTACTCGATTTCACAAATTTAATGACTTTTCCTCTTTATTATTATTATTCACAAACATCTTATGGGTACATAAGTGTTGTGAAGAAACCATTTCGAGTTTCTTCAAAAATGCAATAATACACAAGTTTCAATAATGTTAGAATTACACTTACCATATTTGAGAAAAGAGAGTAGTAATAATAGAATAATAATAATAAATCAGGTTCTATGTAATTGAAAAGAATATTGAATTGAGTTTAAATAAGGAAAGGAAGAAAATAAGGGAATAGAAATAAAGGAGACGTGAGATATGCAAATAGTTTTATAAGCGTGTTTATGAACACATAACAAGAACAAACGACTATATATGTATCGTCAAATTAATAACTAAAATAAAATAGAAAATAATTAAGGGAAAAAGCTTGTTATTGAAGTAAGATATGACGCTAGAATAAATGTTTGTGCAGTCATAGTTTGGAGTGATGCTATGAGAGTCTCAATTAAGTGAAATGGATAATGAGATATCAATCTGTATGAGTCATATATGCATAGTGAAGATAAAACGAGTCTGAGAAGTTAATTTAAGTGTGATAAAAGTTATTGTTTTAATTACAAACTTCGTAATCTTAAGAATAATACTTGTTTAGATAGAAAAAAGAGAGAAAAAAGAAATAATAATAATAATAACATTTTGTTACATGAGGCATGCCAGTTTACAGGCAAGATCAAATTGTTACAAATGATACAATTTCCAACTGTAGTAAATTACTCAGCTGGGTCGGTAATTCATAAGATATGAATGTAGAATGGTTGTAGACAGTATCACAGTTGACACGCTTCATGAAAGTTGCGTTGCGACGTGCAACTGAGAGTCGATGATAGATTCATGTGCAGTTGAGGGCTTCTAGAAATCGCAATCTTATATCCCTTTGGAATATTTGAGGCTTTAAGGATGGTGCGGGACCAGGTCACCCTTTCCGTATCTCAAGGGGACTGAAAAATGGTGCAAGAAAAAAAGAAAGAAAGAAAAAGAAAGAAAACAAAAAAAGGACGAGAAGCAGAGCAGACAATGTTCATGAAGAAATAGTTAAGGTATGACTACTCAATCTGATTCTCTTTTAATAAAGTATTTAGTAGGCAGGAGCATCCTAATAAGTTAAAGAAAACAAGTGTAAACAAGGTGTGAGTGAATAAATAACTGACAAATGGAGGTGGTTCAGAAAGAAACTGAGAATATGGGGATATATGTAATTATAAAATAAAGTGTTAAAAACAGTGTTATGATACACAAATGGCTGTTTCCATGTTTTTATCGACGCTATTTGAGCCCCTTTAGTTTTTATAGGGTCTTGATAGGCTTCGTTTTTTTATCGAATAAACACCTAGTGAAAGGTTTCAACCATGATGACAATAGTAATTGTGTAATGAATGTCTACCTCTAAAGTAAACCAACAATTTAGAAAAATGAAATAAATAAAAAAACCTTTGGTGCACTCGAATAAATACATTTAGATTTATGCAATAGTATATAGAGTGAAGCCGGATATTAATATAAATATTTGCGCAATTGTAATTAAGAATAATGTTGTAAAAATCACGATTAATTACAAAAGATAATGAAACATAAAATTCTGTGTTACATATATATATATATATATATATATATATATATATATATATGGTGAAGATAAAATGAATCGGAGAAGTTAATTTATTTCAGTGTACCGCGAGATAATTTGTTTTTAGTTATAGACTTTGGATATTTAGTAATAATATATGTTCGGAAGGATAAGAAGAGAAGAAAAGAATATCTTATGTGTCGAGGGACCAATAATGATATTAATAACAGTAATAATTTTAGATACGAACATAAGCAGACTTCACATATTAAGATGAACAGAAAGAAAATAAAGAAAATAGACGTTAAAAGTTTCAGGGATTGCATCTTGCTTTTCAGTTAATTAGATGGATGATGGACCTTGTTTGTATAAATCATTATTAAATACATTGATATTCAATAAGTGACACAATCCACTTTCGGAAAGAAAATCATCATGCAGCCTTCTGAACCGGGTTGTAGTTTCACTGCAACGGAGGCTCACTGGCAGTCTGTTCCACATGGTTGAGTAGCGAATAACGAAGAAATTATGGCGTATGTTTGTGTGGGTTCTTGGAATCGCTAGAATATTTTCCTTGTTGCGTAGATTGTGGAATGATATCATAGAGTATGAAGGTTTAATTTGATATGTCTGATCCAGAGAGGTTCTAATTTAGTTGTTGACATCTTTGGTTATAGTCTTTGTTGTCGGAATACCCCAGAAGAGCTTTGGTGAGCCTTCGTTGAACACCTTCAATTTTAATCAGGTCATTATGCCTGCAATTACTGTAAACTAGAATACCTTATTCAAGAATGGATAAGATACATTTTCTGTATGATAATAATAATAATCTCGATTCGATATTATTGAAGTTTATCATTATGAATCCGATGAGCTTTCTAGCTTTGGATACTTGAGATGCAATGTGCTCAGAAAAGTTCAGACTGTTGTTATATCTTAAACCCAAGTCACGAACAATGTTGAGGGGTTTCAGTGTATGTTTGTGTATAGTCAAATTTAATCTAAAGCAGCGGCCAATGTGAATAAATCCACGTTTGTCAACATTAAGTGGCAAATTCCACGAAACAGTCCATTCGTATAACTTGTTTATTTCTTCTTGGATTACGGCTGAAATATAGCTTTCTTTGGTGGAAGAAGAGAATGAATAAACTACTTTTAAGTCATCGGCAAAGAGGAAAGGTTTACCATACTAAAAGAGGGAACACACGTCATTGATAAAAAGGAGAAAGAGTAATGGACCAATCACATCTCCTTGTATAACCCCACTGGTTACATTCACAGGTTGAGAGTAGCAAGATCCAAAGCGAACGATTTGGCTACGTTCTTTTAAAAAAGATTTGAGCCAACATAAAAAGGTATCCTGTATGCCAAATGAAGAGAGTTTTAAAAGAAGAAGTTTATGTGAGACACTGTAGAAAGCCTTGCTAAAATCGAAGTAAAGAATTATCACTGACTGACCAACATCTCTTCTCTAGGTAATTTGATCAAATAATTCCAGGTGCGATGTGAAACATGAGCGTTTAGTCATAAACCCGTGTTGGGATGGGCTAATCAGACTATCTGAAAGTAAAAATGATAATAGCTGTCTGTGGACGATTTTTTCCATGGTTCTTGAGAGCGCGGATGTTAAATTAATTGGCCTATATTTAACAATGTCACTACGTGATCCTGTTTTGAATCTAGGGGTGATAAGAGATGTTTTCCATACAGATGGATAGGTCCCATATTGCATAGATAGGTTGAAAAGTTTCAAACAAAATAGTGGGAATCCTCTATTCCCATATTTCACAAATGATGGTGGAATCCCATCAGGTACACCATCATAAGAATTTTTCAGGGCAGCTATGGCCTGCTTGATGTTGGAGAGTGTAAAATAAATTTTCGATAGCTGTCTAGATGTCAGCATTGGAAATGTAATGATAGAGCTTTCAGTTCCAGTTTTGTGGCATTTGGAGAAGTGCTTGCTGAATTGTTCACAAATAATATTAGGGTCGTCAACAATGCTTCCGTTAACTATGAAGAATTTAGTCGTGCCAAGGGATTTTGACTTCACACGGGATTTGAAACAGGACCTGAAGCAAATGTTGAAAATTACCAGCCCATAAACATGACTTTAGTGGTATCTAGAGTGATGGAAATAGTAGTTAGGGCGGCGGTAATCTAATATTAACTTACTAATAGTCTCATCTCGACCTCCCAGAATGGATATTTTAGGCTCAGATCATGCGATACATGCCTAGTAGACTACCTGAATGATATAACTCTGAAAAGAGACAACGGACTTCCTCTATCAGTCCTATTCTTAGACTTTAAGAAAGCCTCTGATAAGGTCCAACGCAAATTACTTTTCGTCGAACTAAAGTCCTTCGGAACAAACAACCTCGTATACTCATGGTTTGTTTCGTTCTTAACAGAACGTAAACAAATGTTAAAGTACAATGACTGTCTCTAATCATCTAGAGCAATAACCATGGTGTCATACAGGGAAGTATAGTAGCTCCACTCTTACTTTTTATGTATATAAACGATATATGTAACATCATAAAATTTAGGAAAATATACTTATGTGCTGATAATTGCAAAGCAGTAAACATCTATAAGCATGAGGCCCTAAGTGAAAGTATGTCTCTGATTCATAATGACCTCTGGAGCGAAAAATAGCAACTAACATTTGGCCTCAATAAGTCTGGGGTTATGCATTTTGGAAAGCATTCCTATGAACTGCAACTTTACTTAAATAAAACCACATTCCAAACACTCAAATCAGTACACGATCTAGGAACTAACTACACAGGAAGCCTAAACTTTGAAAAACATGCCTTATCTATTATTTCTAAATGTGGACGCCTAATTCGTTTCATACCAAAACATTTCTTCATAACAGAGGCTCAGCTTACTCTCTACAAAATAAGTGTACAACCTTCCCTGGAATACTGCTCTTTTATCTTCCCTAATATGAATATCACAGATAAGATAAGAATATAAGACGTTCAAAAAGGCTTCACACGCCAACTGCTAGGAAGTAACTGGAATGTCGATCACACAGATAGATGTAAGTACCTCTCTTTAGAACCTCTATGACACCGTAGGCTAAGGAAAAAATCTAATATTTCTCTAGAGAGCAATTTGTGAACTCTCATTTCTAACCTCCTGCCCAATTATTATTCACGACCCAGCCTATAGACTAAGAAACAACGCATATACGCTACTTACCGTCAAACACCAAAAACAAGTGCGCTGTAAGTTTTTTACAGTACGTTATAGTTTATTGTGGAACAGGTTGCCAATACCTATCCGTAATTGTGACACTTTTACCAGATTCAAAAGGCTTATAACCCGGTTACTAGACTCTGAAGAGCTTCATGTATTCCGTTGACTCCCGCCCACCAATGAGGCACTTTATTATTGATTGTCTAACATCTAGACGGGAAAATATTCTAATGAACCCCATTGTTATTAATATGAGTATAACTAAATTACAGAGCACATGGATTATCCTCTCCCAATATTCATTGATTATCAATCATGGCCGTATGTTCCCAACCCTCAATTTCAGTTTCCGAATCTCTCTAACGAGTAAAGATACATTATTCTTCCTAAGTCCTTCTTTTTTATTACAAGTAGACAGATAACTCACTAATCCTATGGATGCTGATCACCTAGGACCGATCATACGAAGTTCAAAATTGATAAAAAGTCTTGTGAGTTGCTGAATGCTTTATTTTTATTACCCTAAAAATTTTACAATCTTATAGTCTTTCATATCCTTTCACTTGTTATTATTCTTTACTATCTCCAAACCACATATAATCTGACCTGTTTTACTAAAAACGTCTACCATTAATGATATTCATAACTGTGTGACATACTAAATGGATGTCTAACCCATAATACAAATGCTTCAGCCATGTGATTTGCTTGTAACATGAAACTAGTAATGACGGTGTATTCCAACGATGGACTTTGATCAAAGCAATATTCATAATTACCACAAACGTACGAGAGCTTAACATCACAAAAGGAGGGAGAGTGGCGTTACTGACCAGCAAAAATACTTTATGTAACGAACTGTTATTTGAGAAAAAATTATTATTATTAATAGACAATAGTTTATAAATACATGTACTCTTCAGATGATGGTTATAGTACTTCTACACATTTGAGCCTCCTACAGCAGAACTGTCTCAACGTTCGTAATGAAGATTCTGACATTGATTGGTTGACAGATGTTTTGAGTTACATATGTAGTTCCGCTATAAAAATATGGCCCGTGATTTGAGTTTTCATCTGCGTCGGATACTCCTTGTTAACCGAAGATGCTGCTGACTAATTACGACAAAGATTTCACATCAAATGTGATTGAGTTAGTGTTCTTCATGTTGTAGTTGAGAACCTTGCTTAATCCCTTGTATATGTTGAAGACTACTGATGCAGAGGATGCTGCTGCTACGTTTTTTGTCTCCTATTCTATGAAAGGGCTAGGTCTCATGTGAAGTGAGAATTGTCTAGCATCATGCACGCTTTCCATTGTGTTCTATGTTTCCCCTGATATATGGAGGTCTTCGTAATCCAGTCCACCATCAGATGATAGAGAAAGGGTGAAAATAGACATTTTTGACTGACAGTGCTCCTCAATGAAATGCATCTTCCAGCTGTCATACACTTACGACATGATCATACGTACAACATTATATCGAATACATAATAAAAAGTGAATAAAGACTAAATATTATGATGAACTGTAATTGGTATACGTAGACAGTGATGAAAGATAGTAGTGTGAAACAAATTATAGTTCACCTTGTGCATAGACAAGAACTAATTCGTCGTAACAATTGAGGTTCAATAATAAAATCCAATTTATAAAAAAGCCTAAATGCTTTAAAAACTCATTTATTTAAAAGTTTAAAACGATTTATTAATGTGCTTCTTTAGCAGACCCTGAAACGGTATCTTTGATGTTTACTTCCGTCCAGTTCGTCAGTTGCTATAACCAGTTACTTTTTAAGTCTTGTTCAACCTCATACAAAATACGGATTGAAGTGTTTCCACTTTCTCTACAGAAGGATAGGGATACTCTGAGGCGCATTTAAAGACTATCCAAGAAATCTATTCGGGGACCCAAATTCATGTCTTATGAATAAACTTTTACATAGTTGGATCAATTAAAGTTTAGACGTTTCGGAGGGAATACTTTGCTGATTGCAAGCATTCTTAACTCTCTGGAAAGGGATCTAAAATACATGTGCTCAGTCTAAATGTAATTTACAGGAACAACCCGACCAAGTGGATTGTATTTTCAAATTCCAGTCTTTACAACTAGTCAAGATGGAAAAATCTCTACCATCCAAATTCTCAAAACGAATTCCCTTCAGTCCCTCAGCAGGTAATTTTATCTACTTGTGAAGGCTGTAAAGAGAATTTAATTTTGATTTACCAACGTTTCTCCTTTTATTGTCTATCATACCTTCAAATTTACCCGCAGGCACAAGTAATCTTCTGTTATTAGGAATGGAAGCTTATTCCATGTACAAAAATGTGAGTCGATTGACTTTGGGGGCATGTCAATTGATAATCCCATGTGATTGAACCCAATATGAAGTTATTTCCTCACTTCATTACGCCTATTCAAGTGAAGAATAGATGAGTAGAAGAGCATACTAGAAATACCGAAATCTAAGCAAAAATTTGAACCTGTGAACTTGTTATTCTAGGAAAAAACAACTATACTCAATAAAGTCTTGTAAAAATGAAACTGACCATCTACAAAATGTTTTGAGTGTTTTTAGTAAACCATTGTAACGATCTGGTTTTGAAAGTAATTACCTTGATACATACTGCGCATCATTTAGTTGTGTTGGTGGGATAACGCTCTTTGGTAATGCCGTGGCATATTTTATTTATTTTAAACTTAAAACTATCTTTAACTTTCTCACGTGAGTCTTCCAGTTAGTTATTTACTTTTTTTGCAGTTCTAGAAACGGAGAAACTACCACATTTCGCACTTCGTAGCTTCTTGTCTACAAACGACATAGTTTATTTTAATTTCCCGGTACCACAACACACATTCGTTACTAAACTCTCAATATCCGTCACCTTTCACGGTTGCAGTCCTGAAAACATCAGTTTGTTGGTTTTTCGCCTTGTTATTACACGTTTTGTCTTTTTCTAGAACTCTTCGTCCAGGATCTTTTCCTGTAGTCAAACCATTCGATGTTCCAGTGCCAAATGGTGTTTTACAGCCAAGAAACTCTCATTCACTAAACATACCGATTAAAGAATCATCCAACCTAACTTTGACTTCGGACGATTGTGGGACTTACTCGCAATTCCATATGAAGTCAATTAATCTTCGAAATGCAGCAAACATTGACATAAATATTAATGGGCCTGTTGTTGGCATGTGGTATATTGGTGCTTACATGACCACCTCTTTTCAGGTGAGTATGATCACCATGCAGTTCGGTTCCTTTTTTACCAGTCTTCAATGATTACTAAAGCTATTGTAAGACTTGAATTTATAGATTTCTACTATGACTTGAAATCATAGAACGTACTTTCATGATATTCTACTGTTGAGTTCGCCTTTCAGGAGATTCTTCAGCGTTGAAAGCAGCTATGATCACCAGTTTAGGTGAGGAATGCTGAAATTCCCTTAACTCTGTATCATTGAAGCTTCATTTTATGTTTAAATTTGTGTCTGTCCAGACAGGTCCTCATCTCTCAAGCATGCGTGTTCAAATTCGGATTTAATCCCTTTTGACATAATATACCTACATGTCCATTCTGAATTCGACGGAGTGGATTTCGTACGTGGAATCGGTAACCGAGCACTTTAGTCACAAAGTCACTGCTCCACAGTGTTCATCTCAATCTAATGCTACATATTATGTTTACTGAATCTGTAGCCACTTAACCTCATGTTGGCTAGGACCTGGCGACATGTTTCGTTATTTTTTGGCGACTAATTAAGGTTTTACTATTTCGTCAATCAGGCTGATAGCGGTCTCCACGTATAGACTCAGTACGTGATCTGTTCTCTCGTTCCAACCTCAATAGTCAAAACAGGTTCTCAGTCATGTAGGTAAACAATCAGGTTGCCATTTGCGTTTTGCCTCAAATACTTACTACTACTACCTCTGTTCGATCTTAGTACTCTTTATCTTTATTTGACTTCCAAACAATGAATATTGTTACTTATAGATTTCCGATTGCCCACTACTATTTGGTGCATCAATATTTTACCTTTCTTTTGGAGGTATTTGGTATTTCCGTACTAATTTCAGTAACCTTTTGAAGCAGAAAAAGTATTAGAGACGAAAAGTATTTGTTTTGACCATAACTTAACACGACCTATGAGTCTATAGTGATTTGGGAAAAGCTGAAATAAGTTACCCGTGGCGAAGGATTTTCACAAAGATAATTACAGATCATTGTTGTTGCAACATTTTAAGCCTGAATGGGGAAAGCTTTCCTTCAAAATTTACACATTTTAATCGAATCTGTTTAAAAGGCTGCAAAAATAACCACTTGGATTTTATTGTTGAACCTTAATTGTTACGACGAATTAGTTCTTGTCTATGCACAAGGTGAACTATAATTTGTTTCACACTACTATCTTTCATCACTGTCTACGTATACCAATTACAGTTCATCATAATATTTAGAGTCTTTATTCACTTTTTATTATGTATTCGTTGTATCCTTTAAAATGTTATCCGGTTCAAATCTTGGACTGAATCTGAGATAAGCTTCCCGTAGTTTTAAGTCCATAAATTTTCTTGTTACAGGTTTGTACGACATATCAACTAATTGGTCAATAATTTTAAAAAGTAACATCAAATAAGATTGTTTCTAGGGGTATTGTCCTCAAGTTTATAAACTGTTCTAAATGTAAACCATGTATATCAGAGCAGGGTAATCTTTGTAGATATCATTACCAAGGTTTAACTTGATAATTAAACATGGGGTAGATTGCTACTAATAGATTAATATTTTTGTAATATCCCAATGAGTAGAAATATTAAATTTTATGACGTTTCGTGACTCAGTATGAGTCACTTCAGATTTATTCTCTGAAGAAGTGGCTTACACTGAGTCACGAAACGTCATGAAATTCAATTTTTCTACTCATTGGGATATCAAAAGTATATTAATTTATTTATAAGGTAGTCCTTGTCTTGACTAATTTGAAAACCAAGTGAAAATTCTTATAATTGCATGTTTATTGTTATAGTAATGATGATACATCAATATTCGTTCTTTTAAATTTCTGTAATACCATTGGATTCTCTTGGTTTTTAACTGTAAGAGTGTATATTTTGTGAATTTTCTATTTAGAAGGAATGCATAGCATGGCTATTACCATCTGTCAGACACGACATTTCATATATTGATGGACATATTTCATACAATTATAACACTCAGTTAAGACACAATCAATCAGTTTCTTATGAAAAACCATTTATTGAGGGTATTAATAAGCTTCCCATTAAAACAATATTTGGTTCTCATGCAGTAGAAAGACTTTTCCACCGGAAAAAACGACGCAAACCTTCTTATCATTCTGTAGTTCAGTCTACGGCGGACCAACCTATGCACAGTTCTTTAATACCTCCAAGTTCATCAACAGAATCAATCAACATCAATCCATACCATATAAGAAATTTATCATTCTTAATGTCACCATTTGACTTGGAACTGGCTCCCATGGAAGGCAGATTATATTTGTGAGTCAGTAATTATTTAACTAAAATTGCCACTTTATTTTGCTTGCTTCGATCGTGTTTTTACCTAGTCTTATAAATGGACTAAAAATAAGCAGACATCAAGAATTTTAAGTAAGTCTTTTATAAACAACTATGGTTGCTTAATATCGAGCTTTTCATTCAAAAGGAATATAAATTGGCTGGATTTCTAAAGTCAAATATTGTTGAAGCATTTCATCAGTTTTCTAGACTTAATTGTTTATTTATCTTATGTATACAGTTGTGTCTTGAATGCTTCCGCTTTAGAAATATGTTTCAAACTTTATTTTGTCCTACCCGGCACGTTACTTGACCTCACTGCTTCTGTGGAATGATCAAATATTTAGATTTAAATGTTTCTCGTAACGATTAGTGATGGGGAATCTCTCAATTACTCAGATTTTTACTCGAGTTGAATAAATAGTCAGAATATATATTTTTCATTTAAAATCTTGTGTTTAACATATTTATTACTTACTGAATGCAGTTGTTTTCGAAGCTCGTAGTTCAGAACAAATGTTCTTCAGGCATAAAAAATTAAAAATATGACTGGTCTGTAGTTTTGATCTTTTATGAGATGGCTGATATCCCATCGTCTTATCAAGTAATTTATGTTAGACCACAGAATTTTCGTTTTCTGTATTAAGTTCATTAAACGGTCTCTTTGCTAATGTACTTGTCTTCTGCTTAGAGGCACGTTACCGAACCCCTGCATTCCTAACATAGTGTAGCCACTGCATGTCAGTAATCCTTCGGAGACCGGTGATCAAACACAAAGTCGTCCGACATCCTTAACTCTGAGAGGCCAGGTGTCACAAGCATAGAGCAAGGCTACTCTCACCAACGCGTTGTAGGCCCTAACCTTTTACAGCCAGACTAACATCACAAAGGCGTCAAAATGTCCCAGATTAGCATAAACCGCTCTGGCTTCCGCTATACGTGAGTTGACCTCATCTCACGTCATCACCAGCACTTAGACAGCTACCTAGATACTTGAACTTCTTGACTGCCTCTATCTGCTCACTACACAGTTTGAGTGCACGTTCAGGGTCTTACCAGTCTTGTAGAAGTACTTTGAACTTGGAAGGTGCGAAGCACATGGTCTGGTGTGTGACGAAATCTCAGCACGGATACAAAAGGCTCGACTGGCTCTTGCCAACTTCCGTCATTTATGGAGTAGGCGAGATATTCATCTATTAACCAAAGGACGTGTTTACTGCGCAGCAGTTCGTTCCGTCCTAATTTATGGCAGTGAAACATGGCCAGTAAGAGTCGATGATATTCGTAGGTTATTAGTATTCGATCATAGATGTCTTCGAAACATTGTTCGTATATCCTGGGACCACAGAGTAAGTAATGTAGTTGTTAGGAAATGGGTACTAGGTAAGGATGGCAAATCAATTGATGTAGTAGTGAAACTTCATCAGTTGAGATGGCTGAGACACGTGTTACGTATGCTCAACCACCGACTGCCCCAACGTGCGATGTTTCATGGTGTAAGAGTAGGTTGGAAGAAAGCTAGGGGCGGCCAGACCGAAACATGGCACAAATCCATGAAGTCACTGACAAGTGGACTGAATCATGTTGGTAGGCGTAGACTACCTGGTTGGGATCCTCGAGACGACAGCAACCGATGGTTAGAGACCTTGAATGGCATGGCTCGAAATCGTTTTTAATGGCGCAGGTGCATCTACTCTTTGTGTCCTCCCGAGTTCTAACCTGAATTCTTCATGTCCCTTTGTTTTTTTATCTTGCCAAATTTATTTCACTGGATTATACTCCTTGACTAACATCTTTAAGCCCCAATCTTTCCGATTACTGCTTATACTTTTACTACCTCTACCACTATGGGATTTGAATCGATAATTGTATCTGTGTGCTAATATGGTATGACAACACGAACTGATCTACGTACGTACGAAGTTGTACGTTGTTACTGACTGACTGACATGGTATACCTATTGGCACAGTTTGTCAACTGAATAAGTGTAGATGTAGATTGCATTTCATGGGTATAATCGCACAGTAAGACAATATCAACCGCACACACAAGGTCGGAAGGTCTTTCTTATACTAACAGATCTACACCATTATTACCTACATCCATCAGAGATGCCCTCAAAATTTTATCGATGGCATGGTTGAAGAGGGATGGCGAGATTAAACAACCCTGCCTAACCCTACTAATTGAATAAAACAACAGAAAGGGGTTATTATATACTATACAATTTGAAGAATAAAGGAATAAGCAAGTAACGCAATTTAAAATAAAAACAAGTACTAACATGTAATTTTGAGTATGAGTTGCTAGAATGGTCATTAAAGCATAAATAGGTCTTATGGTTGTCATTATTTAATTTGTGTGTGGCCTGAGACACTGCTCGGGTTCCCAAACCGAAGCAGGTGGTTTTCTTTGTGGCCGCTCCCTGAGCCTGACCTAGGGGTCTAATTCACAAGTCAATGGAGCAATGTTAGGAGGTTCAGTCCCATAGTAGCCAGTGTCCAAGAATACGTTCATACGTGATTTGTTCCTTCAGTATTCTGGGGCCCATGTGCATTATTGTTTTGGAATCAGGGTCTTATAATCCCTCTAGGTGGATCCTCCATATCTACCAACCCGTTTCCAGCGCCGTACATTTGATTTTTGTCCTCTCAATTTCGTAACACCACCGCGAGGATGCAGTGAGCAGGACTTCCTTGGCAGTTGCTGTATACGCGTGGCCATATGAGAGCATTTCGTGATGGGGAGGCGACTGCTCTCATCCTCAGCTGTACCAGTTCATTTGAAGGCCTTTGTTTATAAGTGCCATTTTCATTCACTGCCATTTTGCCTAAATTCCATTCGTCTTGGTTATTTTCTTACAATATTAAAAAATGGGACAATATCATTTAATGGGTCTTTGTCATATGTTAGATTACACAAACTGAACTAGAAACCTATTTGTAATTCGTTGTTTATTTTAAGTCTTTAGTTTCCAAAGTTCAGAAATATTGTTGATGATGTCAAGTGCTGAAATTAATATCATGAAATGTGGTTTGCTGCCTTCGAATATCTACTGGAAAAGTTCTGCGTATCATTTATTTACTATAATGCTCTAGCTAACGTGTAGAGCTCTACCAAGAGTCGCAGATCATTTATTTTTTTGATTTTTCCCTTATTTTATGATTGGCCGATGATGAAGATGATCGTGATCTGTTAATGTTGATGATACAAAAATTATTATTATTATTCTCTTTCATAACTTAGTTTACTTATTATGATTCTAATAATGTGGCAGTATCACTTAATACACACCTGTTCATACTGTCCTTTTATTTGAATAGTAATCTACACATAGTTTAATTTATACTTATGATACTGCCCTATCTTAAAGTCCTTTTTTCTTTATCATTTTATTCACAAGTGCTTTTTCAATGTTGAAATGTGTACGACTCGTTCGACCTGTTTAGCCCTGCATTTGGTCCACCTTCGTATCAGGAAAACTTCTCATTTGTTAATATTTTGTGCTCAATCTAATTATACATTCCACAGATTACAGTGCCTTGAAAATAAAATAATGGGTGCAACTCTCATAGATTTCCCGCATAATTGTTGTGCCTTATTATCTTGTTAAGTTGCAACTATGACAGGTGCATTGTATCCCATAACTGTTAAGTTGCAGCATATCCTTAAGATGAGGCCTAGAACGAATACCAAGAAAGAAACAGTGAGAAGTTTCACGCAAAACAAATTATTGAAAAGCTTAAACGTTAGGAGTCGGTTTCCGTCACGTCACTGACACTATTGTCTTTTTTTTAGTATAGGTTATTTAAACAAACCATATATACACAAAACACTTCATATTCAGTAGGATACTCGTTTTAGACAGTATAAAATTTGTCTTATTCTCAGCTCTTAGAATTAACATGACGGTTATTCTCATGAGATATCTCAAGTGTGTTAACAAGTTTTGAGTTGATATTAACTGTGCATTTATTTTCTTTAAAGCAGTTGTTTTCATTAAAGTTTATTTTTTAACTAATATGAATTCCTTGTTCGGTTTAAATAAAGTGATATCCAAGTAAAAGTTTTCTCACAAACTGTACTATTGATCTTTAAATCTTTCTTTTTTAAAACTTTTTCTAGATTAACCATTATGGATGAGATGACTAGTATTGACGTAATATTAGAAGACTGTAGAATTGTTACACCGATCGCTCCACCTCATGGAAATATCTCGGTGTCCAAGCATAGTAATTCGACTTCAAAAGATACGACAAAATCATCTTCGCATGATAACTTGCCTAATGAGTTTATATTTGATTCTTCTGTTTGTCCAATTATTATTGATGGTAGTGTTGAAGCTTTACCACCTAGTCTTTCTTATCTACATCAATCTCAAGGATTTAGAGTTTCGACAGCAAAGAAACCTGAACATGGGATCGGTTTTTCATCGAATGTTGGTTCACCATCTTCAAACACTTTCAATTATACTCAGGACTCAAACATTCAGAGGATGTTCCGCTTACTAGGACTTCGAGGTTCTCAAATAAATCATTATATATACGTTCTTAATCAAGCTTCTCATGTTGCTGTGTACTTACGACTGGTTATAATTCCTAAGTTTGGTGAGTTCTTTATATGTATGCCTGATAATTATGATTAAATTGAATCTCGGTTACTATTCGTACACATGGACATTGGATACAAATGTCGTAAAATGATTTAGAGTAGTGAGTAATCAATGCCAATAATGATCACTATTGATTCTTGTGTCAGCGATTTAGTCAATTAAAAGGTGAAGCGAGTGGTGTTTATCAGTAATATTCTATATCATCTATATAAAATTCTTGTAATGTTACTAAAGAAATTACGAAACAATAAAGACAATCTTAGCTACCGGACGTAAAAGTTGAATTACTGACTGTCATACTCCCAAGGCAATAAAAAGTATTTTGGGTTGATTTTATCTCAGTAGCTTGTAACCTTTTACTAATCATTTAATGTTTAGATAGAATTTGTAAAATATGTGGCTGTGTAAATGAAAAGGACACAAAATATTGTAGTTTTTTTTCAAATTGATTAGTTTTAGAAATCCCATCTAGTTTCTTTTCTGTAGCTCAGTCAGTCAGCTGCAACGTAGGACCAGGCACATATATGCATCGGTTCAAGTTGCCATACCGCATTAGCACAACAAGATGAACACCGGATTCATAGAAGTGGTTAATTCAATGGTGGTAATTTATAGAAGAAAGATTGCATATAAGGAGATAGCACAGGAAGAAAGAATTAGTTGGTAGAAAGAAAGATATGAAGCGATTTTAATCTCATAGTTTGAAGAAAGACAGAGACTGTATACACCGACGCCATTGTGATCGATTGTGAGCCATGTCACCAAGAGTCTCCAACCATTGGTTACGATAGTCACGTGGACCCCAACCAGGCAGTCTGCATCTACCAACATAGCTAAGACCAGAAGTTAGTGACTTGTATCTATAAACGAAGAATTAAAAATATCGATTATTCATCGAAATTTTCGTGAAGGATACTGCATTAATATCGTCTTTAACGATCTATTATACTACTACTTTCACTGCCTTGGTACTTAGTTTCATCTCGTTGTGCTAAAGCAATGTAGATCATCTTAACCTGGTACACATTTATGCTAGGTTTTACATCGTTTATTACTAATTGATTATGATGCGATAATTTTATAAAAATATCTAACTCAATTGTTTTGAAGGCCGAATGACTTTATGTCATATCAGGTATGAATATTATGGATTAATTTTACTATATCATGATAACTAATTAGGATCTTATCTTTTGATAATTGCCATTCAATCTATTCGTTTTAAAGACAAAAATTAGTCATTACGAAAGACCAAATATAGTTCTCTTTTGCATTATGACAAAGGTATGAGCATTTTATTGCTAAACAATTTTAGAATTGAACATTGGAACTTTTAATTCATTAATGTCTAAAATTTTTTTAAGTGATTTTCTTAAAATATCGTTATGTAAATTGTGATACGAACAAATGTTACATAAGACTTATTCTACCATTATTTATCACTTCAATTGTTTAGTCAAAGATGCAAATTCCACTGACCTTAATTATATGATTATAGATGCGTTGCATGTTTCGGATTATATAATGTAACTTAGCCAAAATCATTCAATAAATTCATTCATTTCATTTTAGGTATTATCATATTAATGTACATTAGAAGATAATAATTACTTCTATATAATAAGTTTTACATAAATGATCAGGTTAAAATTACCAATATACACACAAATCATTTATTCTCTTTTTTATCATTGTTGATAATGTGGGTTATTTCACAATACCTATTCTATGGTACGGTCATTATCTAAATTAAATCCATCATATTATATATATATATATATATATATATATATATATATATATATATCACGTAAAACAAAAACAAATTATAGGATAAACTTTATTTTAGATAAACACTTGAATACATAACTAAAGCAATTAACCTATTGTATGTCACAATACTTACGATTTATTACTGTTTATTTACAGAACGTGACAATTCCTTTTAGAATAATGTCAATAGTGACTATTCACATCATGTATAAAAAGTTATATGTATACAATCAGAAGATACTATATCTCCGTAATTTCAGCCACATTAAATTATATTAGTAAAAAATTAACTCATTTTACAAGTATGAGTTATTTAACTGATTTCAAGTCATACAGTTATTGTGTAGATTCATTAACTACTTCAATCAAATGGGATGAATCACAGTTCAAAATAACGATTTAATAGTTTAAAGTAGAGTGCTTGAACCGTAAATGATTGTTTTTATCATTATACTATTCAATGATAATCAATTTGAACATATTGACAGTTTATTTTTGAATAAAAAATACCAATTTGAATACGAATCTTGAAGTAGGTCAGCTTTAATTGTTTAAGATGTAGTGTTGAAAATATAAAAAGATGGTTCTAACAGAGAATACATGTCGTATTAGGATTTCAAATTGACTATTATCAGTTGATATTGTTCTACCAGTTGAATTATCAACTCAAAAGTTTTGTAGATAAAAATATCTTAAGTATGAGTTAATATGACATCAATTACCGCGTAGATATTGTTAAAGTTGATGTTTTTTCCTGAGATTTAGGTTTTTTTCTTTTCAATCTACACAATATTCCAAATTAATAAACGATGCTCACAACAAACTATACATTTGTTCAGCTTACTTACTTAACTACCTACGCCTGTTACTCCCAATGGAGCATAGTTCGCCAATCAGCATTCTCCAACTCACTCTGTAACGGGCCTTCCTTTCTACTTCTATCCAATTGTTGTTCATTTTTCTTATGACTGTCTCTATTTCTCGGCGTAATGTGTTCTTTGGTCTTTCTCTTCTCCTTTGGCCTTGAGGGTTCCAGGTGAAGGCTTGCTTTATGACGCAGTTGGGTGCTTTCTTCAATGTGTCCTATCTACTTCCAGCACTTTTCCCTTATTTCTTCCTAATATCAACTAATATCAACAGTTTTAAAATATTTATTGCTTATTGATTTCTCAATAATTTTTAAACAATACTTGGATTTGTAAAGTTTATTACATAATTATACTCATTGGATTCTTAGATCTATTTATTCACTCATTCTATTTACTGTCATAATAACTAAACAAACTTCAAAAGAAAATGAATCCTCAGCATATTGATCGATTCATGATCTCAGTTAAAATAAATTCCTTTAATTTTATGTAATTATCGTTTTGTTTGGTTTAAATGAAAAATGTTACATTAAAAACTTCTTAATCTTTTTCTTTCTATTTATCCATCTGTGTAGGCTGTGCAGTAATGAAAAATTCCAGAAATTTTCATCACGATGATTATTTACATCAACAATCTCGAAAAATTTCATTACAATTTTTACCAATTAAGGATGGAAATAAATCACTTAAAGATAAGATCAATTTTAATCGAACTAATAATATAAATTATCGTTTTTTCTTAAGTATATCATTATTACCTTGGATTAATTCTGATTGGCCGGAATTAACACCAGAATATGGTGAAAAAAAGTGGTTAAAAACACATTCAATAAATACACAACATACACAACAATTGATAATATCAAATTTTGGTTCATTTGATTTTAATCATCCAGGATATCAAGATTTACCGTTGTGTTATATATGGCCTACTCCAACGCGTGTTCATTTACCAGTGAAATTTACTTATCATTTTGCTTATCAAGTAAAATGCATATTTTATTTATTTTTAAATAATTAATTTTCATTATTTCTATGATGGTTTAATATCTTTTTAAGTTATAATAACAATTATTTATTTGTGCTTATAAGTTTTTGTGAAGATGTTTTGACAGAAAACGGTTAAGAACATTCATTGTATTTGCCATTATTATTATTATTATTATTATTATTATTATTATTATTATTATTATTATTATTACTTGCAGGTAATTGTATTGAACATCAACTATAAATTGTTTTAGAAGTCGATTAAAAACTATCATGATGGATATGGTGTACAAAATCAAACCAAGCTGTAGGCTCTTAATTTATTTCAATAGTTGAAATCATGAGTGAATTGAAGCTAGACTACCATGGAAAACGTGGAAGCAGTGGAAGGCCGTTTCGTCCTAGTATTGGACTCCTCAGCAGTGCGCATCCACTATCGGTGGCGCAACTTCGTGGGTTGGTTGAAGTTAGGAATTAACACCGTTGGATGACGACCGGCTAAGTGATCTAATGGTTAAGCGCTCGCGCGCGAGACTGATAGGTTCTGGGCGGGATCGTGGATGCGCACTGCTGAGGAGTCCCATACTAGGACGAGACCGCCGTTCAGTGCTTCCAGGTTTCCCATGGTGGTCTATCTTCAATTAACTCATGATTTCACCCATTGAAATTACAAAAAATCTCCACAAAACCCCTTCTTAATTTATTGTTAAAACAGTAACTTGTGTAGCTGATTTTCTTTCATAGTTTTATGCATGTAATCTTGTTTACTATTAGTTTTTTGTTCGATTGTATATAAACGTATAATTTTATTAGGTAAGAAGACTCATGGTTCTAGCTTGTGATCTTGTTTTTGATCACCAGTCTTTCAACAGTCTTCATTAATATTTCAGTGTCATGAACATTAATCACTCAATTATATCGATCAGCATTCTTTTATTTTTTTAACAATCGGAAATTCATTCTTCAAATCAATAAAATCCTAGTCTATATATCCTTTATTCACCATTCATTCAAGCCTACTCTTAATATATTTGTTCTGTGTAACCGATTAATAATTATAATTCTCATTTGAACTTTTCATTTGTGGGCGAGACTATAATTTGTTGACGAACCAATCAAATTTAAGATAACAGGTCTTCGATGTTGGCTCAGAATTCATTCATCCATTTGGCTAAATAACGTTTTGGCTTTTTAGCCGATGTCGGTTCGTAATGAAAAACCTGGTCAGTCAGTCATCTACAACGTAGGACCAGGTACACATATGCATCGGTCCAAGTTACCATACCTCCATTAACACAACAAGATGAACACCGAATTCGTAGAGGCAGTAATGTATAGTAAAATATATAGAAAAAACCTCATATAAAGATATGATACATGGAGAAAGAATGTGTTCGTAGAAAGAATGACATAAATTAATTTTTACCTCCCAGTTGAAGGGAAGACATAATTTATACACCAATGCCATTGTGATCAATTCTGAGCCATGTCACATAGAGTCCCCAACCAATGGTTACGATAGTTGCGCGGACTATATATATATCGTCCAACTTAATTTTGTTTAAATCACACTCAACTCGATGTAACAATTATTCTTTTCTTCAAGAGGTGTGTAATAATGGGACGTAACTGTTTATATTCTTTTTTATTCATAGAAGTCGATTTTTTTTACATATATTAACATTCTTTGTATGTAAGTGTTTTATTGTGAATCTTTTAAAAATAACTATTATCGAAATAAGAAGTGTATTTTTGTTTAGGACATTTTCGTATAAATATTTTTATATCTTTTATCATTCTTTTTTTAAAATAATAAATATGATTGTAAGAAAGTAGTTCACATTTTGGTTACGATTAAAATTGAATTATTTTAACATTATTGATCAAAAAAAGTTATACATGGAGTGACAAAAATATAGAATGGAGATCGATTAAGGAAACCGTAAACTTCCATTGGCTTAAGTGATGACTTGGACATGAGTTATACATCTTCGACCATCACCTACATAGAGATGTCATTATTTACTGATCTTCGTTAGTAGATACACACATACGCCTCACAATCACAATTAGTAGTTGGAAACCGTGGGTGAAACGGCCTGAAATTTTTCATTATCTTTCTTTATCTTTTCCTAAATCTTGAGTTCAGTTTCACTTTTCAAATGATTTTGCACTTTTAGATCCAAATTCTGTAAATTTGATTTTTATCATTACAGATACTACCAACATTTCGACTATTTTGCTTTATATATCTTATCAATTTACTACCAGTATTTTGATGTGAAATGTTGCAACTTGAACCGTCGAACAATTCCACCATGTCCTATTGTTATGATTGATATACTGATACTGCGATTTTCAGCAAATACATTTGAAATGAGTTTTAATAAATTTTCTCATGAAATATCATACTTTTGATTTTTCAAATAAAAAATGTCAGTAGACTTTCGATATAAATTCGTGTATACCGTCTCATTTTACTAGATTGAGTTTTTTTTTAATGAATAAATTATCACAACCTTTAAAATATGCTTTTATTCCAATATCAGTTTATACAGTTGTCATTATAGAATCATGTACATTTATAGTTTAACACAGCTTTACTCTCTGTTATCTTCTCTTACATATTTATGTGGATTTGTTTTACAGCCTGATTTTGGTCGATACGCCAGTCTACTTCATTTAAAACCATGGCATATTGTAGTCATACCGATAACATTAAATTCAGTAATGGATATGTCAAGTATTCTTGAGATTGCTTTACAACTTAATGCATTAAATGTTTCTTGGCAATTCAATGAAACATACAGAGAGGTAGGAAATAATGATAGCTTGTTAGTTAAATATTTGAGTGTGATATTATTATAATTTTAATAGTCTGTTGATTTTTTTTGATTTTATACAAACTGACGTCGGTGGGATACTTTTTGAAACTTAAAAAGACGCTAAATTTTTCGTATTGTCCTAATTTTGTATTCTTCAGCAGTGGGCACTCAGTAATTTCAAATGACGATACTTTAGCTGATGTCTGTTCGGGAAGAAAATTTCTTTTATCTTTTGATTATGGTTACCAAACTGTTCAATAAATAATTCTTTGCCCAAATAATTTATTTTCGGAAACTTCGCGATCGATGTAATGATAATGTGTTTATGTGTTCATGACGCAAAAAACGCTTATAAGTCATCCTGAAAAAAGGTGTAGTTCAAGGCATTTAGCTGCAACAGTAAGTACTCCAATGCACAAAAATATGCAATGATTATAAACTGCTAATTAGAGGATGTTTTCTATTAAATTATGACTAGTAGTTTTAAAAATTTGGCGAGAGTTGTTTCAACCAGTAGTATTTAAGAAACCAGTAATATGTTTGTCGGTTCGCGTATTGGAAAAACGGATCTAATCATGTTTTGTTCATTTGGTATACACATATGACTCCAGGTTTCCACTATAAAATCAAGTGAGTACATGATCTCTATGAATATTTTACAGTATGATCTCAATAAAAACTCAACAATCACTCGTTAGTCATCTTGAAGGATATCTGAATGCAATCCTAAGGATGTTCAATGTAGTAACAAATTGACATTTTGAAATAACTTAGTGTAAAAAAATGGTTTGTGAAACGTGAACAAAAACGAATTATTTACATTAAATAATTGCATGTTAAAATCGCGTGTTGAAGTATGAAGAATAGTGAAAACTACTTAGAAGACAGAAATATTTTTGTAACGAAGTCATTTATATAATATTCCTAACTTGATTTAACATAAGTGGCAGATCGGAAGTGGCCCATAAAGTAAATAAGCGCGTCGAAAAAGTTAACATCCATTTTATTGTACTCTCGATAATGACAGTTTGCTTAAAAGATTAAATATGTACATTTTGATTTTAGAGATGAGATGTCACATTATTTTATCGTTGCATATGTTTACTGGGATAGTCAATGAGGCTTGTAAAAAGCGTTACCTTATTTGATTCACTTTTATAACCTCATTAATGGACATTTTCTTAATTACAAGTCTACCCATACTTTTAACATTGCTCATTTATTGACTTTGTTTTATTGAAACAATGTTTTCGAGTCTTCTCTTGTTGAATACTTTTAACCGTTTCGTTGTATTCATTCTACACAATCATGCTTCATACATAAAACATGCAGTGAATTTCTATGCATTATACTGTGACTTTGATAAATAGTCAAATTCATTGCTTTATGTATTTTCAATGTCATCCAACTATTTGTTAGACCTGTGCAGAAAAGTAGGTGACTATCATGGCTAACGCAAGCTCGTTAAACAGGGAATGGATTAAGTTTCATAACTTTCGTTAAACTATGCTTATCATTACCTGTCATCAATGT
Organism: Schistosoma spindalis; assembly: GCA_946903255.1. Taxonomy (NCBI): domain Eukaryota; kingdom Metazoa; phylum Platyhelminthes; class Trematoda; order Strigeidida; family Schistosomatidae; genus Schistosoma; species Schistosoma spindalis. The sequence continues at coordinate 49,125,887 of OX336416.1, forward strand.
TACCGAATGTCTTCATTGATTAAAGAATTCATCTACCAGGTATTTAATTGCTACTTAAAATCCTTTCCACTAACTTCAAAAATAATAATTCTTTTTACAAAAGTGTTCTTCATCTTCAAATGCCATAATATCACTTGAAATGTTATATACAATATAGTTAATACTGAAATTAAGAATTATTCATCTATCTATTTAGAAGAACAATCAACAACTAATACTTATTCAACACAAAATGATTCTTCGTAATTCAGTGAGTTTTAAACGTTGTAGTAACCAAAATACAAAAGAAGAGTCTTCAAATATCATTCTAAAATTTCAACCTCAATCTTTTTCTACTAGTTACTACTATATATATTTATCCATGGTGGTCTCGCTTCAATTAACTCACGATCTCAACTGTTGAAATTACTACAGTCTCCACAAAACCCATTCTGATACTTATCTGATAACATTGTTATTGTTAATCATTTTAACTAATTTGTTAGTGAATTTTTCTTCAAAAATACAAGTTAATTATTACGGATAATTCAATAATATTAAAAAAAACGGACTATTCTTTTTTGACAAACATAGATGATATTCAATTAAAACACAATTATATAAACGAGGAATATTCTTTTCAATAATTTCTCATCATGTTCTACAATTATCTCATATCCAAATTAATAATCTATAAAATTGGCCAGATTTAAGGCAGAGTACATCATTTAAAATTGTAACATATAAATGAAGAATTGTTTGTCATATAAAATAAAATTTATTCAGCATCCAGCCCTATCTAGTATATCTGACCTAATATTTATATTATTCTACATATTACGTAATCTCTGATTTTTATTCCATTATCCTTTCTCTCATTCCATGTTGACCATATTCATTCTGATCATTTATCTCACAATTTCATTTCACTTATAAACTGATTCAAGTTAACACTTCATATTAGTCATCGTAACATTAAGGATTTTATTTTATCAGAAGGGGTTTTTTGTTGTGGATATTATAGTAATTTCATTTATATGAATTTTACGCTGTATGTTCTAAATAACAACTAGTGATGTTGCTCGGTTATTCAAACCGAATTAAACAATATGGAGTTAGAACTTGTAGTTAAATGATTGAAAGTTGTGTACCTCCATCATCTAGTCACATTTTTTCCAAAATCTATCATGATGTTTCTCAATAACGACTCTAGTTGTTTATGTAATAGTGAATTGTTTAGATAATTAAAAATCATCTTTACGAATTCTGCGGCATTTGGATCATTCTTCCGTGTGCATGACTTATGTTCTTAGTATATATACTCACATTTGTAATTTTATCGATTAAATGTTTAAATATTTGAATAGCAGTCAATTGATGAACTTATTGATGAATGTTTGAAAATTTAAATGACAATATCGATTATATATATTGCATATATACGTTTTAAATTGTTTTGGTTGGATCGCTCGTTTCTGGTTGTTGCAGAATTTACTTCTCATTTCAAGCCTGAACTTCTCCCTCTAGGCAGCTGGGGCTGGGACGCGTCATTAGTTAACTCGCTGGTAGTTGGTCACCGAATCTCGATCTCATTCGCAAACTGCGTGAACCCGTGATAGCTCTCTTTTCAACCCTAACAACTAATTATTTGAACTTGTGGATTTCACGATGCAAGGTAGAACACGAAGAGGATAGATAAGGATTTATTTGACACTTAAAACAAATAAGAATTTTATCTAAAATACACTGATTTTTGTGTTTTGGTAATACTGATGAATAGTTAGATTCGTATAAATTAAGTTGAGTCGTACTTGATATTGATTAATTAGCAACTGTATAAACATAGATTTACAGTGTTGTGAAATTAACCGTCTATAACCAACCAACAGATATAACCAATATAATTACTCCTCAATACGTTATGAACATTTGCAAAAAGAAATCAATTTCTTAGGTCACTGACACTCAAACCATGTAAATCCTTGTTCACCATATCAAAATTCACGGTCTTGTTATAACCAGCATACAAGATTTTTAAACTGAATTATTATCTCTTAAACTCTACATGTTTATCATCATCTTTCTTCTTTTTAATTCTGTTTTATACTAACTGTAAGTCATCTGCATTTATTGGCTCTTTAATGAACATACAGACACGTTATTTTAAAAAATGTGAAAATTAATAATGTAATGTTTCTATTGAATTCGGCCTTTTTATACGCTTATTAGCCTTCACAATTATCGTCCCATCTTTGATACTTTGACCGAGATATTAGAATCCTTTCAAATCACCAAGTATTTTGTGAATGATTTTCATCGTAAATCACCACCATCTGTAGGATTAATAAAAACCATAGGAAATCGAACAGCTAGGGGTTTTGGAGATTGTTGAATTTCACTGTGGTCAGCCTAAGTTAGACTACCATTAAGAAACTGAAATCACTGGATGATCGTTTCGTCCTAGTATAGTGTTTCTCAGCAGTGCGCATCCTTGATCCTGTAACCTGGAGATGAACCCAAGACTTTTGTTCGCTCAGCCGAGTGCCGCTGACCTGGTATTCGATGTTGTACAAGTCTAACTCCAATCAATTTATGATATTTTATTCAATCAGAGGAACGAATGTCCTGTGGCACCATGAGTGCTCACTGTTAGCGCGCACTATACTACTTTATTCTAGTTTGTTAATGTGGTTCTCTGAAAAATTTGTACATTTCGAAATTGAAAGTGTTGATTGTTGGATGCCAACCTGGTGGTATAAAACACTAGCTGCTAAACCTGAAAGTTCCGGGTTTCGCTCCTGATAGAGTCGTGGGTGCTCGATGCGAAAAGTCCCAAAATTAGGATGAAATAGCTATCCAGTGCTCCCCGATTGTTTCATAACTGCCAAAAACCTATGATCTAAATTACTTCAGCTTTCTACGAGTGACAGTGAAATTTTAGAAGCTTTGTAGAAAGATACTAAAATTAATAGCATTCGGTAATTGTATGATCAAGACAGAAAATATGATCAGTCGTTTTGTAGATTTCTCTTGGAATTTTTCAAAAAGAGCTGATTGTTTGAAGTCTCTTCGGCATTTTGCCTGATTGGGAAATTTTCCGAGTAGTTACCGAGTGGAGTTGTTTGAGTAAAGCGTAGCAGTTATGTCTATTTGTTCGCCTCACGTATTTGTGAATGTGTCGGTTTCCATAGCCTGAATATTAATTTGAATTCGAATAAAATGTTAATTTTCGTATGCTACTACCATCAAGATTGCAGGTGAAGTATTCGAATTATTAAGTAGAGCTTTGTATGTGATGCTTTCATATAACAATGGGAAATAATCTTTAGAACTCAATAACAGAAATTGCAAATATTCAATCATGGATTCATTTTAGTCACTACTTAACTATTGTGTGGCTACCAACTCAATAATTTTGCCGTAATGAATAGATAAACTAATTGATAACGTCAACTCAAGCCGCTTATTTAGTCCACAAAATCATTCAATATTGATTTTTACAGATAGATTTTATCCAAAACGCTAAACGTGTAGGCATACTGAAATTTGACAGTAATATGTATGAAGTTATTTATCGCAAGTTGAAACTGTTTATGTCTCTTGAATACTTATATCTCTAGAGTTAAACAGAAATAATCAAATACACTGTATAACACAGCTTAAAATGAATTACGGTTTTCTACCTTTGTCTTTTTTTATAAACATATTGTTCATTTTAATATATATTTTGTATTGTCGATTCACTTTCTACTAGCATGTGAGAGCCAGACATTAACACAGTTGGATGTCGGCTCAGTTGTCTAGAGATTGAGCTTTCCGCTTGGGTTCGACTCCCGCGTGCGGGATCGTGGATGCGCTCTGCTGAGGAGTCCCATACTAGGACTAAATGGCTATCCAGTACTTCCAGGTTTTCAATGGTAGTCAAGCTTAGATCCACTCGTGAATTCAACTGTGAAAATGCTATAATCTCCACAAATCTCCATACTGATAATTATCATGTGCTTACTACAGACTAACTTCAAGATGGAACTCCAGGAGTTCTAATGTGAGATCATGACCAGTGGAGTCCAATCCGTGTTAGCTATCTTTTAATTTATAATTATTTTTATTTAAAGAATTCGTTATTATGTCTGTCTATCACATGATGATGTGGCGAAAGTTTTAAACGAATTCGATGCGTCAACCTTTGACAATTTTATTATTAGCTAATATTATTGTTGTTACTTCTCTCTCCACATAAATTAGTTTTAAAAAGTAATAATAAATCAATACTGTCTTAATGTATCTCTTATCAATTCAAGCTCCAGTTTGCTTCTTAAAACTGAACAATTTCCTGTTATTTAGTCGATACTGTTTGGCTTTAATTGATGATATTAATTGTTAGATTGATTAATTTCTGATAGATTTTATGCTAATGGATTTTCTTTTATTTTCTATTTGTAAATCACCAACTATATCTGTCTGCCTATGTAGCCTTATTCCTGGTATTGGAAATGAATGTAAAACACCATATAATAATAACTGTGTAACAAATGAATTCTTTTGGAAATATTTGAGGGAATTTTTTTTCATTCAGCTTTTGGTATTTTTCGGTGATCAAATCTACAGCAGAACAAAACATTCTATCTAGATTGCTCTGTAGTTTGATAACAAAATGCTGTTCGAGCCATTTGTTTTCGCTGACTTTTTATTACACAAATTTGTATATGGTTGTTTTAAGCCGAGTGAATCATCTTACAATTTTAGAAATTTTTTTGACCACAACGGAACAATCTATCTCCTATTTTTAGCCTTTAAAATTTAGTCAGCCTGGTTTTCTTCATAAAAAACGAAAGTATATTTCTTTTATATGGATTTTAATTGATGTCTTGCAGTCATGAAAGCATTCAAAGTTATTCTTAGCAAAACAGTAATTATCGAACAACTGATTTAATTGAAGGATCACTCCAAACTGAATTTTCTATCTATATAATTACATTTCAATTCGTACGTCATTTACTTTTTATTTTAATCAAAACGGACAAACTTGATTGTCTGTTATACACACCTAATTAAATCTTAGTTACTAATCCATTGTGTGCTAATTGTTATATCTCCGCAAAAGTCTTTATGAACTTTGTATTCACATGGATTAACTGAATTTCGTTTCACATATAGCACGGGAATAGTATTCCATTCTAACTATTATTATTATTAGATTCTGGATTTTGAATCACGTAATTCAAACAAGTTTTCGTAAAATGTTTTATGAACCAATTCAATTTTTCTTAGTTACCTATTACAAAACTCATAGGTTCTAGTGCATTTCAAATTTTTTGTAATTCGCATTGCTTCTGATTTTTACGACTTTCTGTATACTACCGACTCACATGAAAGAAATGATCTTCCGAGTGTAGCTGCTAATATGCGTTTTTGTAATTTAGCCTACTTCCGTGGAATCAGTTACCTAGGGAAAACAATCCGAACAGTCTATTGTCGCTTTTATCGAGTATTGTCCAGTGTGGTTAGATAAGCAACCTAGTGAATTCGCTGAACACAAAACTAAATCGAAAAAATTATAGTTTTTAGTTTATGAATCGAAAACTGATGGCTGACTAAAGTGTTCATATAAATTATTAACGCTTTATGGGTAGTTTATTAACAAGTGGGTTATAATATACATTCATTGTTAGTAAATTATTCGTAGTAGATGTCCTCAACATCCTCGAATATGCTCGTTTTTGATAGTTTCATTCATATTTTATGTGCTTAGTAAAACGCCCTTTATTTAGTCAGTTCTAACTGATTGTTATATAATAAAGTTTCTAACTTAACTGAAATCTTTTGTTGTGAATGAATTGGTGTCTATAAATGATGATATTCGAAATCCCTAGAAGAGACTGATTTATGTTTGAATTGTATATGAATTAAGTACATTCTCACCTATCACCAAATTTTTAAAGAATTCTGAACATAGAAAAAGCTCTTGGTATTAAAACTTAATTAACTTGAATTACTTTTTTGTCGTCCGAAAAAGTAACTTATATAATATAGAAATTGTTTTTTTTGCTAACTTAACAGTTAGAAACGTATCATTTTTATTACAAACAATCTACCCAACACTCCATTTAATTTTAAATTATCAAGTAAAATCTTTTATTAGTGATAATACAAAATCTATCATCCTTTTTTGTGTTATTATAGTTATGTTTTTCGTGGTAAGTAGGTCAATCTTTCCAAGCCTAAATATTGTAATCTAAAATTATTTTTACATAGAGATTAAATCACTCCTCCTTCCTCTATCCATCTTACTTTTATTTTTAAGAAAGTCCTACCTTACACATTCTTGTACCATTTGCTTTACTAAACAATGACCGAAAATCAAATTAAACATAGTTTTCCGTGTAACCCCACAGGAAAGTCTTATTTTTCATACTACTTTATAGTTATTTATTAGAGTAAATTGTAGAATCGGTTTAAATGCAGTTATATATTGTAAACCAAAGAAGGTATCATACTTTCCTTTCATGATGTTTCATTTTTCATTGTATCAAACATGCATACAAAATTAGTCAAAGATTGCATTCAATATTAAATAACAATTTTTAAAATGTATTCAATCACAATGAATTATTAGAAAAATAATAAAATCTGTTCAATTTTTTTTCTATTACTCAGCCTTTACCACGTCAAATTATTCTACATGGTTGTTTTGCTAGACATTTAACTAATACACCAAAAGGTTTCACAGATATTCATCAATGTCCTTTATGGATTCGTTTAGCTACAGATCATGGTTTAGCGGTATCTGTAGCTCATGCTATTTCATCTGCTGCTTCGAAAGTTTTCGCTTCTAGTCAATCACCACGTCGAAGTGAACGACCGCCTAATCTTGATACTTCTTTCAATGAAAGTGTAGATCGAAGTTTTTTATTTTTTCCTTATCCAACACCTGGACGCTGGTATCTTAGTTTATATCCAGAATGTTACACAGCATATGAGTAAGTAATTTGGTTTTCTTTCATGATCATAAATGTTGACTATTTCGAGTAATAAACATATATTTTTATTTGGAATGATCGATGAAAAAATTAGATCATTCTTTCGCAACATCTAAAGTTATTCTGTAGTTTTGTCAACATATTGTACCAGAAGTAAAAGTGAGGAATTTTTTTATTTGTTTCACGTAAAGAACTGAATAAATCTGATTACTTATATTAATTATAAATTAATTGTAAACACCATAGTTCTCATTCATTTTATATTAAAACTTCTCATCAACTGTAGGTAACTTCACTACGCAATAAATAATGAACTTTAAGACAGAAAATCGACATAATTCATCTTGTATTTGGTTGTTTGAATCTTCTTATTGATGTTTAGGACTGCAATTGGTCAGTCTCTTATTGGTATATATGCATTCTGTGCTGATTAACTCGATATTGTCTTAAGTCATAAAGATTATAATCAGAGATGGATAGTGGCTAGCAGTGACATCTAGGATGCACATTTCGTCCCATTTCGACACATCAGCCGGATATAGCTCAATCTCAGAGATGATGTTCACTCCGAGACTCGTTGTATGGTAATCGTGAAGTTAAAATAATAGCGTTTAGTAACTCATTTCTTTACAGAGTATATTTACATATCTCTTCCTATTTTAATATAAGTTTTGTGGAAACTTTTCTAATTTCAAAGAAAATTTACCATTTGGTTTCCTAAATATATTTATTGATAACTGAATTGTTAGATAATGATGTATAGTGTGATTTAAAGTATCTGGGACTGTGTTTTTACTTTGAACTCTTACTCTTATTGTTAATCTATCAGTTTAAAAGAGCATCATGTCACTATTCAGCGTACACTAATAGTTGAGTACTCTTTCTGCAAACAACTTTTCCTCCCTTTTTTCTGAGTTGATTGTATTGTTCTCGAATTATCTGAACCTTATCACACTCCATTTGTACAACTGTGCTATCAAACTTTGGATCTGTCTTTTCCATCTTAATCGTGGTTGGTTGTTACTGACCTATAATCCGTCGTTGTCTGCACATTCTCTTCGACTGTCTCATCCTTTGACCTGATTCTTGATCTTACATTTGTCCATGAATTTTCTAATTAGTTGATAAATTGGGTCGGTTTCCATGTGTTTATTGATTGATCTGAGTGCCAAGCTTCTAGAGATTCTTTAATCTTGTTTGTCCTCTGTGTTCAGGACTTCTACGTGCGTTGTTGTATGAGTTAGAAGACCTAAGATGACAGAATCAAGCTGTCGACACTTATTATTATTTAGATATTTTTTTTTTCATTTGGTGAAGGGAAGTTTCAATTGAACACTTCTTATAGAACCAAGGGAGTGGAGAGTGTTGTGTGTTATCACATTCAACAGTGAATACGCTACAATTTTAAAAATATAATTTACTTTCTACACTATTGCAATTATTATCCGTAGAAGTGTAATGAATAAATTATTCAGTTCCTCAATTTGGAGAAGTATTATTGAAATAAACTTAGTAATATAGGAATGTATACTGTATAAGTGTGTAATTTTACACTGATTTTATATTATCCACAGATATATAATATTAATGTAACTAATAAGTATCAGATGTACCTGGCATGTAGTTACCTTATATGAATGTTCAATAAATATATATCTATTTAGAATCTTTTAATACTGTTTATTCTATTTAATGTTTTGTAGTACTCTATAATAATTGCTGATATCTTTCTTAAAATAAAACTGAGAATATTGGGTTTTAGTTATCATTGAACCACGCGTATACGGTCACTGCCAAAGAATTCCTACTCATCGCTTCCTCGCGGCGGTGTTTCTTACGAAATTGAGAGGACATAAGCGAATATACGGCCCTTAGACTGGGTAGGTGGGTATGGAGGATCCACCTAGAGGAGTTGTAAGACCCTGATTCCAAACTAATAGTTCACATGGGCTCCGGAATCCTGAAGGGACAAATGGCGTATGAACGCAGTCATGGACACTGGCTTCCATGGAACTGCACCTCCTAACATCGCTCCACTGAATTGTGGATTATACCTCTAGGTTTGAAGACTCAGGGAGCGGCTCCTAAGGAAATTACCTGCTTCTCTTTTAGCTCCTGAACAGTATTCCAGCCCTGATCTACATTGAACGGCGAAGTGTGGTGCATATATATTTGGTGCCTCTTTGTACCAATGTTTAGGTGTTTAAATAAAATATGTTATGTTTTTCTTCTTGGAGTCCTTCATGTTTTCTTCGTGACCTTAAAATGTTGGATTCTAAAATAGTCATATGAAACATAACTAGTTAAGATTTTTTCTTTAAGCTGTGTTAGAGAGGTGGTATATTCTTTGTCCTCTGTTCTGTATGCATTATTTATTTATTTATTTATTTGAACACATAAATATTGGTACAGGGGGGCACCAAATATATATGCGCCACACAAAACAATGATAATTTGAAGAGAAGGAGAAAAGAGAAAAAAAAGGTAATGAACGTGGGGAATTATAGATAAATAAATAAATAAAAAAACATCTGTTTTTAATGCATACAGAAGATAACCTTCTTGTATCTTCTGTATGCATTAAAAACAGCTGTTCTCTTTCAGGTCTTATGCTTTTATTCAAACGGTTCTTTGTTCTATGTTGTGATGTACGTCTGTTCGCTTTCATGTGTTCCGTTTTTCTGTTCCCTTTAATCAATATATATGAATATTCATCATGTGTACATCCACTATGTATATGTCTATCTCTCTATGTCTATATATCCTGAAACAACTGAATTTGTAAGCTTGTTACTATCTTAACGTGTAGAAAAATTGAGAATAAGCGGGAAAAAAGAGTCCTATGTTAGAAATCCACAGTACACTGTTATGGAGAAACATTATATGCAGACTGTTTTCGTGTAATGAATTTCGCCTGTCTTATACCCCACTTTTTTCTGTCCTCACTCTATTTCTCTCCATACTACATATCTGTATGAATACTGTTTTTTCTTCAATGTATGGATTAAATCTTAACCTACACTTGTATTGCTTTGGGTTGTTTAACTTAGAATCAAATAACTCAATGACTTACCTGGTTGTCATGTCGTTTTTTGAGTAATTACCATTTATAATTGATTGATCACTGAATAGTGACGAATTTCTTATTTATCTAGTCCTTTAGTGCTGATCACATTTGGCCACTAGTCTATGTGTCTAGATATCGCTTGTACTGTTTTAACATTTTAGATAGTCGAAGTTAATCGACAGGGGTCCCTGAACCTATATTTTGCGCTATTTGCCACTGGTCAAGATTACTGGTATCCCATACTGGCAAGTGCAAAATAACAAGAAACTAGGTCCTAGGTCTCATATTGAGTACTTCCAACTACCTAATAATAATTACTGTTGCATAGTGCTATTGATAGAAAAGGGAATAGAGTAGAGATGTCCTTAGTACTCACTGGTCTTCCAATTATTGGCTAATAAAACGCTGTCTTTTATGAAGATATATCGTAAAATTACTTGTAATAGTTTTCTGTTTAGTTAAAAATAAGAAATGATCATTATAACGACTGATTTGATTGTATAGGTTCATTAATAAACGTATAATGTCTACTACTTGTTCTGCTACCACTACTACCCAACATATTTGTGTTATCCTCTGTTATTTTTTTTAAAAAACCAAGTGCACTTTGTGGATTGGATCAGTCAGCAGTAATTGATGTTTCACTAATAATACGTTCAACCCCATGTATAAATAATCATTGTCGACAGGTCGGTGAAGGGGCTACACTAGCTCCATCTCGCCTCCTATATCCAAATGAATTAATAGTAAGCTTTTCTTATATCGATTTATGTCTTTGAATAATTTCACTGATTAATATCAATATTTTTTTTGTTTTTTTCCCACTAGTTTTTCGTTACACTAAGAAGTTTGAAAATCGAAATAATCGTACATCATCATTCTCATAATTGTTTCGTTTGAGTAAAATTGCAAAATAGTGATAATTTATTTATTTTCTTTATGTGCAATGTGTAATTAACATTTTTATCAATCCGAAATCTACTACTTTCAATTAACAACAAAAAGTAACAGAATATAATCTCCTAATATGTGCACAGTTTAAATAGTATCCAGAATTATTTAATTTAATAATTTCCAGAGTAATTGCTCAATTTATATAATAATATCGTAAGAATAACAACTAAGAAATTTAGTAGGGATTCATACAGTCAGTAGTTTAAGTCACACTTATTCTGTCTGTAGAAGCCAAAGATACCTACTGCTGGCTCGGAATATTTTAAAAAATCTTTTCTGTTTTGACTTGACCATTTGATTTTTTAGATTATTTCACGTTCCAAAATTTCTCAATGAGCTTAGAAAATGTACGCCGTCGTTTTATTTTTCGCTCATCGGTAACTTTATCATTCAATAGGTTAATTCTTTTTATTTCCGATGTTATTATCAAACTACATACATAGACTAGTTGCAAAGTAATATCGCTTTTTATAAAGATGGTAGAAACATTCTTGAAGAAGACCAGTCGTCATACATCAAACGAAAGCTTATGATTTATAGAATAGACTAGGGACAAAAGTAAATGTTACTGTTTTACGAGCTTTGAATTAAGCGAAATAACGTCCCCAAGAGATAGATTCCGTAGTTTGTCAAGGCTTCTTGTTTCTCTGTTCATATCAAAAATAGTTAAGGATACTTGTGAAATTCACGTTATAAGAATATAAAGATTAAATGTATACGCGCCATTGAGACTGATTTTGAGCCATTTCACATAAAGTCTCCTAGCACTGGTTATGATAACCACGCTTATCTCAACTATGTTGTCCGTAAGCAAAGATGGATAGTGGCTAGCAGTGGAATCCAAGATACGTGTTTCGTCCTGTTCGGGACTTGCCAGTCAGATGCACCTCCATCTCAGAGTTGATATTCACTGTGGGACTAGGACCCAGTACCGTTCGCTTCAAACGTCATCGCGTTATCCACTTAGCTACTTTGTCCTGATAACCACTTGCTTGTGCAATCGGGTGAAGTTTAAGTTCACGTGGTATTGTTTACCTGAATCTTCCTATTGATGTCTAGGACTGCAACTGATCAGGCTCTTAGGAATCAGTAGCTAAGTGGATAACACGATAACGTTTGAAGCGATCGGTACTGGGTTCGAGTCCTAGAGTAAACATCAGCTCTGAGATGCAGGTACATCCAGCTGACGAGTCCCGAATAGAATGGAACGCGCGTCCTGGATTCCACTACTAGTCACTCTCCATCTTTGCTTATGATGCTTCTGAATTAATGCAATATCGAGGCAATAAGCAGTGTGTACATATGCTAATAAGACTGAACAATTGCAGTCCTAAACATCAATAGGAAGATTTAAGTAAACAATACCAAGTGAATTTATATTGTCTGTATTTACTAACATGGCTCAGTTTAACTACCATTGGCCTTTTGGGTTTATGCCACATCTTGGTTTAGCCACTTTAGTTTTCTTTTAATCTACTTCTACACTAGCCATCAACTCGGGACTAGGTAGGTGATAAGGCAAGAAGTTATCTTCATTAAAATATTTGATAGACTGTTACGTGAAGATTTCACCTGTAAAATCTTAGAATCGTTTCGAAAACGGGTTTAGAGTGTTTATTAATCTCTGTAGAGCTAGTATACTAATTATGTTTATTTTTTTCGTTCTAATTGCATAATCATTTTACATCAAAAGAAAAGTCTGTTACCTTTATTTTTTTCTGATGTTAGGTAAATGCATCACGTTCTAGAGATGGTAGCCAACGATGGCGTCCACCATGGTGGTCATCTGATGGTAGTAATAAAGATAATACTAATAAAGAAAATTATCATTTTAAATATAATAGTCCATTTAATTATGTTCCAAGTAAAAAAATTGGTAAAATACCAGGTGAAGGTATATGTATTAATCTTTTTCAAAGATCAATTCATGTATCGACATGCGCTTGCCCTATTGGTTATGGTGGTCTAGGTTGTATGCCATTACCTATAGATTATTTTAAAACGTTTGGACTCTATCCAAATAAACAAATATTATCATATGATGCATTGATATTGGCTTTGTCCAATTTTGGTTTTATACCAGCAATTCTATTGACTGTTATTCATCGACTTTGGATACCGGCATTAGTTTATGGATATACTTTTCTTTTCTCTACGGTAAGTTGATAATTTTCTTAATTCGTATATATATGCATATATAATTTTGTTAAGTGTTTTTGTTTGTCGGAGGTAAAATGTAACTGCGATTTAAATTCATGTCAACTATAAATATACAAATATTGAAGTCAGATGACTGACAAGTGTAATTACAAGCTTTTAGAATAGATGGATTGTGGCTGGCATCTAAATCCCGAACGTGAGTTTTTTTTCTGGGACTCGTCAAATAGTGTACACACATCTTAGTGTTGATGTTCACACCATGATTCAAACCAATTAGCTTTTAGAAAGAATTGAATTATCGCGTTTTTGATATTCAGGATTAAATTCTGATTAGTCTTAGTGTTTGAAGGCTACTTGGTTCGAGTTGTAGTGCGAACATCAACATTGGGTTATGGCTTCACTCAGTTGTCGGTTTGCAAATCGGGTGAAACATGCCTCATTGACTCGAATACTAGCCACAAACGATCTATTTTAAGAGGGAGTGTTATCCTTCTTGTTATTAAGATTGAAAAATTTTAGGTTGACTAAAGTTTCTCAAGAGATTGTATACTGTTATATGAGATTAGTGTATACGATAGCAATGTTTTCCATTAGCAAATTACAAAAAGTTTCATGTGGTATAGTTTTGCAATAGCTTTCATTGACTACAATGGAATGTATTTAGTGATTTTTATTACAGTTGCAGCAGACGATCACCATTGTCTGTTCGCTGTGTCAGATTACTAAAATACCCACTTAACTGTCTTTCTGTTTCGTTTAAGCTACCTACCTGGGCATTAAAGTTGCCTGCTATGAGTATTATGTCTGAACGTTTAGCTTTCTGAAGAAGTTCAGAAAATTTTCTGTAAAATTCATCTTTCACTTCATCCGAGCTGCAGTCAGTGGGAGCGTATGCAGAAACAACGAAAAGGCAACAACGTGTGTCCCTATCCTTCCGAGTTCTTACGGAGCCGTTTAGCCGAACAGCGCATAGACGACTATTAACGGGGATCCACTCTAATAACGCTTGTTCCGCCCTCATTCTTAGTGCTATGCCTACACCTGCAAGTCTACGAGAACTAGCCATCGGGTCGCCAGATACACGAAGGGTGTGTCTCGTCGGTTCTCCTTTTTGCCGAGGTGAGGTCAAGTGAATGACCACACTAGGATCCTGTATGCGTGTTTCGGAGACACAGCACACATCAATCGTACGAGATTCTAAGGTTTTAGCCAAGGATGCCTGCTGACCGATTTGACATAGTATGCGTACGTTGAAGGCTCCAATGTATAGTTTGAAGCGAGGTTTCAGTAGATCTGGGACAGTGTTTTGCGCACTAGAATCGTTGGCTGTGGCGACACTTGAGGAGGAAGCCGAAAGAGGGAGTTTAGATTTGAAAGTCGATGTAAGAGGAATAATAGGAATTGAAGAGGTAGGTTGATTATGAATACAGTGGTCTTGAGTGCTGTTAGAGGTATGAGGGCGGTTATCACTTCCCGGTTGCCCACACCGTGGAAAGGTTCTTCCGGAGGTACCTGAAAAGGAAATTGGATTAGAGGTGGTCATAGTGACCTGAGAGCGTGACCGCAGTGGCCAAGGGACAGCTGCTTGAGGTCGGTCACACACGACCTTTTTATGAGTAATTTTTGTGTTAGCTCCGTATTTGTTGAGACCTTACCGCCGGAGACATATATCCGTGGGATAAGGCGAGGTGTGCATTTTTAGGGTCGACCTTTTCTAACACCTTCCCTCCTTTTGGGAAGGCAGCATCGCTGTTATGCTGGTTGTCTGAAGGAAACACCTTACTGCTGTCACACCTCTGTACAGCCAGCAGTACGGCTTCGCCTTCGGACCTTGGATTTGTTGCTTTTAGTCTTACCGCTCTTCAACCGAGCTGTCTGGCATGGTAGAACCTTGAGGAACGGTTGTTCCAGCCAGGGTAGCTCAGTTGCTTCACGTCAAGGTAGCAACAACGGTCAAGCTTGTGAATCAGACCTTTAGGTTGAAGGTTCCGGGTGTGGCACCTTAAGAAAACCCCTGCTTCGGTTTTGGTACCCGAGCAGTATCACAGCCCTCACACATATCAATAATGACTGCTACTGGTCTCATTGTTATTATGTGGTGAATATATATTTGGTGCCTCCTTGTACAAATGTTTATGTGTTTTAAATAAATAAATAAAATGTTGTAACCGATAACTGAAAACATCCGGCGACATGAATTAGCATTGGCTCAAATGGCCTAGATGTATTTAATTGTTTCTTTGCGTTAGATCTTGAGTGACTTAGTGTAAGCCACTTCTTTTGAATAAATAAACAACCGAATTAAATATTCAGCTTTTTTTTCATTCATGCAATTTAAATATGTTAATATGATCCATTTATTTACAATGAATAACTGGCCTACACTACATCACAAAACGTCAGGAATTAAAATTTATATCTATTGGTCCATCATAAATATATCATTATTTTGTATTGATAGCTTTATGAAAAGAGGTTATGACTAGTTTCAGTAGCCCAGCCCAAAATATCAAGTACAACTTACTACCATTTGTATTGAATATTAATTACACAATTTATGTTTATAAAGAAAAAAAATAGTGGAATATTGTTTTTATTAGCTGTATTCATAGGTTATTTTCTTGTTAACCGACCCGATGTCTATGACAAAAAGAGAAAGTCAGTCAGTCAGTTAGTTAGTCATAAACAACGTAGAACCTAGCACATATATGGTTGTCGGTCTAATTTGCTACACTGTATTGGCGTAACAAACTGAAACTATCAAAACAAATTTTAGAGTTGGTACAAGTAGTAATAGTATCAATTGTTGTTGTAGGAAAGATTAGACATTGACAATATAATTCAAGAAGAAAGAATAAATTCGCAGAATAGAAAAGTATAAGATAATTGTGCAACTCAAGATATAAAGAAAGACAAAGCATGATTGCGATTGAGATCAACATGAACTCATTTCGTTAGGTTCTTGTCAAATGCTTACAATGTGTAATATTTGAAAATTATCATTACAAAATAGGTTAAAAATGCTTACATAAATAACTTTAGTTCGAAGTTGTTTTGAACATTCGACAGCATAGTATAGCCAGAATATTAATAAATCTAAGAGACTAAATATAAATATTGCAAATGTATATCATATTTAGAAAATTCCATGACGGTGGTAAGAAAGAAAGACTAAAGAGCTAGAAATAAGTGGTTATGCAATAAATAAATGCTAACAAGTTAAGTGAGTAAAGCTGCTTTACATTTGTTATGGTAAAGGAGTTTATTTCTCCCATGTTTGTTGATTTTTAAGTGTGGCAGTTTTTTTCATCTTATGTCAAAGCACATTGTAGTTATACGGATACACAGTGGTTGTTCGCCTGATAAATCTTTTGGAATGTATTAAATAAATTTGTCACTCAGTATTCAAATTTTCCTTATGAATTAGGTGTAACTGAGGAGAGAGTTGGGAAGTTGTTTACGTTCGTTTTTCAAGATCATCATTGCTAGGAGTAATCAACCGCAATATGAAATCGTATTATTCTCATTATTTTTAAGTAGAAAACAATAGTGGATAATAAATCGTAATATCCGAATGGATGAAACTCTTACTGACTCCAGAAACAAATCATCAACAAAATGGTTTTAAAATGATAGAATCATTTAATAAACTTGTTGAATTGACCTCTTAATGAAATAAAACTATCTCTTGTGTACCAAATGTTTGATCAACTTAAAATAGAAATTATTGATTAGGATAATAAATAATTAATCAAAGTTAAAAATTAAATTTGTTACTGAAACATCCCTTATGTTCTAAGCAAAATTTTATGATATCAACATGTAATATGAGAAAAAAATCTAAGTTTGTGTAATTAACATTACTATAATAGTTATTAATGTATTTACTTACTTATGTCTGTTACCCCTCGACGAGGAGCATAGGCTACCCACCAGGATTCTCCATCGAACTCTCGTGGGCAAATAATACACATTTATTTGTTTGGTCTTTCCCCGTTTTTAACTCCAAGTGTCCAATATAATTGATTAGACATGAAACTTTGATTATCAATTGATTAGTATTAATAGATTCCCACTGAATGCTTTTTATTTCAATGCATATTATATATATACTTCATTTGCAAAATGTCAATCAATTGTCTCAGACTTGACTGTTTCCTCGTTTCCGCACCAATCACTCTCTATTTTCGTTCTCTTCTCTTCGATCTTCTTAACCTTATGCCTCCAAGCATTTCACTTTCAATTGATGATACATACTACTTATATTTGTCTACATCAGTGGCACACACCACAACGGATGTGCATAGTTGAGGAGTCCCACATTGTTGTCTCTTTATTCAGATAACTTCTTTATTCGATGGTATGGTTTTTAAAGTGATGTTTTTTTCACTTTTTATCTCTACCGCTTGTTAGTAAAGTTGTCTACAGTGAAGATATACACATTTTTTATGTAATGATCTTTTTGTCTATTTTTATCGCTACAATTTCTTTTTCTTATTGTATAGCTTTATCATATTTGTGATACAGATTCTAACCTAATACCGGGTTACAATGTTATGCATACACCGAATTATGGTAGTAGTATGCTTTATCAATCTACAAATATTGCATTTAAAATGAATATTCCAATTAGCAGCAGTAGTAGTAAATCATTTATTTATTCACAATTTACTTCATCAATATGTGTATTACCAGTAGATACATTATCATTTTGTGACTTTTTTGGTGGAATTTTCTCAATTTGGATAAGTACATTAACAATAGCTGCGATACCTATGAAATATACACAATGTGCATTTATTATTGGTGCATTATTACTCACAGTTGCAGTACAAATTGTTCGTTATTCTATTGGTATTATTTTAGTTCCATTAATAATTGGATTAATAATTATTCTTTATTCATGGGTAAGTAAAGAAAAGTATTTTCTCTAATTATATATATATATTCGATTATTTTTAAAAAATTTTAATTCTGTATCGTTTGAAAAGCAACTACACAAAGACATATCGAGTAAATTATTGATTGTTTCTTGGAGTTATATAATATAATAGTAGTTGTTATCATAAATTGTCACTAATTAAATGAACATTAATAGTCAATGAGATATGGATAGGTTTCATAATGAAATATGAACTTTCATGTTTAAGATTTGATAATTAATTTGGAATAATGATATATGATTTATGGTACTTTTTTCTTACTTGAAGAGTTATAAACTCAAGATTAAGCAAACCTTTTACTAACTGTTTTACTAATAAATACTCATAATGTATTACATTTGTTGAAATTTAACAAGTTACAAGATTAAATAATACGTTAACTTTGATAAATGAAATCAAATGATGTTTCATGGTTTGAAATATTGAAATATCTGTGAGTAGGAACACGTACTCACTAACAGAACTGTTGTATCAAGGAATAGGTGAATTATGGAAAATTTAAATCATTAACCCATTATCTTGTCTGTAATTTCATTATCACTTGGCCTGAAAGTCAATTAAGGAATCATAAGTATCCACTGCTTAAAATTAATTTTTAAATAGATATCCGCTCCTAAACATACGTCTAGTGCTTCTAGGTTTTTAGTGGTGGTCCTTTTAAGCATTTGTTAAAAGAGATTTACCATTTCATTTCCTTGTTTTCATTGGTTGACAAACTTATGTTTAGACAGGGATTTTCAACAAAGTAACTGTCAAACTGAACTGTTGGTCAGCAAAATATATATTTTATCCTGATCAACAGACTAAGAGACAACATACTAAACACATATTAGTCACAACTGGAACCTTATTAATAACTGAGTTCCAATGTGGACATCAACACTGCAATATAAGTATATCCAGCTAATGTGTTTAAAATACGATGGAATTGGCATTCTGAATTCCACTGCTAGTTACAGTTGATCTATTCTATTTGACTAAAACTTATTTAAACCATGAGGAATTATAGGATATTCGTTCTGTCGGTCACTAGTCGCCCAAGAGTTGAATACCTAATTATCTACTACACTTCATTGCTCGTTTAGGCATTATGAACTAGAAACTATTTTATCTTAAAAAGAACGAAATAATTAACATTGTAAATTTGAATTGAATCATTTATTCCTGTTTATTTATTTTTATTTTCTAGATAAATTTCTGCATTAAACTGAAAAGTTTATTTCCACCAATTCAATGGTGGATAATTAGTTTTATTCCAGGTGTATTATTTGCAACTATCGGTGCATCAATGTTTTTCCATGGACAATCAACACGTGACTATACAAAATATCATAGTATATGGCATATATTAATTGGTTTATCATTAGCGTGTTTTCTTCCATGGCCATTTCGATGGCGTATAGCATTAAGTCCAATTATTTCTGTACATATACCATTATCATGTGGTAATTTACCGAAACATTATGATTATAATAGTGATTTATCAAATACTAATTCATTAGTAATACCAGTTGAAATAATACAGAATGAATCAGAAAATCTTCCTGGATGTGATAGTGTATTAGATGGGGATAGAGATGTTAATCTTTCCAATGAATATATGACATTAACAAAATTATCATATAAATCAATTTTTATTAACAAATTAACTAATAGTTTAAATAAATTAACACAATTTACATCTAAAATATATCAAAAGTTTACTTCACAAGTAGATAAACAATTTCAATTGAATTTTCTTCTTGATCCATTATGTAGACGTTGGCCAAAATTAAAGTGGATATTACCTTACGGTAGGCACATTCTTCGTGTAAATTTCAATGGATTATTTTTTTCCTTTGTTTTTATACTAACATTAATGAAACATTTGTAATTACCCGGGAACCTGATATATATATATTCTAGTTGGCACACCAAATAAACATAGAGATATAGAATTAAGATTTATAATAAACCAGTTGAACTAATTATGATGTTGATGTGTGGGTGAGAATGATAATGATTGGTTGTTTGCTTAATCAGACTTGTAGATAATAGTCTAACAGGCGTTAGATGAGTTATATATTCTCTTATCCTTATTATTGCAATTATTGTCGGCTTTTGGTGTGGGAATTTATTTACATTCTAGTCAGGTTAATCGCTTGTTCTTGATATGAGTTGTGTTGAATTCTTGCAGAAAATAGTGTAAATATTTGTCTAAGGCGAATTAACGTCCCATTCGTGTAGACAAAGAAAATCCGAGCGTTATAACAAATGTCTATAGTAGTAAAAATACTAAACATTGAGAATATGGATCTAAAAGAAAGCATGTCTTATGAATTACTGAAATTCAAGATCTAAGGGAAGAAAAGGGTAACTCGGTCTATGACCAATTTTGGGCCCTATCACACGACATCTCCGACCGCTAAATACATTTGTCGTTCACTTACTTACTTACTTATGCCTGTTACCCCTAATGGAGCATAGGCCGCTGATCAGCACTCTCCAACCCACTCTGTCCTGGGCCTTCTTTTCTAGTTCCATCCAATTTTTGTTCATTTTTCTCATGTCTAGCTCCATTTCCCGGCGCAATGTGTTCTTTGGTCTTCCTCTCCTCCTTCGACCTTGAGGATTCCATGTGAGGACTTGTCTTGTGACGCAGTTGGGTGCTTTCCTCAATGTGTGTCCTATCCACTTCCAGCGCTTCTTCCTGATTTCTTCCTCCACTGGGATCTGATTTGTTCTCTCCCACATCAGGTTGTTGCTGATAGTGTCCGGCCAACGGATCCGAAGTATTTTGCGTAGACAACTATTAATAAACACTGGTATCTTCTGGATGATGGCTTTCGTAGTTCT
This sequence comes from Schistosoma spindalis, assembly GCA_946903255.1. NCBI lineage: Eukaryota > Metazoa > Platyhelminthes > Trematoda > Strigeidida > Schistosomatidae > Schistosoma > Schistosoma spindalis. The sequence goes on from OX336416.1 coordinate 49,146,805, forward strand.
CCAGGTTTCTGCCCCATACAGTAGAACTGTCTTGACATTTGTATTTAAAATTTTGACTTTGGTGTTGGTTGCCAATTGTTTTGAGTTCCAGATGTTCTTCAGTTGTAAATATACTGCTCTTGCTTTGCCGATACGTGCCTTCACATCTGCATCAGATCCACCGTGTTCATCAATGATGCTGCCCAAATATGTAAAGGTTTTTACATCTTCCAAATCTTCTTCGTCGATTGTGATTGGATTGGTGCATGCTGTGTTGTACCGGAGAGTCTTGCTTTTCCCTTTGTTTATATTGAGACCTATTGCTGCTGAGACTGCAGCTACACTGGTCGTCTTCTCCTGCATTTATTGTTGCGTTCGCGATAGAAAAGCCGGATCATCTGCGAAGTCTAGATCATCCAACTGCATCCTAGTTGTCCACTGTATCCCGTGTTTCTCTTCAGATGTTGACGTCTTCATGATCCAGTCGATCACCAGGAGAAAGAGAAAGGGTGAGAGTAAGCAACCTTTCCTGACACCGGTATTTACTTCGAACGACTTTGTCAACTGTCCTCCATGCACGATTTTGCAGTTTAATCCATCATAGGAATTCCGTATGATATTGACTATCTTCTGAGGCACGCCGTAGTGTCGAAGAAGCTTCCATAGGGTTGTTCTGTCCACGCTATCAAATGGTTTTTCGTAGATAATGAAGTTGATGAAGGGTGATGAATTCCATTCAATTGATTGTTCCACAATGATCCGTAGAGTTGCGATTTGGTCTGTACACGATCGATCCTTACGGAATCCAGCCTGTTGGTCTCGAAGTTTGGCGTCTACAGAGTCCTTCATTTTGTTTAACAATACCCTGTTGAAGACTTTTCCTTGTATTGAGGGAAGAGCGATGCCTCTGTAGTTCTCACACTTGCTGAGATCGCCTTTCTTTGATATTTTGACCAGAAATCCTTCTTTCCAGTCTCTTGGTAAGTGTTCCTCATCCCAAATCTTATTGAAGAGAATGTGGAGTATATTTGTAGTTACCGCTATGTCTGCTTCAAGTGCCTCTGCTGGAATGTTGTCTGGTCCTGCTGCTTTGCCACTCTTGATTTGTCTGATAGCCGTGCTGATTTCTTCAACTGTTGGTGGGCCAGCATCGATTGGGAGGTCCGTGGGTGCTGCTTCGATGTTGGGTGGGTTGAGTGGGGCTGGTCGATTCAACAGTTCTTTGAAGTGTTCTACTCACCTGTTTCGTTGTCCTTCAATGTTGGTGATTACCTCACCTTCCTTGTTTTTCACTGTTCGTTCTGGTTTACGGTGATTTCCAGAGAGTTTATTTGTTGTGTCATACAGTTGTTTCATGTTCCCTTCTCTGGCAGCCTTTTCCGCCGTCACTGCTAAACCTTCCACATATTTACGTTTGTCGGTTCTGATGCTCCTTTTCACTTGCTTGTTTACTTCTGTGTATTCAGCTTGTGCCTTGGCTTTTTCCGCTCTTGTTCGGCTGGTATTGATTGCTGTCTTCTTGTTTCGCCTTTGTTGAATCTTATCCAGCGTATCAACACTGATCCAATCCTTGTGACGGTGCTTCTTTTGGCCCAGAACCTCATGACATGTTGAAGTGATTGCCTCTTTTATCTCTTTCCAGTTGCTCTCCATAGTAGTTTATTCTCCATTGAGTAGATCATGAAAGGATTGGAACTTATTGCTGAGGGTTATCTTGAATTTGTCGAGTTTTTCAGTATCCCGAAGAAGAGCCGTACTAAACCTTTGTGATATTGTGCGCCCCGTTGTCCAGTGCTTCTTGAGTTTCAATTTCATCTTGGCGACCAGCAAGTGATGATGTGATGCTATATCAGCTTCTCTCTTGGTTCTCACGTCCTCCATCGTCCTCCTGGACTTTTTGTTGATGCAGATATGGTCGGTTTGGTTTTGCGTAGTGTGATCCGTGAAGTCCATGTTATTTTGTGGTTGCGTTTATGTGAGAATATAGTGCCGCCTATGACCAGTTTATTGAAGGCACATAGGTTTGCAAATCTCTCAGCATTTTCGTTCTTTTTTCCCAGTCTGTGTCGTCCCATGATCTCTTCATATCCGGTGTTGTCGATTCCAACCTTGGCATTTAAATCTCCCATCAGAATGGCCAGGTCCTTTGTTGGGCACTTCTCGACGATTGACTGCAGCCTATCGTAGAATTGATCTTTAGCATCTTCATTATAGTCGTTGATAGGCGCGTAGCATTGGATGACGTTCATTGTAATGCCCTCTTTCTTTGTTTTGAAGGAGGCTTTGATGATCCTTGGTCCATGAGATTCCCATCCTATAAGTGCATTTTGTTCTTGTATGGACATCATCAATGCTACTTCTTGTGTATGTGGGGCATTTCCTTCTTCATGTCCGGAGTATAACAGCAGCTCCCTGAAGCTAGTCGTTGTTGTCCAACTTGCGTCCAATGTGTTTCACTGATCCCAAGCACCTCTAAATTGTATCTCCTCATTTCTGCATCAATTTGGAAAACTCTCCCAGTCTCCCACATTGTGCGAGCATTCCATGTACTTAAATAAATGGTTGCTCTGGTTGTCAGAAGGGGCATCGGCCTCATGACTTCCGAAGGAACTCGGCTTTCACCATGAGGCGTCATAATTCTTCTAAACGAAGACCTCCTGACTCCCAGGGCAGAGTTTAAATGGTTTGAATAATTTTTTCTGGTTAGCGTTTTTTAGCGAGTTAGTTTTCTACGGGATGGGGTCGCTAACCCCATGCCCAACCCTCCTCCCTTATCCAGGCTTGGGATCGGCAGTAGCCCCCAGGGGTTCTCCAGGTGGAGTTAGTTGTCGTTCACACCTCAACTAATTAGTTTGCACGTATAAAGATAAGACACCTCAATAGTTAATGAATCCATTGATTGGTAAAATGCCTTTATTTGACTTCGCCTAGTTTTCTTTTCAATGACAATTGGCAGTTGCGCTTTCATTTAGAGAATGGCTGATGATGTGTGATATGCTTCTTGACCATGTCAGTAGATGAAGATTTATAGCCTCTTTAATCGACTTGCTACCTTTTTAGTGTAACAGCAAAATAAAGTTATCTCTTTACCATGATATACTACTACAATGCAATCCATGCCCAAAATTGTACTACCACTAGACTGGACACTCAGTTGATGCACTATAATGAGACCGGGATCACTTATATTAGATATTGGATTTGAGAGCAAATATAGAGAATCCGATAATAGACTAGACAATGCTTTATTCAACTAAATTAAAAGCAGTCTACTCTCAATGAAGTTTAGAGTAAAAAGCATTGATAGGAAGGAAACCAGATATTAAGTAGTGAGTAAGCCGTGTTTATCTGTCCACGCTCAGGGATCAACTACATCTTACTTCCACTAGTCGCATATCACTTTATCTATTACTTTTTGTCTAACCTTAGTATTGTTCACTCGATTTTTTCCTGCTTCTACACGAGCAGTGCTTCGAAGACATCTATGTGCCGTAAGTACACTTGTCCTCCAATTATATTATTTTCTAGACTGTTTCGCTAAAGCAGTACTTTAAATTACAAGCGTAAGATACTATTGTAGCCATTTCCTTTATAATACTGAGATTCAGTCTTGTGATACATATTTACGATTTTACCCTACCTTTGAGGAAAGCATAAACTTAAAACATTGAAAAGTTAATCTGTCTATCAAATTCTATCCAACAATTTAAGGGGACACATATATTTATTTACCATATTTTGTTATTCTAGCTTGTAATTTCAGTAATATCAAAGATGAAGTTTTGTAATTACTGTTTAACATACTTTGCATAACGAGGCAAATCTTCCGTTAATCCAAGTACAAAAGTAAAACCATTATTCACAGTAAATACGGTATTTGTAAAAATTAATATTGAATTTAATCCTTAAACGATTGTCCGATAGTACGTTACTTACAAAAGAAACTAAAATTCATTGTCATCAATATTAAAGAAAACACTGTTTATTGAAAATTCCCGTTCGCCTTAAAAATAACCTACATAAGTAATATTTATCTTTATGAGACATTAAAAGCATTGAAAGCCAGGTATATGAATTGATTTTTCATTGTCCCATACACATTCATGCAACTTTTTTATTTGTAGAATTTTATTGTCTGAATAAAATGTAAAGTTTTTTTTATTAATTTTCCTGTCTATTTTATTTTGTACTATGGGGTGAACAGAAGAAGATCAGTCATTTAAATTCTTTGCTTTTCTCTCTGTTAGAAACCATAGTATTTTTGTGCTGAGAATTATATATTGTACCAAAATATAATATTGAATAAAGTCAGAAATAAAATAAAACTAGTCATTTTCCTTCATTTAGTATTATTGTGCTATATAAGAGAAAAAAAAATACTATCTTATATTTTATCGCGTTTCGAAATTCATTGGAAGAACATCTGTTATTGTTAGTTTACATGCATAGTGTGTAATTAATGTATACCTTCTTATCAAATACAAACTGGTTATTCATATTTGTCTATATTGGAAGATTTTGTTGATGACTTTGTAAATCATGTTTATCTCTCTCTCTTATTCCCCTTTCCAACACTCCCGGTGTTAATAAATTCATATGACTTTGTATATTTTTCATTCCATTTAGAAATAAACTGAGACATATTCTTTTATGATTTTTAATTTTTTGTTTGATCAAAGTTTTCAGCGGTAGTTTAATTGTTCATACATTTTGACTGTTGACTAGATGTTGAGAGTTCTTACTCACTTCTATCAATTTGAGCAGATCTATAGTGTGACTCAAGGTCAAGTAAATAAACCTGAAATAAGTAATGTTGTACCACAAATGTCGAGAAAATACATCGACTTAACTGTATTTATATTGTATTTTTAATGGCTACATTAAATAGCTTCTTTTTAGGGATCAAGTTCTAAACATTGTTTGTTCATCGAAGTTTTAAATATGACTTTTCTTAAGTGAAGTAGACTTTCTGTTTTATCTATCCCAACTCAATGTGTCTATCGTTTAATAGTAATTCAGTCCACATATATGTCTTTTGGTACTAAGGCAATGAATGGATGTAACAATTTAAATTTATCAACTCAGTACTCCATTAGGACAGTCAATAGTTTAATTTACAATAAAAATTTTGTCCACATAGGCTCTTTATAATTGGATAGTCATTTTAATCCTAGACAATAAGAACATCTAAAAATAGACTAAAGTTTATCTCAAGAGGCTCAACAAAACTGAGTTTTAAGGATAAAATGTTAAGAATATATTCATACATAAAGTAGCAGTAATCCGAATTAAAGTGCTCATTTGTTTTAAAAGAAAAAAAGTTCTTTTTTGAACGAGTGTAAACTTTTCTATTTCTTAATTAGGTTAGTGTTAATGTTTTGCTAAAGTTAATTCCTATCCTGACCAAAGGTGTGTAGTTAATGTCGAAAGTGACCATTCAAGTTTGAAATCCGGTTATTTACAGTTCCAAATCCGTGTATCTCAAAACCCTTAATAATCTGTTGAGTGACTCTTATAAGACTAGGCCAGTAGTCTTTGGATATGTATAAGTTTCTTAAACTTTCTCTCTACCTATTTAGATTTTTAGGACAATTAGTGTATCGCATATTGTTATTTGTTTGTGTACGTGCATGTATGATAAAAGACTGACTATTCTTTCACTCTTATTATCTTGGTGGAGTAAACCATCTTAGATTTAGCTAGATCTTTAACCAGTAGCTATCTCCTATTTACTTAAGTTGACCATCCTTATCAACACATAAATAGAAATTAATGCATACAATCCCATCCAGCTAATAATACCATATCACTTTGTTTCACAAAATAATGTCTATGCAATAATATGCTAATACACTTCTTACGCTTTGTGATATTTGCCACTGACGAAACTAATTTTCGCAACTCAACATTTTTCAACTTCATATCATTCAATGTTATGATTATGCTTTATTCTGAGTAATCCCATTGAAACTAATTATTTTGTCTTTTCTCTTTTCTTCTTTTCTATGAAAGGTTACAAACCAAAGAACAATCGCTCTGCTGATACTCAAACAGATTAAACTGGCTTCTTCCCTTTCACCCCACCTATCAAACACTTCATAGTTTTTTTTGTAATTCTCCATTTATATTAGGAGAACAAGACAACCACAAAACTAGTCAGCACAATTTTTCTAGATTTTCTATTATTTCATCGTTTTTTTTTGTAAACTTATGGTTGGTAATTTGTTGATTTTTTTTAATGTGTTCATTTTTTTGTTTTAAAAAAAATGCAACTCTTAATTGAAAATAAGATTATATAAAGTCTATTTGAAGTTGGTTACTAATCTGTATAAAACGTTTGTTGAGTACGTGTTTACACTATACAAATATTTATGTATATGTTGAGCACTTCGAGAAGTAAAACTAGTTATCAAGGCTTTACTGGCATTTTCATTTCATATTCAAGGATTCATAAGAATTATGAATGTTTGTATATAGCTTAATGTGGATTATATTTATATTTACTTTTTAGTTAGTCTTTAATAATCCACTTTTTGGAATTATGATATTTATTATAATGAAACCGAATTATATTTATGCATATTTTTTAAAAGAAAATCATGCTCATAGAATTAACATCTGTATGTTCCAAGTCTCATTACTTTGTTCTAATATATTGGAATATTTTATATATTTTCCCTCGGGTCGGTATGTCATAAAGCGAAATAAATTGAATCAATAAATTACTGTATTTGTGACTGTATCAATTTCTTCTACTTTACCAATTATTGCACTTATTTCCTGAAGAATACTGAGTTTTATGATCCGTTAGAGTTCTTTTAAATCATTTTACACATAAAAGCTAGTGTTAGATTCTTCTATATCTCATATCTCTAGTTTGTTTTTACTGGACGGTCTAAATCCTCCTAAATGTTAAACATTTATGTCTGCTAAAGATTTCTATCGTTCATAGAGTAAGGTTGAGATTGAACTCTGATCAACAGATAAAGAATATCACACTCAAAAGACCAGTCATGCAAGTTCATTGACCAAATGAAAACTTAAAAGCTTGGCTTTTTGTGAATTTTACAATACATACGAGTGGAGGTAATCGCAAACACTTCTAAACTGTATTATGAAGAACTAGTCTGTTCATTCGTCCTCAGTAGGTACCGATCAGGCTTTGTATAACTGTCTTCATCGCTACAGATATAAAGAAGAGGGAAGAGTCTTTTCATACTGACTGTAAGGTGTTGCGTTTGGGATTCAGTAGGTCAGTGTTTAACTTGATTGTGCTGCGATAGAGATGCACTAGCAAGCGTCTTCTAAACGGTAGATTTGAGTCGGTGATCTCATAAACATGGAGTATACACCTACTCAGAGTATCTATATTGAGTTTAGTAAGACCTAACGTTCGATTCTATCAAGTATCCCATCATCCATTTCTGCTGATCTATCTTCATCTGCAAACTCAAGTATTTTCAAAAAAATTAAATGCGCAAGTGAGTAGAGAAGTCCATTTTTCAACCTTTTAATTTTACTGTTTGTTTGCTATGGCACTCAGTGACATATTTGAAGATTACTAAGTCTCTGGTCAGGCAGTGAAATAATCCTAATTACTTGCTTATCTAGAGCCTATCACAGAGTATATACTTTTGATTTCGGAATTAAATATTTTTAGTGGGGTCCTTCATTTTGACATCATCGGACGATATTGTCGACGGGATCACCACTTTTTTGGCCCCTTATATGACTCCAAGTAGATCGTATGAATGATTGTCATCGAAATGTACATCCTGGCTATCCTCGTATATAATCATCGAATTAATCCGCGTTAGTGAATAATGGAATCAAATAAGTCAAATACAAGGATGGATGTTTGAATACGTATATCTTGTACACTCGTTGATCGGAACAGAGAATCGCAGCGAAGAAGAGAATAATTAACTACAGTTCAACCGTTTATTATTGTGACAATTTTTCTTATTATTATATAAAAAATTGACAAAACAAGTGATTGCGATGAAATGTAATTAATTATATGTACATATGAAGAAAAGAAAGTTTTTATTAGAAAATTGAGTAAATTTGACCTTATAATATGTATCATTGAATGTTTTTGATTTTATTAGTCTACAAAATGTATATAACGTTTAGGTTTATTTATAAGTCTACCGAAACGTGTTAAACAAGGTGTAGTGCTAAGTTTTTCATCCTCCTCTTTTTTCGTAGTAATTGATGGGAGGGATTGTTTATTCGCAGTGTTGTCTTATTTGTCTTGAAAAACTGGTTTTATTCTGCCTATAGAAATGGTCTCCTTGTTCCCATTTCTTCTGATAATGAAGTATTTGTGAGTGCGTTAAGTTACTTTATACGGACCTTCGTGTGGTGGTTTCAGTGGCTTTTTCACAGAGTCTACTCGGACGAAAACAATTTGGCGCGTTTCAAGATGTTTATCAGGTTGGACTCGATTGTTATGTTCTCGCGGGGATGTTGCTTTGATGTTTTGCATCGTTTGCAGTAAGCGGCTTACAAAAGGAGAAGGATCTCCTGACTTTGTAGATTCACAATTGAACAGTTGTCCTGGTAACGTTAAATTTGTGCCATAAACTAGTTCGGTGGCAGTGCATCCGATGTCTTCCTTTATAGTTGAACGAATCCCAAGGAGTACGAGCGGTAAAGCATCGCTCCACTTTGAAGAATCAGCTTGTGCCATCAGTGAGCTTTTCAATTGGCGATGGAATCTTTCAACCATGCCATTAGCTACTGGGTGATAAGCTGTTGTTTTGATGTGGTTTACCCCGAGAAGTCTAGTGAATTCCTGAAATAGAATGGACTGGAATCGGAGACCACGATTTGTAGTGATTAGCGAAGGTACTCCATAGTTCGATATCCAGCGGTCAAGGAAAACGGATGCTACTGTTTCAGTAGAAGTGTCTTTTATAGGGCACGCTATAGTCCATCTTTTAAAACTGTCCACCGCGGTGAAAATGTGAGTAAAGTAATTTAACGGTGCCAGGGGGCCAACTAAATCTAAATGGATATGTTGAAGATGTTTGTCGGGAATAGGGGCGTTGCTTAAATTAGCAGGCTGGTATGTGTTCTAGTGAATTTGGTGACAGAATCCACAATTATAGGTAAATAATAATTCCGATGAGACGATATGGCTGCAGTAGTATATCCGAACGTAGAATGAAATGCGAATGTTACAACAGTCTATAAATATAGATGATAGTTAAATAATCGTTCCGTTGTCATATCCACAAATATGATAGAACGAGGGACATATGCATAAGAGTGTATTTAATTATGGGAAGTTAACAATGTCATACTATGAGGAGTTCAAAACGGGAGGATGTAAGGTGTTCAAGGTCATACAGTTGAACAACAAGTACAATCGATTAATGATAAATGTACAGATTATGGGAATCGGCAAAATAAATGCAAAAGATATCAGAAAATATTTATAAAATAGGCTTATTAAGTCTATCTCTACAATATTCTTCCAGCTTTTGATGGATAGAATGCTAAGAAATGATTTTGAACCCAATATATCTTTACTTTTTATTTTTACTAGATTGGGGCGACTCAGAGGACATGGTTGGTAAGTACAAACGTCAAAAATCAACAAAATATCAGCGGCATACATATTTTCTCAATGAATCTGTGAAGATGCCACAGGCATTCGGAATTCGACAACGCTTTAACCAGTAACACCATCTAATATGAGGCGTACCCACCAAGTGAAATCAAAAGACAGAAGCGAGGAGGTTCGAAGATATACTTTTTATAAGCTATCAATATATCGAGGATCGTCTGAACTAATCTGGCCAGCGATTGCAGTAGATGTTGAGCACGGCGTTCCCACACATGATCTGGTGTGGATGCATGACCGAGCACCTTCAGCTAGATGAGTTCATTAAAACTAATGTGGTCAGCATCCAATGTCGAAAACTTACAGAGCTATTTATTTTGGGAATTTATTTACCGCTACAGATCACTCCCCCCTAGTGGGGTAGTGATGACCCTAGGACGCGGCCAGCCAAAAGTTTAGACACAACGATTTTTTCGTTGGTAAACTCTCTTCTGATAGCTTGCCAGGTTTAGCAGCGTCTGGTCGTCTTTCCTTACTATAAGGGACCATGGAGTACAATATCGTAGAAAAAGAAAAAATACAATGAAGATTTCCGTTTCTCACAAACTTCATCGTTCTTTTTATCGTCTTTTCCAGCTGTCCTGGAAAAGAAAAAAAAGGTGTAAGTGCATGTCGAAATACACTCGTACGCGCGTGGAAACACAAAGCGGTCGAAAAAATGGAAAACAAACTCATGCTCACGTAATAGCGTAAAAAAGGTATTTTTAAAATATGTTTTTTTGCTTTGTTTTTTTTAATAAAAATATGTAAGCATATTAAATATTTTTTTAAAAATTGTATATAGTACAAGGGAAAACCGAGACGATATAAAATGTAAACTGTTATAACGCTCAGTCGTGAATTTTATGACGCTCGGTATTACCTTGTCTGATGTTGTAACGCTCAAATGATTATCTACACTAGATCCCTCCCAGTGTCCATTCTACAGGACTTCAACACAACTCAGATCAAGAACACGTAATCAGCCAGAGCAGAACGTAATATATTTTCACACCCGAAACCGACAAAATCCACAACAATGAACAATCAATAATAGGATGTATGTAAGAGTCAGTCACAATAATAAGGGTAAGGGAATATATAACTTATCTGACACCTGCCAAACTGTCTACATGTCTGACTAAGCAGACAACCAATCATGATCGTTCTCGCCCACACAACGTAAACTTGTATCTTACGTGCAGTAACCGTTCAAATGTTCTGGAAATCTTACACTTCTTCCAGAACGCGTTGTTTTCAGTTTATTTTCTGATATCACCGAAGTATCAACGTGTATGTGTGTGGTGTTTGAATGAACTAATGATTGCTTTGTACTTGTTGAATGCTTGATTTCGAATTCTAAATACAAAACATTCCTTAGTGCTTGTGTAGTACTTCTTGATTCAATTGCGTTATTTCTGGAATTCTTAGTTCATACTATAATTCAATTACTCCTAATTATCATAGTGTGCTGTCGATTGAGGTATTATTAGTTCAGGAGTCTTGTCGTGCGATTGTACTGAAGGAAAAAATCGACGTGAATATAATTTCCTTCTAAATACGCTGCTTTGAGGCAATCAATGCCGATGCTATCGTTGGTTCCGTTCTTATAGATTATATAGTACTTTGGTTCGCGTTGAACAACTTTGAAATGTCCTTCATATGTTGGCTCGAGAAGTCGTTGATGCGAGTCTCGACGTACGAAGACGTGTGTACTGTATCGTAAGTCAGGTTGAACAAAAACATCATTTGATTGTGGTCGAGTGGAAACAGGTTTAACTGAACGCATTGCGTTTGTAAGCCTGTTCGTGTAGGAGGTTAGATCCATGTTCATCGAAGAGGATGAAGGATCCACGAATTCTCCTGGAAGTCGAAGGGTCATACCATAAACGAGTTGAGACGCAGTGTATACAGTGTCAGCTTTCACTGCATTGCAAATACCTAGTAAGACGAGTGGAACAGCGTCAGTACACTGAGAAATGTTTGAGGCTGATAGTGACGCTTTTATTTGTTGGTGAAAACGTTCTACTAACCCGTTTGCTTGTGAGTGGTAGGCCGTCGTTCGGGAGCGAGTGATTCCTAAAAGTGTGCTCAGACAACGAAAAAGTTCAGATTAGAACTGGCGTCTACGATCTGTAGTGATGGTTGTTGGGCAGCCGAAGTTTGCTACCCATCGTTCGACAAAGGCGCAGGCCACTGTTTCAGCGGTAATGTCTTTGATGGGTACTGCTTCTGGTCATCGAGTAAAACGGCCTACGCAGGTTAAAAGATAAGAATATCCATTTGAATCTGGTAAAGGTCTTACCAAAGCCAAATGAACGTGGTCGAAGCGAGCATCGAGAGTTTTCAGTGAGCCTAAGGGACATTTGGGCGAGACTCTAATTTAAGGACGAGCCAATCAGAAGCGTTTGAGCCATTTCAAGGTCACGGAGCCAAGTTTAACACCTGATGCTCACATACGATCAGTTTACAGCGGATTTTAGAAAAGAGGTGATTATTGAGAGGCTACAATCGATGGGATTACTAAAACGTTTTTGTACGTGCGACTGCGGTTATCAAATGACCGCAGTAAAGTGTGCAAACCACTGTGGTGAGATTATATTTCGTTGTCCTTCATGTTGGAGGAAAAAGTCTGCTCGAACGGGAACTTTCTTCGCTCGATTTCTACTGAAACTGAATCCGATTATGATAATAGTTGCAAATTGGGTAATAAAGACACCAGTAACACTAGCTGCGGCGTTTGCAGTTGTTTATGAAACTTCAGCAGTTCAGTGGTATGAGTACTGCCATGACATATGTGCAACTAAAATAACACGTGTACACCAATCATTCGGAGGAGTAGGATGTATCGTGCAGATAGATGAAACGGTAGTGAGAAAGCGAAAATACAACAGGGGACGTAGTATAAAGTAGGATTGTTTAAGTAGCATTTCCGTAAATTTACTGACTTGAGTACAAATGTTGAGCTACTACTAGCCAAGTTTAGTGAACACGATCATCCGCATCAATTCGATTGCGGAGTATCAAGTCAGCAGTTCCCTTTGTCCTCGGAAGAGGAACTGCAGATGCTGGACACTGGGTTGCAGCAGAAGGAAACGAGGGACAGATTTGTAAGTCAGCAACATTAATTTACTGACATCTTCGTATAACAGATGGCGATGCTGACGAGGTTAATGGATGATGACCCTAAAACGTCAATGCGTTACGTTTTGTCGTACATCATGACACCTGAGGTGGCCAGTAATTTCACATTGCTGGGCACTTCTTCAAAGCGCGCACTTCAGGAATGCCGGTTTTATGGCTGCATACGAAGTAACCTATACTTATAAATTAAACTTCATGTGCATTGACGAATCGCTTCTTGTCATCCTCCGTTAATGAAAAAGACCTTGCGAAGCTTTACGACATCGCGACACAAGGTTATTTCCATGACGTCAGAGACAAGTTGATGAAGCGTAATCGACGGAAGCAAGATCAGGTATGTACTAATTTAAAGTGATAATTTCCCTACTGCTTTATAGTTGCAGTCAACAGTCTTAACGAACATAACCGTAAGTTTAGCTTAAAGTACTTTTCTGTGTCTTGGGACATGCTTCAGCATGTTTTTCAGAATTCGTTTTGACTTTTCATTTTTTACTATTCAGAATTCACAGGACGACTGCTTTCACTGTCAATAGCTGAACAAACGTTGCCGAAGAATGTAGTCGGTGTAATTTTTTTTGACGTTGTACTTAATTTTTAATAAACATTTTTTCGTTGGAGATCTTAAATTCTTACTCATTGACAGCGCACTTTCAATTAAACGCACATGTGTTATAAATAATACATCACATGTTTGTTCTGTTGCAGATCTCAAAGCACGACGAATTGGTAATTACAATTGAAATGCTAAACGACTGATACTCAAGCTTCCACTATTATTTTGTACAAGAAAACGCTTTTCCTTTGAAATAAAAATATGTAAACATATATAGCGCTTTTCCCATCCATTGCAGTTTAACTGTGGTTGGTTGTAGAAATAAAGGCGAATTTCGGAGAGCTTTTGGGTAATGCCAATGGCGATTTTAAGGTTGGATAAAAAACGCGCAATTCTGTGTGCATTTATGCGAAAAGCAGTCAATTCCGCTTATATTTAGGCGAAAAATAGACAATTCGACGGAAATTTAGGCAAAAATTAGACAATTCGGCGGAAATTTAGGCGAAAAGTAGACAATTCGGCGGAAATTTAGGCAAAAATTAGACAATTCGGCGGAAATTTAGGCGAAAAGTAGACAATTCGGCGGAAATTTAGGCAAAAATTAGACAATTCGGCGGAAATTTAGGCGAAAAGTAGACAATTTAGCGACAAGGCGACAAAAAGGGAGAAATCCGCATTATTTCCCCCAGACAGGCGAAAAAGGCGACATTTCGGCGCGTTTTCCCCTTTATTTCCCTTTCTTTGCCAAAGCATTTTCCCCTTTATTTCCCCTTTTTTCGCCTTTATTTCCCCTTTATTGGTTGATTGGGAATATACTCGACAGGTACTTGGAATTTATGACTTTTTATACTGTATGCAATATGATTTCAAAACATCTGAAACTTTAGCAAACCTTGACAAGTTTTTAAATCATGTAAAAGAAGTATATTCACCGTAATCCATTAGTTTCTTCTTATATATTTCTACGTTATACTAGCTGTCTTGTGATTGGCTAATATTCTCAAGGTCACTTAAAATTCGTTCAAAGGTCGTCCCCAAATTAGAGTCTCGCCAGCCCTACCTGTAGATGTGTCACAAAGTAAGGTTTCCTTACCTGTTCCATCTGTTTAATGCTCAGTTTAAGTGTTGTTGAGGACATTTGGTGCTTAAGATCAGTGTCTTCTTTTTGAAGCTGGGCGAGTTTTAGAAGGTCGATTCCTTGGAAACTGTTCAAGGACGTTATTGGAGACAACGCGTCTGCAACTATATTGTTTGCTTCAGAAATGTGTTGAATATTTGACGTAAACTGCGAAATGTAGTCCAGTTGTCGAGACTCACGTGGTGAGTACTTTTCTGAAGAAGAGCTTAAGGAGAAAGTAAGAGGTTTATGGTCAGTAAAAAGGTGAAAATGCCGGACAGCACAATACATAGCTAAGAGTTCCCTACCGAATATACTGTACCTCGATTCAGTGTCTAGCAACCGTCTAGAGAAAGATGCCAAAGGTTGCCAGGAATGATTAACCCATTGTTGTAAGACTGCTCCGATTGCTGAGTCGGATGAGTCTACTGCGATACTAATGGGTGCTTCAGTGTCCTAATGAGCAAGCATTGTTGCCTGAGCGATACGTTACTTAACTGTGGAAAATGCTTTTCGCGAGTTGTCATCCAGATTGATGGATTTCGCATTTCCACGAAGTTGGTTGGTGAGAGGTTTCATAATTAAGGCGCATTTGGGAGTGAACCGTCTATAGCGGTTTTCAGAATATCATCAGTGGCCATAGGAATTCGGCTATAGGCTTTAACCAAGTCGATTTTCAGAAAGACAGTTGTACCTTTCAAGGTAGCTGTCAAATCGTGAATGTGAGGCAACGGGTGACGATCGGGAATGGTTTTTGCATTCAAACGCCGATAGTCACCAGTTGGACGCCAATCGTTTCTGTCCATTTTAGGGACCGTGTGCAATGGAGATGCCCATGGGCTTTGTTGACTGTCGTATGATTCCTAAGTCTATCATATGGTCGAATTCGTTTTTTTCTCCAACCTAAACTTCTCGGGGGCTAGTCGGCGTGCTTTAGAGGATACAGGTGGTCCTGTAATCGTGATGTGATGTGTAACATTGCTGGTTACACACAGCAGTTTTGATTGGGGTTGGTAAATGCCAGATTACTTATCGAGTATTGGTTGGTAGAAGGGGTCTATAGTGTGCTTGATAGTGGCAGGAGATAGCCTGCAACCAGAAAAATAAGTTACGCAAACAGATAAATTAGTATTTCCGTCTACTAGTCTCCGTCTGCGCGTATCGATGATTAAGTTGTAGTGCTGTAGAATGTCCATACCAATGGTTGGCGTAGAAACATCCTCAACAACAAAAATCCAGTGAATGGGTTTGCGTAAATTCGCGTTAAGATAAACGTACCTTTTTCCATACGTAGCGGTAGCCTTACCGTTTTCCGCCTGTAGATTTAAAACCGATTCGTGAGGCCGGTCGTTGGAATTCGCTGAGAGAACGCTAACTTCTGTGCCAGTATCGACGAGGTAGCGAACTCTCGTTGTCACACCTGTGAGGTATAACAGACGGCTATGTTCGCCGGCTACGTTGCCGTTAACCCGTGCAGGCTTGGAAGTTTCCCGAATCGTTTTTCGTGTCGATCGATTTTGATTTGGGAAAATTTCAGGGTTTACTGAAATTTATGGAGGACTTTCCATACTGGTTATGATACCAACACCAGTCAGGATTATCCGTCTCTCGAGGTCTAGAGACAGATAGCCTACGTGAAGTGCCTCTTTGCGGGGTGCGTGACTGTTTACGGTCGTTAAAAGTTTAAGATAGCGTGTAAGTGTATGACGTAACTCTATTATGTCATTCTGGGTTGTTTGAGGCTTTTCTTTCACTGAAAAAACATCGGCATTAGAAGATTTAGTGATTTCGAGGATACGGTCGGCAGATGCAGCCAGATTGTCTACAGCGTTGTTTTGAAAGGAGACCAGCACAGTTTTGATAAGAAAAATTATTTGGACAGGCTATCATCGAAAGATCTTTGGCGAAGAACTTTTCTCATTCTTTGTAGCATATCTGTGGCAGAACCGTGTTGCAATTCGATGTTGTTAAGGAGTTGGTCTATGCTTTGTCGATCGCTTAAATCTCGGCGTTTAAGGATGGATCGTTTAATGGTTTTGTATGGTTCAGAAATATCACCAGTAAACATACTAGGTGTTACGTACCTGTTGAATTCGCGCGGTAGTGCCTTGACTACCGCGAGGAATTGTGCACCTGTGTCGTTCATGCCGTGCTCGCAGAAGTCGGCTTCTGCGTAGCAGAACCAGGCTTCGATGTTGTCTAGCCAGAAGGGCATAAGTTGAAAGGAAGGTAGGGATACAGTCTTTAACTTAAATACCTTAGGTGTCTGTTCAGTCATGGTGATATATCAAGTACGAAAATGAACGAGTTGGAAATATATATATATATATATATATATATATATATATACATCCCAAAACACAATTTATAAAAAAATTAAAATAAGACGATGATATATAAAATCCCAAAAAGGAACAGACTCACAGTTTGCGATTTGGTGTACCAGATCACGTCGGGCTCACCAATGAAGATGCCACAGGCATTCGGAATTCGACAACGCTTTAACCAGTAACACCATCTAATATGAGGCGTACCCACCAAGTGAAATCAAAAGACAGAAGCGAGGAGGTTCGAAGATATACTTTTTATAAGCTATCAATATATCGAGGATCGTCTGAACTAATCTGGCCAGCGATTGCAGTAGATGTTGAGCACGGCGTTCCCACACATGATCTGGTGTGGATGCATGACCGAGCGCCTTCAGCTAGATGAGTTCATTAAAACTAATGTGGTCAGCATCCAATGTCGAAAACTTACAGAGCTATTTATTTTGGAAATTTATTTACCGCTACACCTATTACCCAGAGCAGTGGAGTCTGCATCTTCCCCTAGCTCATTGACGAGGAAGATCATACACTCTTAAAAGCATAATAGTAAAGGAAAAACATAGGCTGTAAGGCTTCTGTCTTTACTAAAAGCAACAGATTTCTGCATTTGATCACAGAGGGAGTTTGGTTTCAAGGTTACCCGCGCAAGGTAGTTTCTGATTTCACATTTCTTGATACTCAGGCAAACAAAATGAGGTAAGTTAAGGTGAACTTTGTTTGAATTCCGGCGAAAATGTGTGAAAATCGCCAGCGTGAATATAGGCGAAAATTAATCAAAATATCGGCCATTTCCACAGTCCGGATAAATAGTGTGTATATTTTCCCCGATGAGAGGAAAACTTTCGTAATTAACGCTTTTGGCTCCTCCGAAGTTAACTCAATCTGTCCATTTTTTCCCGAAATTAACCCTGATTCGTCTTTTTGCTCCAAATTACCTTCCATTTCGTCTACTTTTCCCCAAAATTTACTCCAAACTATCAAATCTTTGGAGTAATAACAAGTGAAGTAGTTAATTTTTATCTGAACCTAGTGCTCCAGTATAATATATGCTTTGGGGGTTTGCCTTCAATTTTGTAGGTCAAAGAAATCATATACGTGCTCTACAATAATCAACGTAGTGATTTAAACGGGAACGATTTGTTAACAATATTTGCATATACAGTTGTCAGGAACATTTACGTAGAGGAAACGGTGAAACGTCCACATTAAAACGAACAAAAAATTGTCTTCATACGAGATATTCATATACATTATCGTTTACCTTCTACATCTAGTTAGTTTCAGTGTACTCGCTCAAAGTAAGGAGCGCAGTATGAGCTTAAGGAATTTTATTTAACAAGAAGTTTTTCACACTAAGAGTTACGTGCACAATGACATGGTTTTCAGTGGCAAACAGAATTCCCATCGCTTAAATTTTAAATCAGAACAGCAGTTGACAGTTATCGATGTTTTTATAAAATGCTTATCAGGCATCTGTTATTCAATACCCTGGGACTTACAGTTATATTGCAAAGGGAAGATGACGGGATCCAAAAAACGAAAAGAAAATGTTCAGTTACAAAACCGCGCTTAATTTTTCTTTTGATAATAATGCCTGTCCACTTTATCTCTCTTTTCTTAAAAAGAACCCTTGTGTAGCCACGTCGTGCACTTTTGCAAGATCTTTCTCGCCGACGTTGAATAATAGAGATTGTGGTGTTAATGTACCTTTTTAATAACACAAAATAGAATGTTATCTTACATCTTATAGCGTTATAGAATCTGTACTTTATAATTTCCCGTTTTGTATCAGTACCTATCAACGTGAAATTCATTGCTAATTCTGGTTTCATCAGGTGTAATAGTAGAGATTTGAGGGACGTTTTCGGATAGTGATGAATAGTACACAGATTGTAAACTAAATCGGTTTACTTACAAAATTATCCCTTGTAGCTTCTTACCGAATTAACACACCTGAAGGTTACAGTTCATACTCAGTTAATAAAAGGAACTGTAAGCCGGCTAATCCCTCGCTAAATTGTTTTGACTGGTTATCTGTTGCTGGTGTTTTCAACAATAGCACTATTTGCCTCATTTAAAGACAACTCCACAATCTCGGCCGACAGTTTTTTCATGTTTGTATTTATCTTTGATGATCTACAAGACTTCAGAAAGTCCCAAGTAAAACTTTCTGGTCACAGATTGCAGTGTTATCGAGTGTTTAGACAGTGACTGACAAAAACAACTCTACTTCCACTGGACTTATTCATGTACAATTATAGAGATCACAGACTTACTTGGTAATTAAGAAAGTTGTGGTTTCGAACAGCCCAAATTTGAATACTTGACCTGGCTGTATCCTGTTTGCATTTCAGCGAAATCCAAAAAGTCGTATAAGTAATTTGACTGGTGTTTAAATATCTTGGTGGAAAATCAGAATCTGTAATTGATTTACCGTTTGGGTTTTTCTGTGTACGTTGGTGCGGTGTCTTCATCCTGTGAGTGACACTATCCGACTTTATTGGTGAAGGGGTTGACCACGTCTGCAGCACATCTGAATTCATCTACAAAGAAATAATTAGTGCTTCTTACTAACCAAAGTAGTGAATAGCTTCACATTTTACAGTGAACTAACTGTCGTCCGGATCCACGTTGTTTCGAAACACCATGTCCGCTAAAATGGTCGGATACATACATAGTTTCTGATTTACTAGCCACTTGATAGCTACGGCTAGAACCTTTCTACTAACAAAGGCGTTAACAACTGCAAACCTTTTAAGCGTAGGTTAGAACAATTTTTTTTTAAAAGGACTGACGATTACTACATTTTCAGGTTTAAATTATGTAAACCTAGTATTCCTACAAGTTATTACCTGTTTTGCGTCATAGTTAGCTGAATTTTCGTTATTCATGGCGGGGTTACTGCCTTTTGACCTACTAATAGCTGATTTCTCAGTGTACCACTAAACAGCCTGTTTGGCTGCAACGTATCAGCAATGTATGATCCTTTTGATCTGACGTATATAGGACTAAAAAAAATGAGTGTGTGTCTAACACATTACGTGGATTGACGTCATCAGCAATGTGCTTAAGTAAATGAATTTTGTAAATTAACTGTCCTGCACCGTAGCACCACTTATATCCTACAAGGAAATTACTTCCTAACAGACTCAACCGAACTCTACATGACTTAGGATGAGGTAAGGAATAAGTTGAAGTAGCTAACTGTAGGGAATTTAGATAAGAAGGCAAGATAGAACATTTTTTAGTGTAGTCAGACTTAAATGCAGAAGAAATAGACAACATTCCGTTGCTTTCCAAATAGATACATCATCTAACATTTTCAGCACACTGCAACAGTGATTCACTTATAGTCGTAGTGACAGTCTTTGTCATGCTTTCAAGTCTCTTACGTGATAAATCGAGTCATAAGGTTATCAGCTTTTTGATAACACCTGTGTATACTAATTGCATAACATCTACAGAGAAGGCGTATAACATATCAATACCTATTTCGAAGTCTGAAATTCCACGATGGTGAGTGGCTTGACTCTGTTAAAAAAACTTACTGTTATTACTTTCTGTTTTTCAGGTTATCCATTTTCTTTTTTTGTAATGATATCACTACCATTTACGAACTACTCATCTGTCATTTACACTCGTGAATATTCTACGATAACGACTTCCAATTCATAAGAAAATATTATTGAAGAACGAGTATTTGACTAAATGGTATGTCGTATTTGATGTAGATAAAGTAAAACCAAAAAATAAAAATAATATAATACATAAACATCTGATAAATTGAGTAATTATGAGAGATATGTGTCTTCACATAATTACATATTGTCAGTCAGTCAGTAACAACGTGGAACTTCGTACGTACGTACATCACTTCGAGTTGCCATACCACATTAGCACAGAGATTCATTTATCGATTCAAATCCCGTAGTGGTAGAGATAGTGAAAGTATAAGTAGTGACAGGGAACATTAAGGTTTGATGATGTTATTTAAGGAGTATAATCCAGTGGAATAGATTTGGAAAGAAAATAAAAGACATGAAGTATACAGAAGATTAGAGTTTGAGAGAACACAAAGAGTAGATGCACCTGCGCCATTAAAAACGATTTTGAGCCATGCCATTCAAGGTCTCTAACCATCGGTTGCTGTCATCTCGAGGATCCCAACCAGGTAGTCTACGCCTACCAACATGATTCAGTCCACTTGTCAGTGACTTCATGGATTTGTGCCATGTTTCGGTCTGGCCGCCCCTAGCTTTCTTCCAACCATGAAACATCGCACGTTGGGGCAGTCGGTGGTTGAGCATACGTAACACGTGTCTCAGCCATCTCAACTGATGAAGTTTCACTACTACATCAATTGATTTGCCATCCTTACCTAGTACCCATTTCCTAACAACTACATTACTTACTCTGTGGTCCCAGGATATACGAACAATGTTTCGAAGACATCTATGATCGAATACTAATAACCTACGAATATCATCGACTCTTACTGGCCATGTTTCACTGCCATAAATTAGGACGGAACGAACTGCTGCGCAGTAAACACGTCCTTTGGTTAATAGATGAATATCTCGCCTACTCCATAAATGACGGAAGTTGGCAAGAGCCAGTCGAGCCTTTTGTATCCGTGCTGAGATTTCGTCACACCAGACCACAAAGGCTGATGAGACTTCCGAGATAAATAAAGCGGTCGACACGCTCAACTACTTCACTCCCTATCACTAGTTCGGGTGTCGACGCAACCCAATCCTGAAGCAACATTTTGCATTTCGAGGGAGAAAATCGCATGCCGAACATGCTTGCATTGTTGCTTAGAGTGGTCAGCAGACTTTGCATTCTGTCAGCGTCTTCACTAAATAGAACTATGTCATCGGCATATTCTAAGTCAACAAGTGGATCTCCCGGTAGAAGTTCAACTCCTGGAAATTTAGATGAGGAAAGTGTCATCTCTAAAAGGACGTCAACGACAAAGTTAAACAAGAATGGAAAGAGTGGACAGCCTTGACGAACACCACTTGAGGTAATCAGTTCTGATGACAGTTCACCATAAGCTCTCACTCGACCAGTTGTGTTCGAGTAGAGAGCCTTTATAAGGTTAATGTACTTCTTTGGTACTCCTTTCAGTGACAAACACTGTCATAGAACCTCACGATCAACAGAGTCAAATGCCGCCTTAAGGTCGAGAAATACTATAATTGGTGGGCGTTTGAATGTGTGTCTACGTTCTAGGACCTGACGTAGTGTGAATATTTGATCTATACAACCACGTCCACGTCAAAAACCAGCCTGGTTTTCTCTAGTCTGCTCTTCACGAGCTTTGGTTAGACGTCGAAGTATTATTGAAGCTAATATTTTAGACACTATATTAGTCAAACTGATTTCTCTGTGATTGTCACAGGAGGACTTTTGTCCTTTTTTATAGATGTTCCTGAAATATACTCTTAGTTTGACTATCATTAAGCAGGACCCTAAGGGGTTTCCTTGCACCACCTTTCCTACGTCCAGTAAGACGTAGACAAATACGCGCTCGCACTAGACCATGATCTGAGTCTGAGCATGTGCTCCAGAATGAGCGACAGTCTTCTATCGAGCCCCTCCATCGGTGGCTGATAGCGATGTGATCTATTTGGGTCCAGCGTTGGGACGAATTAGGGGGTCGCCATGTTAAAAGATGTTTTTCCTTATGCTTAAAGTTAGTGTTTGCAAGAAACAGGCGGTTATCTGAGCATAGCTGCAACAGACGGTCACCGTTAGCTGTTCTTTGAGCCGCGACACCATAAGATCCACCCAGGTGTCTTTCCCTTTCGCTTAGTTTAGCTACTTGAGCATTAAAGTCACCAGCCACTATCACTACATCAGAGCGCCTAGCTTTTCGGAGAAGGTCGGAAAGCTTTCTGTAAAACTCACCTTTTACATCATCTTAGCTGCAGTCAGTAGGAGAATAGGCAGAGACGTCGAAGAGGCAACGACGAGTGTCCCTATCTTTCCGAGTCCTTACTGTTCCGTTTAGTCGGACAGCGCACAAACGACTTTCTACTGGGATCCAGTCTAAGAGAGCTAGTTCTGCCCTAGGACTCAATGCTGTACCTTCGCCAGCGAGGCCACGGGAAGCAGCATCAGGGCTTCCAGACACACGAAGCGTAAATCGAGTTGGTTCGTTACTTTGACATGGTGCGGTCAAATGAATAACACTACTCGGATCCTGTGTGCTCGTTTTGGAGACGCAGCACACATCGATGGAGCGAGATTCTAAAGTCCTAACTAAGGAAGCGTGTTGTCCTATTTGGCACAGTGTTCGGACGTTGAAAGCTTTTACGTGTAGTTTAGAGCGTGGTTTCAGGAGACCAGGAATAACATTCCGCGTACTCGAATCGTTTGCACTAGCGGTGCGAGGTGATAAAGGGACGTGAGAAGGGTTGGTCGTGGAGATAAGAGAGTTATTAGGAGGTGTAGGAAGGACTTGAATGTGACCAACTTGGTCTCGTGTGCTGTTACGGGTATGAGGGCTGATGTCACTTCCCGGCTGCCCACACCGTGGAAGGGTATTTCTTGAGGAACCTGGAAAGGAAATCGGATTAGTGTTGGTCTTAGCGACCTGGGTGCGTGATCGCAGAGCCCAAGGGACGACTGCTTGAGGCCGGTCGCGCACGGCCTTTTTGTGGGAGGTTTTTAATGTGTTAGCTCCGTTCTTCAAACGGCCTTACCGCCGGAGACGGAAATCCGTGGGGTAAGGTGAGGTGTGACATTTTTAGGGTCAACTTTTTCTAACCCCTTCCTTCCTTGTGAGAAGGCAGCATCGCTGCAGATGCTGGTTGTCCGAGGGAAACACCTTACTGCTGTCACACCTCTGTGCAGTCAGCAGTACGACTTCGCCCTCAGACCTTGAGTTGCTGCTTTTGGTCTTACCGTTCTCCAATCGACCTGCCTGGCATGGTAGAACCTGCAGGGACATATGTTCCAGCCAATATAGCTCGGTTGGGTCATCACGATAGGCAAGCCCGACTACCACGTCAAGGTAGCAGCTACGGTCGGGTAATTACATATTGGCATACAGTTGTCTGTCGTATGTGTGCACAGATTTCTGTTTGCTAACCTAACATGGTACAGTATTGTTGTAGTTTGTAACTCTCTAACCTATTAACAAAGTAATATAATATTGGTGTCACTTAATCATCTATTTGCCTACAAGCTTGAGTTTAGTGCACTATTCTGGTCTTTTAGAACATCATATGATGACATGAGCAATTCAAGAGAACTGCGATTGATGGAACGAGGAGTTTGTGCAGATTGTTCTTAATATCACATATCATTTCAATTTGCTTACCTCACACATGATTTCTTCTAGACATCACAATGTAATAGATACATATAAGCCTTTAGGGGGTTCTTTATTATGGTTAACAATGTTGAACATTTTGTGGTCTCCGCCTGGATGGTCTGGTTGTGACGCCTCGATTGTTCCTTTTAACAACATCATCAGTACACACTTCAAAGAAAAGGAAACGGCTAGAGTTTCCCCACAGCTGACTAACAGTTTGTTCTGTTGACCTGGAATTCGTTTGGTTGTTATCCAATTGTAGATAATTTCTAATAGCTCACTTCTCTTTGAGCTATGTGCTAATGGTGTTCAGAAGAACAATGAATACTTTACAACCAAACTGTCTAGCTCAAAGTTCACAACACCACCGTCCTCATCTTGAGCTACAAATATGATGGTTTCACACGACTGTGTATCCAAAAATTTTTCATTAACTTGAATTATTTTCTGGGAAAATTTGGTTGTTAACAACTTCACTTCTAATGCTTGTGGTTACCAAACAAGTGTTATTGTGATAATATTTATTAATGAAATAGTGTTATGAATTTATATGACCAGTTTATATACTCATTTAATCTGCATTTAAGAATAGATAATCACGTCATTTTAGTTATATTGGTTATTTCGTATTTATTTCTATAAATAAATAGTAACGTGTATCTGTATATCCTTTCATTTGCATATGACTACTTGTATGTGTTTGAATGTCTGATTGGATTGGTTTCCTGGATTTATTAATTCGGAATGCATACATAATTTCACTTATTCCATTCTGTTCCAATACATTTCTAAATAATACTTATTCTAATTCAATCCATTACGGCTTTGCCCGAGTGTTTTTCTAGCTGTCAGAAAACAAGTTTAATATTACTTCAGTTGTTTTTTCGTTGTGTTAATAAGCCTGTGAATATTATCGGAGTATGAGCACGATTATTAGTTCGAATTCGTACGAATAGTACAAATAACCAACTAATTATGTAAAGGCTTTCGAATAACTAAACTGAAAATACTAGATTTCATACTTAACAACTGGGTTACTCCTCAACCTTATCAATAGTTTCAGTGTTACTTAAGCTTAGAATACCTTAATCGTACTGTTTGTTATCCCATAATCTGATAGTATTTTGGTCCCTATAATCAACTGAAAGCGATTCCTGTTCGAATCGTATATATAGATAATATGATCTAACTTTGAATATTTTAGTGAGATTAATCATTAAAAATTATTTTTGATGAAGGGTTGTCGGTTTAATTGTTAAATTCCATCCTTTTAGTTAATCCAATGAAAATTAACTGCATAGATTTCTGGAAACTGACATTTTTCTCCCTTTTAAGTTTTGATGTCTGATTTTCTTACTTTATAGTTATTTACAACGAAAATACCAAGTCGAATAACCATATCATTGGGTTGTTTCTTTCTAGTTCACCATATTTTTGGAGATTCATTGTCTGACGTCGTTCAAAATGTCGATGTAAATTCTTCTCATCCATCTGTATCATTATTCCCAGTTTCCAACTTATCTTCACCTAAAAATGAGCCGAGTACAAATCAGACCACACAGGCTAAATGGCAGCATTTATGTCCATATATGAAGTACAAGTGTAGTGAGTTACCAGGTTATTGTCTTATGTGCACTTTCAATACTTCATGTGTTTATGGTGCGGTAGTCAATGTTACTTGCTTCCCCCGTCCAGGAGTTTATTGCAAAGATTCAAGTGGTATAGCTCAAGTAAACCAAACTTCTCAAACTAATTCATCAGAGTTTTCTTATCCTATGAGCGACCAAACAAAATACCTAATTCAAAAACCGATTGTGTGTCGATTTTGCCACCAATTGGATGATACTGAGATTGTTTGTATCGGTCGAACTAACTGTCGTCAACCTAATGTACCTCGGAGCTTTTATGAAACGAAGTGTGAACCATTTCCTCATATATTATGCATAGGACGAAGAGTATTCAGGCGTATGGTACTTTGTGATTGGTCTTCTGGTAAAAGTTATATACTAACTGTTATCTTAAGTTTATTTTTCGGAGGTTTGGGAGTTGATCGTTTTTATTTGGGCATGTGGATAGAAGGATTAGGCAAATTATTTAGCTTCGGTGGCCTTGGTTTATGGAGTATCGTTGATTTTATCTTAATTGTATCCGGATATGTAAAGCCTCCTGGAGATGCTGTATACTGGTGATATAATAGGACACAATAGTGATGTAACTCGCCCATATAATTCGAGCTAAATTATACCTTTTACTATTTCCAATAATTTCAACAACTATCTCGTGCTCTAATTCTTCCGGTCTCCCATATATATATCTGTGTCCTCCAAGTGTTAGTTTCTAGCACTTGAACGTATGTTAATAACTTGTATATTTTTTAATGTATTTGTTACTGTTTTTTCTGAAAATGTAATCTTAACTCTTCTTTTTTTGCAAATGTTCATGATTATCCTAATAATTCTTCATTTTAGTCAAATGATATTGTTTGTCAATAGTTTGCAATTAAAATATTTTTTCCAAAAAATTTGTATTCAGCGGTATCAATTCAATTAACACTGTTTGATTTAGTGATAAACAGATTATCTATCAATATGATTATAATATTATATCTACATAACATTATTACGACAATTTAATTAAAATTAGTCATCAATTGGTTACTTTATCTAAATTGCATTTATTTATTGTTCCTACGATTCCTCCTGTATCGTTGTACTCTAGGCTTTGCGTATAAGAAATACTATAACAAATTGAATGTACAAAATCGTTATGGTGGATTTGTTGTGCTAATAATGTATGGCAACTTGGACTGATGCATATATGTGTCTGTTAATGCGTATATTTGGAATATAACAATAAATTTGCTAGCTCACTGTCGTCTTACTCTGGACTGAATACTCGGATAGGATAAGGGGTGCAACCTGAACTCATCCGCGTTAATATTATCTCAGTCACTACTCAAGACTAATTATTGTTGGTCAAAGCGTACCATTAGTTAAAGCTTAAGTCCCTGGTCTATAGGCAAAAACTTACTTGGATTAGAAGATTATAGACTGGATTCATATTAGTAGGATCGTAGCTGCTACCTTGACGTGGTAGTCGGGCTTGCCTATCGTGATGACCCAACCGAGCTATATTGGCTGGAACATATGTCCCTGCAGGTTCTACCATGCCAGGCAGGTCGATTGGAGAACGGTAAGACCAAAAGCAGCAACTCAAGGTCTGAGGGCGAAGTCGTACTGCTGACTGCACAGAGGTGTGACGGCAGTAAGGTGTTTCCCTCGGACAACCAGCATCTGCAGCGATGCTGCCTTCTCACAAGGAAGGAAGGGGTTAGAAAAAGTTGACCCTAAAAATGTCACACCTCACCTTACCCCACGGATTTCCGTCTCCGGCGGTAAGGCCGTTTGAAGAACGGAGCTAACACATTAAAAACCTCCCACAAAAAGGCCGTGCGCGACCGGCCTCAAGCAGTCGTCCCTTGGGCTCTGCGATCACGCACCCAGGTCGCTAAGACCAACACTAATCCGATTTCCTTTCCAGGTTCCTCAAGAAATACCCTTCCACGGTGTGGGCAGCCGGGAAGTGACATCAGCCCTCATACCCGTAACAGCACACGAGACCAAGTTGGTCACACTCAAATCTGGTGTTTTAGTTCAAGAACATGTAAAAATGATTCAATACCTAATTGTCGCAGTGTCGCAAATCTTTTACTTTTTGTCCACTTATCGTGCTAGAGATAGGTAAGACCAACAAAATATACTGTTAAGTCAAGGTTCCAACAGATTGCAATCTGCTATACACCTTAAGTGATAATGAGCGGTTGTTCGAAATATCTTTTTCAGGATTGGTTCCAATCAATGCGTAATTTTACTGAGTAAGAGTTGTTCCGTAAGTTTTTTGGTCACCGCTTTTCTCGATTGATAAAAAAAGCTCGACCGTCTATAAAATTATTATTTTGTGCAACAATTCATTTTGTCGTACTTCATGATCGCGATGTATTATATATTTCAAATTCAGACATTATATCATACGTATTCTAAATATTTCTCGCCAGTAATGGAGTAACCGAATAAACTATTGATTTCAGGCATGGAGAGCCAGGTATGTTATCATAAGATTCAGTCAAATGATGTAGTTGGTGAGTTCGTTTACTACCGCACTTAGCTAAATTTAATGTTCAATTATCATATTGTTGATGAAGATATAGATAAATTCCGTAAGCGAAGATTAATTACCCACTCACTGGTGTTAATTATTCAGTATCTGGAAACCTAAGTGTTAATGATATAAGTAGAACCGATTAACAATAGAATTTATAATCGTATTTAGTTAGTATTTTATGAAAGTAGCTTATGTCAACGTGAAAGTTAATTCCATAAGATTAACGTGAACTTACCCTTTCAAAGTGTAATAAATAACATTAAAATATAATTTATATATAGAAGAAAAATGTAATGCACTTTGAAAAAAAGATTGATTTATACTTTTTTGATAAACGATTGTTCTCTAATGTGTATTTCGATAAAAAATGATTTCAGTGTTGTCATTTTCTCAGAGGGAGATCGTCTAATCATAAAGTATTTTTTTATAGTTAACCTAATGCGGCAAACTTTTTAAGTAAATATCGATGAAAATCAAAGTAACCAAACGATTTATGTACATCGAGTGATGTGATGTCTACTAAACATTGATATAAATGTTACAAAATAACTGTCAACCTCACACGTTCTTTATCTTACTTACTTACTTACTTACGCCTGTTACTCCTCGTGAAGGAGCATACGCCTCTCACCAGCATTCTCCATCCAACCCTGTCCTGGGCAGTCCTTTCAAGCTCTTTCCAGTTCTTATTCATCTTTTTCATATCTGCTTCTATTTCCCGACGTAATGTGTTCTTTGGCCTTCCTCTTTTCCGCTTCCCTTCAGGATTCCAAGTTAGCGCTTGTCTCGTAATGCAGTTTGATGATTTCCTCAATGTATGTCCTATCCATTTCCATCGTCTTTTCCTAATTTCCTCTTCAGCTGGAAGCTGGTTGGTTCTCTCCCACAGAAGGCTGTTGCTGATGGTATCCGGCCAATGGATATTGAGTATCATGCGTAGACAGCTATTAATAAATACCTGTACCTTCTTGATGGTGGTTGTTGTAGTTCTCCAAGTTTCAGCTCCGTACAGTAGAACTGCCTTGACGTTCGTATTGAAGATTCTGACTTTGATATTGGTTGAAAGTTGTTTTGAGTTCCATATGTTCTTCAGTTGAAGGAATGCCGCTCTAGCTTTGCCAATCCTTGCCTTGACGTCTGCATCTGAACCTCCTTGTTTGTCGACGATGCTTCCCAGGTATGTGAAGGATTCCACGTCTTCCAGAGTTTCGCCATCAAGAGTGATTGGATTGCTGTTCTTCGTGTTGTGTTTGAGGACCTTGGTTTTCCCTTTGTGTATGTTGAGGCCTACTGATGCAGAGACTGCTGCTATGCTGGCTGTCTTTATCTGCATTTGTTCGTGTGTATGTGATAGGAGGGCTAGGTCATCTGCGAAGTCCAAGTCGTCTAATTGGTTCTGAGCTGTCCATCGTATGCCGTAGTTTCCCTCAGATGTCGAGGTCTTCATAATCCAGTCGACCACCAGAAGAAAGAGGAAGGGAGAGAGTAGACAGCCTTGTCTTACTCCGGTCCTTACTTGGAATGCGTCTGTCAGCTGTCCTCCATGCACTACTTTGCACTGTAGTCCATCGTATGAGTTCCGGATAATGTTGACAATCTTCTCAGGAACTCCGTAGTGTCGAAGAAGTTTCCATAACGTCCTCCTATCTACACTGTCAAATGCCTTCTCATAATCAATGAAGTTGATGTACAGTGACGAGTTCCACTCAATTGATTGTTCGACGATGATCCGTAGTGTCGCAATCTGGTCTGTGCACGACCGGTCCTTACGGAATCCAGCTTGTTGATCTCGAAGTTGAGCGTCTACTGCGTCTTTCATCCTGTTCAGTAACACTCTGTTGAAGACTTTACCCGGTATTGACAGAAGTGTAATGCCTCTGTAGTTTTCACACTTGCTCAGATCTCCTTTCTTTGGAATCTTGATGAGGTGTCCTTCTTTCCAATCCATCGGCACTTGTTCCTCCTCCCAAATCTTCTTGAATAGAAGATGAAGCATGCTTGTAGTTACTTCGATGTCTGACTTCAACGCTTCAGTTGGTATATTGTCAGGTCCTGCTGCTTTCCCGCTCTTGATTTGTCTGACGGCCATTCTGATTTCTTCTGTCGTTGGTGGATTGACATTTATAGGAAGATCTGTGTGTGCCGCTTCGATGTCCGGTGGATTCATTGGAGCCGGCCTGTTCAGGAGTTCCTCGAAGTACTCTGCCCATCTGTTGCGCTGTTGTTGAATCTCAGTGATTGGTCTTCCTTCTTTGTCTTTGACTGGTCTCTCTGGTTTACTGTATTTCCCTGCAAGCTTCTTCGTCGTATCGTAAAGCTGTCTCATATTTCCTTCTCTTGCAGCTTTTTCCGCCGTCGTTGCTAGTTCTTCCACGTATTTTTGCTTATCAGCTCTAATGCTCTTCTTCACTTGCTTGTTTGCTTCTATGTACTCTGCTTGTGCTTGGACTTTCTCTGCTCTTGTTCGACTGTTGTTAATTGCTGTCTTCTTGTTCTTTCTTTCTTTGATCCTGTCCAGTGTTTCTGTAGAGATCCATTCCTTGTGATGATGCTTCTTGGGGCCCAGAACCTCTTGACACGTTGAAGTTAATGTTTCTTTGATACCTTTCCAGCTATCCTCCATAGTAGTTTCTTCTTCCTTCAGTAGATCCTGTAAGGCTTGGAACCTGTTGTTGAGAGCTACCTTGAATTCATTGAGTTTGTCAGTATCTCGAAGGAAGGCTGTATTGAACCTTTGTGGTGCTGTTTGTCCAGTTGTCCAGTTCTTCTTTAGCTTCAGTTTCAATTTGGCCACAACCAGGTGATGATCTGAAGCTATGTCCGCTCCTCTCCTGGTTTACACATCTTCCATTGTCCTTCGGAACTTTTTATTGATGCAAATGTGATCTATCTGGTTCTCTGTGGTGTGGTCCGGTGAGATCCACGTAGCTTTGTGTATACGTTTGTGTGGAAATATTGTGCCGCCTATGACCAATTTATTGAATGCACACAGATTTGCAAATCTTTCCCCGTTTTCGTTTCTCTCTCCCAGTCCATGTAGTCCCATGATGTCTTCATATCCGGTGTTGTCCATTCCGACTTTGGCGTTTAGATCTCCCATCAGAATGGTGAGGTCCTTTCTTGGGCACTTTTCCATGATTGATTGCAGCCTCTCATAGAATTGATCTTTAACGTCGTCGTTGCTATCATTGGTGGGTGCATAACATTGGATAATGTTCATTGTGATCCCCTCATTCTTTGTTTTGAATGATGCTTTGATGATTCTGGATCCGTGAGATTCCCATCCTACAAGTGCATTTCGTGCTACTTTGGATAGCATTAGAGCAACTCCCTGAGTGTGTGGAGCATTTTCCTCTTCGTGACCGGAGTATAGCAGCATCTCTCCCGTATTTAGCCTTTGTTGTCCAGCTTGGGTCCAATGGGTTTCACTGATTCCCAGTACTGCCAAGTAGTATCTCCTCATTTCCGTTGCTATTTGACTGGTCTTCCCGTTCTCCCACATTGTCCGGACGTTCCATGTACCTATGAAAGTTGTTTCTCTGGTTGTTAGAAGGGGCATCGGCCTCGTGGCTTCCGAAGGAACTCGGCTTTCACCATGAAGCGTCATATTACCTCTAACTCCCAGGGCAGAGTTTAAATGGTTTGAGTTATTTTTTCTGGTTAGCGTTTTTTTAGCGAGTTAGGTTTCTACGAGATGGGGACGCTAACCCCATGCCCAACCCTCCTCCTTTACCCGGGCTTGGGACCGGCAGTAACTCTGGAAGAGCTACAGGCGGAGTTACGTTCTTTATCATTCAATAGAAAAATTCTTCATAAAATAATAAATTCTGTACATTCACAAAAGAAGTTGTTTATTATTTTCTGTCAGTTATACTTATGAGTATTACTGTTGCTGGGAGTTTTAGCCACTTTTTTATATAGAAGATTGGATTTCTTAATTTTGTGATTTTATACAATGTCTAGAAAAATTCCCGTCATATGGATAATTTCCTTGTCAGTATTGTTTAGAGAATTTAGTTTCTCCTCCTTTCTCTATAATCAAGTTGGACCTCATTAATAAACGGTTTTGGCATCACAAGTACAATAAAAGCTTAGTGATATACCAATAGAAATCCCATTAAAAAAGAACTCAAAATCTCGTCACTGAAATTACTGTGTAAGGTTTGTCAATTTGTTAGCCCAACCCACAGAATTTAAATGTTGTGACCTACCTGCCATACTCATGATGGCTTTTGAAATCGAAACAAATGAAAAAACCTCAACTATGAAGGTTTAATCTACCAAATGCTCAAATAGTGTACAAAAATTCGTGAAAATGGCTCCGTATTTTGTTACAGCAGGGTTACAAAAAGGCTGTCCGTCTTCGGCGGTAAGGTCTCAACAAATACGGAGCTAACACAAAAATTACTCATAAAAAG
Source organism: Schistosoma spindalis (assembly GCA_946903255.1). Lineage (NCBI taxonomy): Eukaryota > Metazoa > Platyhelminthes > Trematoda > Strigeidida > Schistosomatidae > Schistosoma > Schistosoma spindalis. Next base: position 49,179,441 of record OX336416.1, read on the forward strand.
GTCGTGTGTGACCGACCTCAAGCAGCTGTCCCTTGGCCACTGCGGTCACGCTCTCAGGTCACTATGACCACCTCTAATCCAATTTCCTTTTCAGGTACCTCCAGAAGAACCCTTCCACGGTGTGGGCAATCAGGAAGTGATAACCGCCCTCATACCTCTAACAGCACTCGTTTCTGCCTACGCTCCCACTGACTGCAGCTCGGATGAAGTTAAACATGAATCTTACAGAAAACTCTGAACTTCTTCAGAAAGCTAAACTTTCAGACATCGTACTCGTAGCAGGCGACTTTAATTCCCAAGTAGGTAGCTTAAACGAAACAGAAAGACATTTAAGTGGGTGTTTTAGTATTCCAGGAACAACTGAGGTCACACTTAGATAGTTCTGAAAACGAGGCTGACCCAGATGTTGCTTGGAAAGATATACAAGCAGCTGTGGAAACAGCAGTGACATCTATTAGTGACTTAAACCAAAGGGTTACAAAGAACCAATGGATTTCTTCAAGGTCTATTGCACTGATGGATTCTCGTAAACTCATCCCATCAGGCTCTGAACACGACGATGAGCGAAAGCGAATCAGATCTAGGTTAACCAAAAGTCTAAGGAACGATCGTGAGCAGTGGTGGGCAACGAAAGCAAAAGAGCTGGAAAAGGCGGCGGCTATAGATAACACCAAATAGCTCTTCAAACTCATAAAAGAAACTGGAACTAAAAAGTCAGGTATAAGTGAGACTATCTCGGAAAAAGACGACGTTCTTATCTGCTCCCAGTCCAGACGTTTAGAACGATGGGCGGAACATTTTAAGGAGAAGTTCAGTTGGCCTTCAGCTACTCTTCAACTACCCTCTATTCCCAGACAGCGTGAATGGAACATTGAAGTAGGTCCCCCAACTCTAGCTGAAGTTCAAAAGGTTATAGCTAATCTGAAACAAGGAAGGGCAGCTGGTCCAGATGGATTGGCCCCAGAAGTCTTTAAGGATGGTGGTCTAGTTTTAGCGACTAGGTTGACTAATATTTTAGCTAAAATCTGGGAGTTAGACGTTAACCCATCTAACTGGTCACAATCACTTATCGTCCCAATATATAAGAAAGGGTCAAAATCATCCTGTGACAACCATAGAGGGATTAGTTTAACTAATATAATATCTAAAATACTAGCTTCGATAATTTTCGGCCGCCTAACTAAGACTCGTGAGCTGCAAACACGTGAAAATCAGGCTGGCTTCAGACCTGGTCGTGGATGCATCGACCACATATTCACCATTCGTCAAGTTCTAGAACACAGGCATACTTATCGGCGTCCGACAATGGTGGTCTTCCTTGACTTAAAAGCAGCATTTGACTCTGTTGACCGAGAGTTTCTGTGGCAGTGTCTGTCATTGAAAGGTGTACCTCAGAAGTACATAAACCTTGTGAAGGCTCTTTACTCGAACACTACTAGTCGAGTGAGAGCTTATGGTGAACTGTCATCCGCTTTTGCAAACTTAGGTGGTGTTCGTCAAGGCTGTCCACTTTCTTCATTTTTGTTTAACTTCATCATAGATCTACTGATGGAAATAACGCTCTCATCGATTGAATTTTCGGGTATTGATCTCCTACCAGGAGGTCCATTTATCGACTTAGAATACGCAGATGACATAGTCCTGTTTGGTGAAGACGCTGATGAATTGCAGAGTCTTTTGGTAGCACTGAGCAACAATGCCAGAATGTTTGGAATGTGTTTCTCTCCCTCTAAATGCAAGTTGTTGCCTCAGGACTGGTCTGCGTCAACACCTGAACTAAGGATAGGGAGTGAAGTAATCGAACGCGTTGACAACTTCACTTATCTTGGAAGTCTGATCAGCCCTAATGGGTTGGTGTCTGACGAAATCTCAGCACGGATTCGAAAAGCTCGCTTGGCCTTTGCCAACTTACGTCATCTATGGCGAAGGCGAGATATCCGTCTATCAATTAAGGGACGAGTATAATGTGCGGTAGTTCGTTCCGTTCTACTATACGGCTGCGAAACTTGGCCTTTAAGAGTAGAAGATATTCGTAAGTTACTAGTATTTGACCACAGATGCCTTAGAAATATTGCTGGTATCTGCTGGGATCACCAGGTAATTAATAGTGAGGTTAGACGCAGGGTATTAGGGAATGATGGTAAATTAGTTGATGAGGTTATGAACCTTCATGGACTGAGATGGTTGGGCCACGTGTTGCGTTTGCCTGAACACCGATTACCACGACGCGCAATGGTAACCGGTGTTAGGGATGACTGGAAGAAAGTTAGGGGCGGCCAAACTAAAACGTGGCATCAGTGCTTGAAGTCACTAACTTCTGGTCTGAGCCATGCTGGTAGATGCAGACTACTTAATTGGGGTCCGCGTGACTATCGTAACCAATGGTTGGAGACTCTTGGTGACATGGCTCAGAATCGATCACAGTGGCGTAGGTGTGTACACTCTCTGTCTTCCTTCAAACTAAGAGATTAAAATCACTTCATATCTTTCTTTCTACCAACTAATTCTTTCTTCCTGTACTATCTGTTTATATACAATCATTCTTTTATATATTACCACCATTGACTGAACTACTTCTATGAATTCGGTGTTCATCTTGTTGTGCTAATGCGGTATGGTAACTTGGACCGATGTATATACGTGCCTGGTCCTGCGTTGTAGCTGACTGACTGACAAAAAGGAATTCCTTTCTGGATTTTTTATGTAAATATGCATGATACTAACACTTTTTAAGTAGCTACTTTTTGCTGTGAAAATATTAATTGTAAGTCATCTTAAACGTTGAATATTTTGAGTGATTGTATTCATCAGAATACCCTGGATCAAGAATGTACAAGTATTAATAAACAATTGTTTACGCAAGGTACTCAATGTCCGCTGACCGGATACGATCAGCAACAGCCTACTGTGTGAGAAGATAAACAAGCTTCTAGTTGAAGAGTGAATTAGGAAAAGACGATGAAGGTGGATAGAACATCATAAGGCAAGTCCCAACATAGAATCGTGAAGAAAAATGAAAAAGAGGAAGGCTGAAGAACACATTGCGTCGGGAATCGGAAGCAGATACGAAAATGGTGAATAATAACTGCAAAGGATTGTCCAGGAAAGGGTTGGATAGAGAGTGCTGGTGGGTGGCTTATGTTCTTTCGCGAGGGGTAACATTCATAAATAAGTATATGAGTTTTCATTTTTTTGCGACCAATCGAACACTTAAATGTCAATGTTTTGTGTAGTTACAGTTACTATAAACTACATTTGTTCGGAACCGTGATTTATGATGACATAATTAACAGTATTTCAAGCTATCTGTTCCTGTAGACTATGTAATATCAGTTGACATAATAAATCCATTCCAGTTTAAAGTAATAGCAAATAACATTACTACCAATTTCAAAAAAGAGTAACAAAAATCAATGATAAATCAAATTCACATTACAGAAACATGTAATAATGAAAAAACAGAACTCTTATAAGTGTTCTGTCAACATTACCTCTCATTGTGGTAGCTGGTGACTTAAGCATGACACCTTTCTTTCACTCAATCAGTGATATAGTGTGATATTCATACTGTATTGTCGAAGAGATATTGTTTTGCTTCATAGTTCGTTTTTAGCATAGGTCATAGCTCCCCCCTGACCGTTGTTGCTACCTTGACGTGGTGGTCTGGCTTGCCTATCGTGATGAAGCAACTGAGCTACCCTGGCTGGAACAACCGTTCCTCAAGGTTCTACCATGCCAGACAGCTCGGTTGAAGAGCGGTAAGACTAAAAGCAACAAATCCAAGGTCCGAAGGCGAAGCCGTACTGCTGGCTGTACAGAGGTGTGACAGCAGTAAGGTGTTTCCTTCAGACAACCAGCATAACAGCGATGCTGCCTTCCCAAAAGGAGGGAAGGTGTTAGAAAAGGTCGACCCTAAAAATGCACACCTCGCCTTATCCCACGGATATATGTCTCCGGCGGTAAGGTCTCAACAAATTGGACACATATACAAAGGAGTTTGTAGAGACCATCCTACGTTTGATCCCCACTGGAGTTTTAAATCTAAACTGCTGAGGAGTCACATACTAGTACTGAACAACTATTTAGTGCTTCCAGATTTTCAGTCGTAGTCATGTGAATTATCAAAGTCAACAATCTACAAAATCCCCCTATGTTAATAAAATATTCTAAACTGACGTTACCAAGGCATTCAGAAATTGTTTCAGCTAACCAGTTTATATAGATTAATTTGGTTTGAAAATAGTTGATCACATGTTTGTATCATTTAGAGAATCAGAAAGAACTTGCAATCTGTTTCGTTCTAGTTCGGAAATAATCACCAGAGTTCATTGGCTACCATACCTGAGATGCAGAGTATAGGTCTAGTTAACAGAAAAGAAAACTATCTGCATTTATATGGATAAATTAAAAGCTTATCATGTGTTTATAGGTCATTATTAAAAAGAAACTGGTATGATGTTGTAGAGTCTTTGACGTTGGTAGATTTATATGGAATCACTTTATGATAACTAGTCAACTACTAACGATCTAGTTAAATATCCAAAACTAATGGTTAAAATGAAATAGAAAGTTACATTTTGTAAAGAAAATCTTAGTGATTAAGAAGACTTTTGGTCTTGTCACACAATGCTGCGTTGGAGATGTAACTGAAGATTTATTTAGGTAACGAATCAACTTTTTATGTAGCGAATGTAATTCCACTAATCAAAGAATGTAAAGTAGTAAAGTAACTTAGTATTTCGTATACGAATGATTTGTACACAGTACATTTAATGTTTATCATTAGATGTCTCACATGAATGATACTTTATTTAAGTTGTGTATAGTTGATAAAAAACAAGAGAAAAGGATAACAAATTTAAGTTTGTTTAAAATACACTTCTAATTCTCCACTTGAAGGTGATTACAAGCGGGTACTTGACATAAATAACAACTAATGAAAAACATGTTAACTCGTTATAAATATTCCAAGTGTGATTTATCGGTTAGAATTAAAAAAAAGAATAATAACCCCTAGTTTTGTTTTTAATCTTTGTTAGCCTCGATTATAAATGCAAAATTGTATATACTTTTTATCGATTTGTAATTTGATAAACAAAAATAAATGTTTATAGTAGTTCTGATTCTCGTAACTAGACTGTTATCTTTCCGTTTCTACCTTTTATTTTAAATCATAGATCTCAACTTATTTATAATGTACTTTATAATTCATAACTTCATTCATGTTAATTAAATATATTCCAGATAGCAAATTATGTATGAAATATGAAACAAACAACCTGGAATTAGTTTACTTGTATTTTTACAATCATATTCGTACTAGCGATACTATTGAAGTAGAGACGAAATTCTTGACTGAAATGTTAATGGGAAGTGGTTATTCATTGAAGCTCATAAACCTCTAGAAGGGATATAATACGATTAGACCTATGACACTTCTGGAACCCAAAAAGTGGGTTAACATTATGTTTCCATTTAGAGGTAATTGAAATGGTCTCATGTTGAAACAGAGACTTAAATTAACCATCAATCGGATATTTTATGCAACCCAACTTTTCATTATTGGAAAGACAAGGTCTATGTTTGACCAAACAGCACGTAATCGACTGTGTCTATTAATTTACTCTAGCACTAACTTCCGGCATAGTCATCGCCGATGTGCCACCTGACTCAGATTGATCATATCACCTTCAGCTACCGCTGGCGTGGTTGTGTACAGGACTGCCGCTCCTTTCGGAATACCTATCCGGACTGATCATGCCCTTGTTTGAGCCCATCTTACCTTACTTCCCAGAGGCCAACGAATTCATCATCCTAAACGGATTGACGTCAGTAAACTGATTGCAGAATCTGTTGCAACTAAGTATCAAACCGAGCTAGGTTCTAGGCTACCTACCATTCCACAGAAAAATATAGATGAAAATTGGTTGCAATTGCATGACGCCATGAAAATGGCGAGTAAAGTCGCTTGTGGCTTCTCGAAACGTCCCGCTTATAAGCACTGGGCTTCTTCAGGCTCCTTACAACTCATCGAGACCCGTCGGTCTTCTCCAGGTGACCATGAGTTTGGCCACAAACGAAGGATTTTACGTAATGAAGTTGGTCAAAGCTTGCGTAAGGGTCGAGAAGCCTGGTGGTGAGTTGGAAGCAGCAGCTGTATCAGGTAATTGCCAGAAGCTCTTCCAACTCATCCGAGCCACTGGCAGCAAGTAGTCTGGTGTGAACGAAACAATCTGTGAGGATGACGGGATGCCAATCACTAACATTCATTGACGTCTTGGACGATGGGCAGAGTTCTTCGTAATAAGTGATCATAACTTTTTTAACTGAAAGGATTTTTTCTGATTGTACATATCTGTTTCCCCCATTATTATTATTTCACTACCATACACTAATTTGTGGTCGTTATTGTTCTTTTTTTCTTTTTACACGCACCTTACATTCTTTATCTCTTCCCATTCTCAATATTATTGTGTGGCGCATATGTACCTGGTGCCCCCTTGTACCAATGTTTATGTGTTCAAATAAATAAATAAATTTACATGTATGTGCTGAAGCACGTAAATAGGGAGGAATAGTCATGATCTCCAATTAAGGATGGGTGAACACATACCAAAATGGTTGCAAAAACAAATGGATTCCAATAGTCAAATAAGATCACAGGATAGACAGACATCTTCCTCTATTGTGAAACATTTGATTGAGACGAGTCATAAGGTTGACATCAAATCAGCATTTGTAGTGTTATACAAAAGCCTTCAAGGACGTATACTAAGGTTTATTGAAGCCTTGGCTATACGGAAATTGAAACCTCCTTTATGTGTTCAAAAACAATTTGTCCTTACACTTGACCTACCCTGGTAATACTGATTTATTATCCAGAGTGGTAATCACGTTTGTTTTTGTGTACTTTATTTTTCTTTGTCACAGCTTACCTTTAACCAGTTTAGTCGACTTTTTTATATATAAATGTTCTGAACAAGTATACGTGTGATCAAATTGTTCGAAATGTATTGCACAAATATATAGCATAATTCCGATAACCTTCGTCTTCTCATTGTATTATCGAAGTTTATCAAAGGGACTAATTGTTATAAAGTATTTTAGACAATCATATTGTATATTTTATGTGAACATTTTTGTTGCACTAAACATTGCTTTAAGCCTTGTCATATCAGGAAGGATTTACTGTATTTACAACTGAAATATATCAAACTTGTTTCTTTGATGGAATATACATATTCACTAAATAATTATCAGATCATATTCGAATTCTATTTTTGTTTACATTGTGATTAACAGTTATTCCATATAAAATGTACTTGATTCATAGAATATGGTTTTGTGTATGCAGCTAGAAAAATATTATCAGGTTAAACAGTTGAAATCGTTTAATTTCAATTGCTAAGAATTTTACAAGTACAACTTTATATTGATTGTTTTCTGTATACTTAGTATTTAATCCTATGAAACTATTCATTAAGATTTTAATGAAGTTCCGCAGGAATTTGGAAAACAGTATTAATTTTAAACAACACAACAAAATCCTAAGACTAGATAGTATAAAATAAAATATCGACCATCTTTGGATATTCTAATCTGACTAGCATTATCATAAAGGCTTCATCGTAATTCGTGCTTACTTCAGTGAGGTTGAATTTGTGGTTAGGTAGATATCTAAATTTTTTCAGAGAAAACTGTCCAAACATGGATAGTTACATACATAGTTATTGGACATTATTTTCAAAAATATATTCTATATTTATTGTTGTTGCCAAAACCTGATGACGCTAACAGGAGAAGTAATAATGTCTTTATTAGTTGTTATGATTACAAACTAAGTTGAAAACTAACTATAATGAAGGACATTGTTTTAGTAACCATTTTATGCTCCATTAATAATCACTAACTAAAAATAACTAGTATGTAATTATAGCTTCTTGTTTAAAGTTAGTTTCTTTTAGTCAATCAATATCATATTTAGTATAATCTTCTAATTGTCTTTCTTAAAAGTAAACAACAAAATCAATAAGGTGAATTATAATCAATAATAGATCAATGATGGCAAAAAGAATTCGACCTATACTGATTAGTTAGTTTTTTAAATATGGATTATCTTACAATAAGATAAACTAATTTAAATAAAGCACACACATTCACACACACAACTAATGAATTGTTAATTAGTACTGAAAAATAAATAAACATAATAAACTGAAAAAGTGGTGTAGTTATTAAGTTCTTTTTAGCTGGAGTAAATAATATTGATTATGTAACGAAGATATTCAGAAAAAAACCCATCTAATATAAATACATTTATATGAATTGTTCAAAATTTGTACAAACAACAGACTCAATAACATCAAGAAAAAAAGATACGAGTTAGGTGTTAGAATAAATCAAGTATTCATATTAACAAGAATCAAGTAATATATCTCTTAAACTTTGAATAACACACTTTAAATGAATATTCTAATCGACAGACATGATTATCTTTTAATTCAGATTCAATTAAAATCTGTAAATAAGGATTGACATATGATCTAACTTATTCTCTATTCATCCACTTAATTTGTCAACAAAACATGATTCATATATAAAGAAATATTTAACAGAATTTAGGAATAATGAAGCCTTACAAGATTCTTTAACTAAATACAAACAACTGTAGAATAAGAAAGAAAAAAAACAGTGATCAGGGATAAAATGAAAATAAAAAAAGAAAACATTCATACTCTTATTGAAAAATAACTTAGAAAACAGCAGTATAATTTTATTGATTAAATCTATATTATAAAAAATTTTCAAAACAAACTCTCAATAACTCTGATGATAATTAGATAAATCTTATATATAAATGATCTTCAATATATATTGGATAAATAAGCGAGATAGTACGTTTATTTTTTAAAATTTTTTTTCTTTAAAATATCAATTATATAAGTACACATTCTGATACAAATCGAGTGGTATATATATATATATATATATATATATATATATATATCATGATTACAAAGTTGATGTCTGTATTAGATCAAATCTAAACTCAATTATTGCTAATTTGATGTGCATCATTTAGGTTAGTAGAACTTTAAATAAGCACACACATATATAAACATACACACATTTATTTCTTTATTTATGTACACAGCAGTGAAATATATTTTATAATGAATTTCTTTATCAAAAAAAGGAAGAAAACAAGAAATTTTATTTCTAATTAAGAATAATGTGAAAATTTAATTCAACAATAAAATTATTATCTTCTTTTCACTTTTTGTCGCATTGCAAAAACAAAACAAAACCGGAAGAAAAAAAGCAGAGAACAAAAACATTAAAAGCAAACAAACAAACAATGAAACAACAAAAAGGAACTCGAATCGTACAATGAAAAAAAGAATATGCTTTTTTCAGTTCAAAAGTTTATTTGTTATTTAATTCAGAAAAGTAAATCTAATGAGTTTGATACGAAAAAATGAGAGAAAAGAAGAGTAAAGAAAAAAAATTCATCTATATGATTTGAATAGTTTCTATTTTACTCTCTTTACAATTGAAAACATGACCGAAAAAAATATATAAATAATAATTATTATTCACAGTTATATAAAATAGGTTAAATCATTTCATTGTTCAATAAATAAAGTAATGTATATGATTGATCAGTTAAGGTGATAAAACACAAATTGTAGATTATGAATAATTTATATGGAATATAGATATGCTATATGATAGATAGAATTTCAATACGATAACAACTACACTCTTTATCAAATGCACAAATCTCATACATAAATACATGCTTACATACATACATACACACACACACCTACAATCATTATTTATATAAACATATCTATGAAATAATAAGAAAAAAGGTTTTAGATCATTTGTGACAAGTTAACAATGATAAATAATAATTTAATGCTAAAATTCTATATCCCAACCTGATGTTTCATCGGGTGGAACTTCATTTTGTTGAGGATATTTATCAAAATTAGTTGTATCATCTGGACCAAGTATCTATAGGAATTAAGTGACAGATAATTTTTAAAAAAAATCAATAAAAATTATGTAATTATATTTTCACCATGGTAAAAAGTGACCATTTTTTCCAAATTGGTGAATAACTATTATTAATTATATTTATCTATTTGACCACACAAATATTGATACAAAGGAGCACCGAATACATATGCGCCACATAAGTCACTTCATTTGTGTATGTGGGTTGTAATAATAACCAGGTGCCCAGACCGAAGCAGGTGGTTTTCTTAGGGAGCCACACCCCGAGTCTTTGACCTACAAGTCTAATCCACAAGAAAGTGGAGAAACCTCAACAGAAGCAATCACATGGTAGCCAGTGGCCAGCAATAGGTTCATACGCCATTTGTTCCGTCAGGATCCTGGAGCCCATGTGCACCAATGGTTTGAAATTAGGGTTTTCCAACTCCCCTAGGTGGATTCTCCATATCCATATCAAGCACCGAACATTCGCTTTTCGTCCTCTCAATTTCATAAATAACGCCTCCATCGCGAGAAGGCAGTGATTAAGACTCCTTTGACATTGGCTGTATATACGTGGCCATATGAGAGCATTTTGGGCGGGAAGAGTTAACTCTCTCCACCCTCGGCCGTACTATTGTTCACTCTATCAAGAAAAATATTTTTCAAGAAACCGATTCATTAATGAAGTTCAACATCCAGTCACTTCATGTGCTTGCTTCTTGGATTAAACAAGCAGATAAAAGGAGGAAAAACAACTTCCCGTAAATGCCATTTTTGTTGAGATCATGAAAGGATCGATGTTAGACAACTAGTGGAAACCTGGAAGCACTGGACGGCCGTTTCGTTCTAGTATACGACTTCTCAACAGTGTGCATCCGCGATCTCCCACGCGGCACTAAAACTCAGGACCTTCGGTCTCGCGCGCGAACGCCTAACCTCTGGACCACCGAGACAGTATTCAACGGTGTTAATGCCTAATTTCAAACAACCGACGAAATTGCGCAACCATTTTCGATTGTCTGGGGGAGATACTTGTTTCTGCATGACACGGATGAGCTCTGAATTCAGCTTACGGAATCGTGGATGTACATTACTGCGGAGTTCCATACTAGGACGAAACGGCCGTCCAGTGCTCCCAGGTTTTCCGTGATGTTCTAAAATTGGGTGATTCATGATCTCAACCAAAAACTTAACAATATCCACAACCCCACACTGTTAAATGCCTTTTGCTCTGCTTTCAAATCTAATCACATAGGCCAGAATAGTAATGCTTCTAGTCCTGGTAGAATGAAATCTGATCAAAGAATTTGTGACATAAGTTGATCCCATTGATTTCAAAAATAAACGTAATTCATTTGTCAGTTATTGCTTTATGTACTTGGTCTGAAGTCCAACTTCATGTGTGATGACTAATTATAGAGCAAAGTTTAAACCTTCAGTCTGTTGGTTGAAAACCAGGTAGTGTTTTCATTATGCTCCCGTTTTCAATTTATTCTGAGTAACTTAGAATATAACGAATAGTATTGAAAATAAATAAGATATTTCATACGTAATATGATTTATATTGAATGGAGACAACTTACAATAGGTTGTATAGGAGCTGCTAATGTACCACGATGCAAACCGATCCAGTCAAATCCTTGGAAATATCTAAATGTATCAGTAAAAAAATGTAAAAAATTAATGATATTTTCACACTTGACAAAAGAGTTTAAACAACATATAGCTAGATATTTGTTACATCCGATCATATTTATGGTAACAGTCTTCAAACTGATGGTTCAAAGTATAAAGAAGCGCTCAAATCTGTCATCTGTGAGCAAAAGAGATAAAATTATGTGATTACTAACCATCACCTACTTTGATGAGCGATGCTTCCTGATGCAGAAAGTGAAAGAAAGCTGTGGACGATCAAAACAAAATGTATGGTCAGTCTGTTGGTTGTTTGTCTTAGACATGTTGGTAGATTCAAACTACTTTGTTAGGGTCCGTGGAACAACCGCGACGAGTAGATGAAGACTTTGAGTGACAAGGTTCAGATGCGTTCATACTAAATCAGATATATTCACTTTTTATCTTCCAGTCTATCTTAAATCCCGGTATTCATTTATACAGACTTTTCCACTCTGTATTTTCAAAGCATGTTCATAAAGTTTAGTTTTCCTTTTTATCATTGCTACTACAATATTTTGACCTTTTTAGTTACTTTCACATTATCATGCTAATCAGATATGACAACTTGGGCCAACACACACTTGTTCCCGGCTCTATATTGATTAGGTCTGTCTATTTATGTTTTATTTAATCATAAAATTGTTATTAATTGTTCCATTATCTTTATTTATAAACAAGAAAACATTTCAGAAACAATCTGTAATGTAGTACAGTTCATAAAAACCATTTTCGGTTAGCAATGCACACTGTTTACAGATATATCATAAATCATTACTATTTTTGTTTTAGCCTAGCCAAATAAAATGAATGTAATGAGAGCATGATAGACAAAAGTTTATTATTATTGGACCATCCAATTCAACTAACTTTTATCATTTTCATTAAGGTTTAAAAACAAAATTTACAAAAATTAAAATAGATGATATGAGATTTTAAGAATGATATAACGGGAGAATATACAATATGATTGTCTAAAATACTTTATAACAATTAGTCCCTTTGATAAACTTCGATAATACAATGAGAAGACGAAGGTTATCGGAATTATGCTATATATTTGTGCAATACATTTCGAACAATTTGATCACACGTATACTTGTTCAGAACATTTATATATAAAAAAGTCGACTAAACTGGTTAAAGGTAAGCTGTGACAAAGAAAAATAAAGTACACAAAAACAAACGTGATTACCACTCTGGATAATAAATCAGTATTACCAGGGTAGGTCAAGTGTAAGGACAAATTGTTTTTGAACACATAAAGGAGGTTTCAATTTCCGTATAGCCAAGGCTTCAATAAACCTTAGTATACGTCCTTGAAGGCTTTTGTATAACACTACAAATGCTGATTTGATGTCAACCTTATGACTCGTCTCAATCAAATGTTTCACAATAGAGGAAGATGTCTGTCTATCCTGTGATCTTATTTGACTATTGGAATCCATTTGTTTTTGCAACCATTTTGGTATGTGTTCACCCACCCTTAATTGCAAATCCCTCTGCCCTCCGAGTTAAGGGATCTTAATTCACAAGACTTATCACGCCTAATGCTGAAAGCCGAGATTCTTCAGGAGTCATGAGGCCGATGCGTCTTTCAATAACCAGAGTAACAATTAATATAGGTGCATAGAACGTTCGGACAATGTGAGAGATAGGGAGGTGATACAACATGGCGGTGCTCGGAATAGGCGAAGCACATTGGACGGAAGCTGGACAAAATGAATCAGATTCGGGAAAGATGCTGTTGTACTCTGGTCACAAAAGTGAAAATTCTCCAAACATTCAGGGAGTTGTTCTGATGCTGTCCAATGAACCACTTAAAGCACCTGTAGAATGGAAATCTTATGGACCCAGGATCATCAAGGAATCTATCAAAACAAAGAAGTAATGAATTACAGTGAATAATATCCAGTGCCTTGCATCTTCCAATGAAAGCGATAACAACGATAAATGTCAGTTTCTCGAGAGGCTTTAACTGACCATAGTGAAGTGCTCAGGAAAGAACTTGACCATCTTGGTAGGAGATCTAAACAATGCTTGAATGGACAATTACAGGTTAAAATGACCTCCACATATGAGGGGAAGCACAGAATACAATGGACAGCCTGCATGCAACTAGGTGATTTGAACTTTCCTGATGACTTTGCCTTTCTATCCCACACACACCAACAAATGCAGGTCAAGACAACCAGTGTGACTGCAGGAGTCATTGCATCAGTAGGCCTCAATATACACAAGAGAAAGACCAAGTACCTCATATACAACATTGAGAACACTAATCCAATCACACATGGTAGAGAAGCTCTGGAAGTTGCAGAATCTTTCACGTGACCGGGAAACATCGTCGATGAACCAGGAGAATTCGATGCAGACGTAAAGACGAGGATTGACAAAAGAAGGGTGGCATTCGTACAGTACAAGTATTTATGAATGATTGTCTACTCAAGATACTCATTGTCCGTTGACCGAATACCATCAACAACAACCCACTATGGGGAAAAACAATTCAGTTTCCAGTTGAAGAGGAAATTAGAAAAACACGTTGGAGATGGATACGACATACGTTGTGGAAATCATCAAAGTGCATCACGAGTCAAGTTCCAACATAGAATCGTCAAGAGAAATGAAAAGGTGGAAGACCAGAGAACACACTTCGTCGAGAATCGGAAGCAGACATGAAAAGAATGAATAGCGATTGGGAAGAACTGGAAAGGATTATCGAAGACAGAGTTTAACGGAGTCTGTTGGTGGGCGGTCTATGCTCCTCCACAAGGGATAACAGGCATAGGTAAATAAGACTGGATATTCGTTTGGTACAATACAAAGACTGGGATCACCTTATGAGAAACACAAGTTTCGCGACCAGATAAAGGCAACCAGAATTAAGGTTAGACAATAATTTGTTCAACACAATTACAGGCAGTTTCCACTCATTGGGTTCGGAACAGATATCAGTAGTAGAAAAGGAAATTGCACATTTAATAGTCGGTAAGTTAAGTGGTTGTTTGCCCACATTCAGTGATCACTTACATTAGAACTTCCACTATCATACAATAAAGATCTGCTTAAATTTATTGCTAAACATTGATAGTTTGTTTCATTATTTCAGTATCATTATAAATTAATCTTGTATGTAGTTACTGTAAAACCATTCATTTATTCATAGTTTTGAAAGAAATATATATTTTTTTATTTTAAGTATTAAAATTTACCCTGTAAACATTGACTCTTTTTGCCGTTTAGATTATTATCGTTTTAACTTTTTGAATCAAGACAACTATTCCTTTTCTTTCGATTAAATATTCAATGTGTAGTGACTTCATATAATCATTAGCCTATTATTAATCAATAATAGATGTTATATGAATAGCATTGTACTCTTACACAATGTATCATGTAGGAAATGATGTAATAAAGTGGGAAAAAATTAGAGTCAATTTATTTTTCCACTTATATTGTCTTTTATCTAGTTTAGTAATTTTCAACAGTGTACGACTTTTTTAAACCGATATTAGACAAGAACGATGTTATATAAACTTACTTTAATATCATAATTCATAGATAAATAATGAAACAAAATATTTCTACTTTAATTGTTTCTCATACTTTTTATATATCAGTTGACTCAAAGATAAAATATCTACTATCTAATTGACTGATACTTTCTAATAGTTCATTAAACTGATCATTTTGACCTAACAGCTAGGGATCATTGATGGGACAGTGATTTTTTTTAGTTTACGTATTCCCAAGTTATTTTTATTATCATTATTTAGACACATAAACAGTGGTATAAGGAAGCACTCAATATATAAGCGCCACACCTCGTCATTAGTTTTGTGTAAGGATTGAAATACTGCTCGAGTGCCCGCACAGAAGCAGGTGTTTTCCTTGGGGTTCCACTCTCACAGCCTTTGACCTACAAGTCTAATCCACAAGAAAGTGGAGAAACCTCAACAGAAGCAATCACATGGTAGCCAGTGGCCAGCAATAGGTTCATACGCCATTTGTTCCGTCAGGATCCTGGAGCCCATGTGCACCAATGGTTTGAAATTAGGGTTTTCCAACTCCCCTAGGTGGATTCTCCATATCCATATCAAGCACCGAACATTCGCTTTTCGTCCTCTCAATTTCATAAATAACGCCTCCATCGCGAGAAGGCAGTGATTAAGACTCCTTTGACATTGGCTGTATATACGTGGCCATATGAGAGCATTTTGGGCGGGAAGAGTTAACTCTCTCCACCCTCGGCCGTACCCAAGTTAGACTGGTTTAAATCGCATAGACAGATTATTTTACGCACAGATTAGCATAAACAATATAGGAATTCTCTATAGATATTCATCAGTTAGAATTATCGTATTTTACCTTAACACAACTGCATATGAAATTCAGAACTAAAAAAAATATAATTCACTGAAAATAGTGACACAACTTGAAATTAAAGAGAAAATGATTATTTTGTGAATAGTCTCTTATATCTGTCCTTCTTAATCAGTTTAGTAGTTATTTGCGTTATAAACTCCTGTACATTATAAATACCATAACATAGTCAATAAGATGAATTAGTTATATTGATTTTTAAAATCACTGATACTATTTTCGACTGCCTATAATAAGAAAATAAACATTAATAAACTTTGTTTTCTTTGTATACAAAATGGATAATTTACAACCAATGAGAATTTTAAGAACATAATTTATAATATGCTTAAAACTTCATATATAAATGACACTTTATTTCAAATATCTGTTAATGACATAACTGAACATATGTGACAATTTAAGCCTAAATATTAAATAATTTCAAAGTGTGTTTTTAACTACCCTAGTTTTGTTTTTTTGTATAATCATCTTCGATACAATCATTCATAGAGTACCATTATGTGAATCGCTTTAAATGAAACAATCGGGTCTCAAAAAACACAGTTTGGATATGTCGAAGGCGATTTTTGTCCAGAATTGATAACATTTAGGAAAAAACTTATGAGCGCAGTTGTTTATTACTTTTTAACTTCTGAATGGTGTGTAGTTGCCACATTACATAGAATTAGACGCAACTACTTCAATTATCACAGTCAGTACGATATCCTTGGTCGTAGGTGAAAAATTTTCGAATGTGTCAGCAAGAAATCAAAGGTGATAGAATAACTCAATGATGACATTAGATGAAAATCTTACTACATCAAGCATTTATTGATGTTCAAAATTTACTAACTGCTAAACTTGTTGATTATGAGCTTAATTTTGCTTGGGGTGAAGTAATAAATGTTCATTGCTGAGGAATGTTAAACTAGGAACAACCATTTATTTATCATTGCTCATCCGAAATCTGTTAATTAAATCAATACGATATGCTAATAAGGTGTAATTATAACCCTGAGATTAGTCAAATTATCAATTATAATTAACGTTTTAGTGTTCACGATATGAAGTTGATACACATAGTAAATGAACAGAAAAATAAATTTCATATATATTATCACTCACTTATTTTGTTTAATATCGATTATTCCCCCTCGTCCATAGCCTAACCGTTCAGCTGGATTCTGTGCACATAAACGTTTAATAAGTGTAGTTGCAGTTCGACTTATATTTAATGGATCGAATTCAACACAATCTATTCCACGCAGGACAACATTATAAATTTTCATTGGATCAGTACCCGTAAATGGTGGACTTTAAAAGGGATAATACGTAGAGAGAACATTAAAAATAACAGGGTAACTTTTTAATGATAAGTACAGAATTTATAAACCTTATAAGGTGTACAGATAAAAATTTGAGAAACAGTTAATATAAAATTACACAATTTAGGTACATGGAATGCTCGTACAATGTGGGAAACTGGGAGAGTTTTCCAAATTGATGCAGAAATGAGGAGATACAATTTAGAGGTGCTTGGGATCAGTGAAACACATTGGACGCAAGTTGGACAACAACGACTAGCTTCAGGGAGCTGCTGTTATACTCCGGACATGAAGAAGGAAATGCCCCACATACACAAGAAGTAGCATTGATGATGTCCATACAAGAACAAAATGCACTTATAGGATGGGAATCTCATGAACCAAGGATCATCAAAGCCTCCTTCAAAACAAAGAAAGAGGGCATTACAATGAACGTCATCCAATGCTACGCGCCTACCAACGACTATAATGAAGATGCTAAAGATCAATTCTACGATAGGCTGCAGTCAATCGTCGAGAAGTGCCCAACAAAGGACCTGACCATTCTGATGGGAGATTTAAATGCCAAGGTTGGAATCGACAACACTGGATATGAAGAGATCATGGGACGACACAGACTGGGAAAAAAGAACGAAAATGCTGAGAGATTTGCAAACCTATGTGCCTTCAATAAACTGGTCATAGGCGGAAGGAAGGTGAGGTAATCACCAACATCGAAGGACAACGAAACAGGTGGGTAGAACACTTCAAAGAACTGTTGAATCGACCAGCCCCACTCAACCCACCCAACATCGAAGCAGCACCCACGGACCTCCCAATCGATGCTGGCCCACCAACAGTTGAAGAAATCAGCACGGCTATCAGACAAATCAAGAGTGGCAAAGCAGCAGGACCAGACAACATTCCAGCAGAGGCACTTGAAGCAGACATAGCGGTAACTACAAATATACTCCACATTCTCTTCAATAAGATTTGGGATGAGGAACACTTACCAAGAGACTGGAAAGAAGGATTTCTGGTCAAAATATCAAAGAAAGGCGATCTCAGCAAGTGTGAGAACTACAGAGGCATCGCTCTTCTCTCAATACAAGGAAAAGTCTTCAACAGGGTATTGTTAAACAAAATGAAGGACTCTGTAGACGCCAAACTTCGAGGCCAACAGGCTGGATTCCGTAAGGATCGATCGTGTACAGACCAAATCGCAACTCTACGGATCATTGTGGAACAATCAATTGAATGGAATTCATCACCCTTCATCAACTTCATTATCTACGAAAAACCATTTGATAGCGTGGACAGAACAACCCTATGGAAGCTTCTTCGACACTACGGCGTGCCTCAGAAGATAGTCAATATCATACGGAATTCCTATGATGGAATAAACTGCAAAATCGTGCATGGAGGACAGTTGACAAAGTCGTTCGAAGTAAATACCGGTGTCAGGAAAGGTTGCTTACTCTCACCCTTTCTCTTTCTCCTGGTGATCGACTGGATCATGAAGACGTCAACATCTGAAGAGAAGCACGGGATACAGTGGACAACTAGGATGCAGTTGGATGATCTAGACTTCGCAGATGATCCGGCTTTTCTATCGCGAACGCAACAATAAATGCAGGAGAAGACGACCAGTGTAGCTGCAGTCTCAGCAGCAATAGGTCTCAATATAAACAAAGGGAAAAGCAAGACTCTCCGGTACAACACAGCATGCACCAATCCAATCACAATCGACGAAGAAGATTTGGAAGATGTAAAAACCTTTACATATTTGGGCAGCATCATTGATGAACACGGTGGATCTGATGCAGATGTGAAGGCACGTATCGGCAAAGCAAGAGCAGTATATTTACAACTGAAGAACATCTGGAACTCAAAACAATTGGCAACCAACACCAAAGTCAAAATTTTCAATACAAATGTCAAGACAGTTCTACTGTATGGGGCAGAAACCTGGAGAACTACGAAAGCCATCATCCAGAAGATACCAGTGTTTATTAATAGTTGTCTACGCAAAATACTTCGGATCCGTTGGCCGGACACTATCAGCGACAACCTGATGTGGGAGAGAACAAATCAGATCCCAGTGGAGGAAGAAATCAGGAAGAAGCGCTGGAAGTGGATAGGACACACATTGAGGAAAGCACCCAACTGCGTCACAAGACAAGTCCTCACATGGAATCCTCAAGGTCGAAGGAGGAGAGGAAGACCAAAGAACACATTGCGCCGGGAAATGGAGCTAGACATGAGAAAAATGAACAAGAATTGGATGGAACAAGAAAAGAAGGCCCAGGACAGAGTAGGTTGGAGAGTGCTGATCGGCGGCTTATGCTCCATTAGGGGTAACAGGCGTAATTAAGTAAGTAAGTATGTTCAAAATTAAGAAATTGCAATGCAAACGTCTTTGTTCTTCTAAGGAATAAAATTTTTCACTCCTTCGGACTATAATCCAAGTGAAAAAAACGTTATTCAAAGAGAAACTAAAGTATAAAATGTTTATAAAATTGGATGACCACTGAGTATTGATTAATTTCACATTTGTCTGGTCTCTTAACTGTTAATTGAATTCCATCGATCAAGTTAAAATCTGACTAACTACTGATCTAAATTACTCGATGTATTATGCACTACATTTTGATTTTACACAATAGGCAGTAAACATTGGAACTAGGTTTTGTGTTAATTAGCAATCTCTAATATGGAGGGAACTGACTCCCCGTGTAGGCTTTAATCAGCGTCGTTTAGCTTCATAGTCTGAAACGTTACGGATAAGTTCCTGCAAGACAGGGATGTTTACAAATAATTGATCACTAAACAGCCAAAATATAAATAGAAGGTTCGAAGATTTTATCCTCACAATCTATTTTGATAAAGATGAAATCGTTGAAGAATAGTCAGAGAATCAGAAAATTTGTGATTAAACTATCAATTATCAAAACACAAGTTGCACAACTGATGGTGAGTATTATTGAAAGCGATTTCGAATCCTGAAACTAGAAAAGATTTCAGATACTTACTTTTATAACTAATTTCTAAAATGAAGTGAAAACAAATCGAGATTCATTGAAATCCAGAAGCCACTAAACAACTGTCTTTACATTAGTTCACAGGCCTCATTTACAGTGAGCACCTATGATTCCAAAAAAGGAACATATGAAGTGTACATCTACCAATATTTTAGTTAACGTTTTCAATTTTACATTCAGTTTGCGGTATAACATACAATATTCGTTCAATGTCACCAGTAAGTTGCTGCATCGTCTTCAACGCGTATGACAAGTGGAAGTATTTATAAATGATTGTCTACTCAAGATACTCATTGTCCGTTGACCGAATACCATCAACAACAACCCACTATGGGGAAAAACAATTCAGTTTCCAGTTGAAGAGGAAATTAGAAAAACACGTTGGAGATGGATACGACATACGTTGTGGAAATCATCAAAGTGCATCACGAGTCAAGTTCCAACATAGAATCGTCAAGAGAAATGAAAAGGTGGAAGACCAGAGAACACACTTCGTCGAGAATCGGAAGCAGACATGAAAAGAATGAATAGCGATTGGGAAGAACTGGAAAGGATTATCGAAGACAGAGTTTAACGGAGTCTGTTGGTGGGCGGTCTATGCTCCTCCACAAGGGATAACAGGCATAAGTAAGTAGTTAATTTACGCGTTGACTGTTAAGGTTTATTGCCTTTTGGAGATGCTTTTTTCATATTTTAAAAGTCATCCTCTAATAAAGAATCAATGAAACACTGACAGAACAAAAAACAATTTAGATTAATTCACTTATACAACGAATGATAATTCATTAAATAAGTGACCAGATAAAAATTAAGTAATAACAAATAGCTTAAGTAAAATATACGCTCGAAATATTATTCTTTGTGTTAAGAATACATTATCCAAAAAATATCTGTTTATCTGCCTATGTGCCTAACCGAATTGTCTATTTTTCATAAATCGATTTTTTAACCATAAAAAAGCGTAAATAAATAATAAATCAAGGGACTGGAAAAAAATTTTTTCCACACCAGTTGGCATTACATTAGCGAAGTATCGAAAAATGAGGACAAATACAACATTTAAAAATATGTAGTAAGTAGTTCACAGTTATTACAATCATAAACTTGATTTAGACGCATATCTTTAAGTGATAGAGAAGTTATGCAGCTGAGTTAAATGTTTTTAATAATATTGAATTCTCTGTGGTAGACGATTTAACTATATAAGTTTCATCACTGTTTTGAACAACTAGATCAGTGTTTATTTCAAGTAGAAGTGAATTCTCAGCTATTCCACAAGTACTACATCAGCTCATTTATATAGCTTTCTGTGTCATTTGTTGTCTTCATAAGTCTTAATTTGTTCTTGGATTTATGGTAACTAGTGTTTTTTCAGTTGACTTTAGACTATATGATTTTTAAGCCTTGAATCACCAGTAGTATCTCTAAACTACTGAGTCGAGATTCAGGAAGGTTTATCTTCATAGCAGCAGTTATTTTCTGAATTTAATTATTAAAACAACATCGTAATATATAAGAAATATCGTCTAAATTTAATCAGATTGCTTCACAGCATTTGAACGTCGAGTTGATGTGACATATTAAGGAGGGAGAATGTATTTGTAAAATTTCAGAGAATGAATTTCAAGTACATTCAACATTTCACTTGACAATCTGGTTCAAGCTTTTCAACGAAATATAATCAAACATCACGATTATCAAATATAAATAAATATATAGTTCTCTGGTTTACTGTATACTAAATAAGTTAGCCAATCACGTAGACAATGTTTAAAGTAGGAATTTGCTTTAATGTGTATGAGACATGTGATGTGAAACGAGAAGTATGTTAAGATAATAGATTGTTTGTATTGCGTGTAAGAAGAAATTTGATTCACTAGTTATCGCCTCTGATCGGTTAATTTTTAAGAAAACATACAATTTTTATACATGATATAAATCAAATATGTCACATCATATTCTTTTTCAATGATACATTCAACAAACAAGTAACCATTGAAGCTGATCTGTTGGAATACTACTGACGTATGAATATTTCGAGGTAAACTTTCATTTGGAATAACTGTGTCAGTCTAGTTATCAGTATGAGTGTATGAATCTTAATAAGCGATAAATAAATATATTTCTGAATACATATGAAAAGCAATGATATTACGTACTTTGTTTGTTACGAATTGAAAGAAACTGTATGAAAGCACAACTTAATAAAAACGACATTTTGGTTAAAATGCACTGATATTTAAACATCTGTCAAGATTATAAGTGCGCCTTGTTGACAAGTATCAAGCAGCACAAAATCTAGGTTTACGGTATCTTGTAGACTATCTTCAATCACCTAACATATCAGTGTAATGTTTATGATTAAACCATTCTTAATACTAACTATTCACTTATTTGTGATACTGAAATAAAATCTATTTTTGTAGAATTAGACAAGATCGAATTACAAATGGTATACTGTGGTAAGAAGCATCAAAGAAACTAACTCGACATTATGTTGAATAAATGATCAGTTTATATAATGTGAAATACTGGTAATGTAACGTTAAACTTTTTGATTTGACGGATTCTTTCATAACAAGAACAAATATAACTCATTATATACTAGCTGATAGTAGGTAGACAGAAGAGAAAAACCGTATAAATGAGCATTAAACCCTAATATATTTTATTGCAGTTTTTAATTCCTGATTGAAATCACTTCTTTTTCCAGAAAATCATTTTCACATTTACAGCTTATAAGGATTTCATGATTATCACGTCAATTGTGAGGCAGTTACTCACTGATGACAATGAAAGATGGTAGCACAATATCGTGGGTTGGTCGACAAACACTGTTGGATCCCAGTTCAGTGGTCTAGAAGTTAAGCGTTCGCGCGAGACAAAGAGCCTAAGTTCGAGTCTCATTTGCGGGATCGTGGATGCACACTTCTAGTTTAGTCTCATTTCTTCTTACCGTCGGAAAACTAGGTAGTTCTTAGCATATTGCAAAACAAAATTGCTAAGTAAACTGTATAAGCAACTGAAAATATATAGATGATAATCCCAACACAAGAGCATAATAGTATATATATTAGTCACTTTTATTTTAATTCTACTGTAGTGAACGTGAACTCAGGTGGGGAAAACCAATTTATTATTAAATGCAAAATTACAGAGTTCTTTCGTAAAATGTGAAAAAACCATACATTAAATACTTCATTTGCAAATCTCCCACCAATTGTCTGAAACTTCATCGTCCCTTCATTGCTATTACAATTACTTTCTGTTTACATTCCTGTTCTCTTCAGTTCGATCTCCCAAACCGTCTGCTTTCAGGCATTCCACATCTGATTAGTGTTGCATACTACTTATGTCGACATACATAAGCCCGATGCCTAGTTTTTTCATTGCCTATATCAATCTCGAACATGTAAAGCCCGATACGTAACAATAATTTTTAACTTTATTAATAAAACATGTAAATTAACACTAATAGAGTATTGATACGTAGCAAAAATAAGTTTACCTTCCCGTAAGTAATTCATAAATAAGAATACCTAGTGACCAATAGTCTGCAGAATTATCGTGTCCTTTATTTAAAATAATTTCCGGTGCGACATATTCAGGTGTGCCACAAAATGTCCAAGTCTTTTTACCATGCCCAACTCGTTTGGCGAATCCAAAGTCACACTAAAATAGTTCATAACAGGTACATTTAGTAACGCATATTATATATATATTAATTTTCAATATATTTATCTCTGATTTATCCAAAGGATGAATGAAAAGGATATCATGTCACAAACTGTGGTGTTTCCGTATTTTCTTGTATTTAGCTTCGGAATAATGTGTAACTCATTTGTAATAGTGCGTAAGTACATACAGTTAGCACTCATGTTTATTGAATTCAGAGGAAGCCAAGACCGGTAATTTAAATACATTTATACATTTGAAAGTAGGTGGTTGAAGCGCGAACAGGAGTATTAAGATAATTATTATCTTAGTTAATAATCAGTTGTGAGTTTCAAAGAATGAAGTCTATATTTATCTGTTCACTAACGGCAGTTATTTGTATTCAACTGAGAAAATAGAATTCAAATAAATATCAGTCTTATTATCCGGATAGTATACTTACAGAACAATGTCACTTTTTAATTATATATCACTTGTATGAGCTTTATTTAATCACCTGTCAAACATAAAGAGATATTTTCTTAAAGATAATGTCTAACTATTGAATAAGAGAAACCTTTGACGCTTATAGAAGCCTATATATTATGTGGGATATTCAATTTGACATACAGTATTCCATTATTTATAAATTTATTCAAAATTTAAAATCCAGCTAACTTCTTTCCTAATGTGCTATTTCAGAATTTCAATGGAAATATCAATATCTTCCAGGATCAGTGTGTTTTATCTATTTATATATTTAAACATATAAACATTGGTATAAAGGGGTACTGAATACATATGCTCCAAACAAGTCACCTGATTTGTGTGTGGGCTATGATGCAGCCCGTGCGCCCAGACCGAAGCAGGTGGTTTCTTCAGGGAGACACATCCCAAGACTTTGACCTACAGTTCTAATCCACAAGACAGTAGAGCAACGTTAGTAGACGCAGTCCCATGGTAGCTGGTTACCAACAATGGGTTTATACGCCATTTGTTCCCTCAGGATTCTGGAGCCTATATGCACCGTTGGTTTGGAATCAGGGTTTCTCAATACCCGTAGGTGGATCCTCCGTATCGACTAGCCCGGTTAAAGCGACGAACATTCGCTTTTCGTTCTTTCAATATCGTAACCAACATCCCCGCCGCGAGGATGAAGTGAGAACTTCCCTAGCAATGGTTGTATGCAAGTGGCCATGTGAGAGCATTTCGAGAGGGGAGAGCTGAATCTCCCCACCCTCGGCCGTGCCAGGGCATTTATAAAAACAAAATGCAAAATATTCAAAACTACTTCGTTTTACAACACAGTTTGATATAACCTGAAGAAATTAGTTTAAAATATTCTAAAACTGATTATTTATGTATTACATTACATGATTGGTCATTTTATTGTACTATTAAATAGAGTTTTGTAAAATATTAAGCAAGAAATGGATACATTTTAAATTTCCGTATACAGATTGACTTATCGTACAAGCTAGTGACTATATGAACTCGGTAGCTAAGTGGATAACGCGATAGCGTTTCAAGTGAACAATACCGGGTTGAATTCCCGGAGTAAACATCATCTCTTGGATGCAGGTACATTCAGCTGAAAAGTTCCAAATAGGACGAAATGCACTTCCTGGATTCCACTGCTAGCTATCATTCATCTCTGCTTATTTGATTGGTGTTTAACTATCATAATAAACCATCTATATTTGTTCTCTACATTTAACACAAATAATGAAATCAATTTTTTTAATGATATTTATTTAATACTTTTGTCAAAAAAAAACGTTTTAGTTATTTGATTCTCCCTGCCGATTTACTACTCATTATTGATTTTCAGATGAAACTAATTGAACAAAAGGGGCACACACAAACACACTCGAACTCACAGAGTGAGAGAAAGAGAGTGAGATTGAGCTCATTCACTTACTTTTATATGTTTATTTTCGAGGTTTATCATCTTCATTTTAAGATGAATGAAACAATTTTTAAGTTATTTTTGTTGAGTCAGCTTCCGAGAACTACAATGGAGCCTCCAGAGGGCCTTAAATCTAATGTTGATTTAACGAATTCTGTACAAGAACGAACCTTTGGAGTAAAGTGCTTCTCGTATATTTTGCGCCTTTTCTCTTGTGTTTAGGTCGCTGTGTAGTTTTAGCTTGGGGGTTACGAGTATAGCTTAGGAACCGAATATAGCGTTCAATTAGCAAGACTTATCAATTTTGATGAATTTACCTTTATTTACAGCATTATTATTACTATTACTATTATTATTATTACTTTTTCCTTCAGTTCATTTATACATAGAAAACAATTCAGTTGCATTAAATGTAATTTAACTGAAAAATATATGTGCGATAAATTGTGCAATGATCGATCAAATTATTAAGGAAAAAAATTTTGTCAAGATTATTTAAGTTTACTGAATTTTGACAGAGAAATTAGAAATTTTATCTCAGTCATAATTGATCATTTTCACCAGGGGCATTAGGATTGATTTAATTGATAAAAATGTGTAAAATAATTGAATACAAGATTGTTTTATAACAAACATAACTATCACAAAATATATTTTAAATAGTGAAATTAAACTATGAAAAAAATGTTCGTTGGATATTCTGTTGTTTAATTAATTTGATTTTAATAATGGCGCCTAATTAATTAATTAATGATTAGTTTCAGTGGAAATCTAATTTAATTCATACTATAAAATTGGAAAGAATTCTAACAATTGATTAGTTCATTTATATCCAAAAAGTACTGATCAAGCATAATCATTGGTTGATTAAATACTGAGAAATAAAAATTATTGGTCGATTACTTTCTTCTATTCTGAAATGTCGTATAAGTATACACTCAAAATAGTCATCCAGATCGAACAAACTACCCTTAGATTGAATGATAATTACATTTCCCATATTTAAATAAGTATTTACAACTGTATATAAATAAATGGAATGAACTTGATGTCGACTGCTTACCAGACAGTGATTAATCTTTAGACAAACTCCTGATCAATTCAAGGGTCGGAGTATTATAGAGTATTATAGATCAATACAACTACCTAAATACGAATATTATTAACTAAGAAATCGATGAGACTATAATATATGAACGAACCAATCAGGATTGAGACAGTAGGTGTTGAATTTTGGCACGAAATTCAATTATAAATATGATTAAATAACATTTTGGCATTATAGTTGATATCAGTTTGTGTTGAAAACCCTAACTCGAATTCCTAACCTTAACCTCCAGTTTTAACTTATAGCCCTAATTCTTTACACTATCCTAGTGCGGATTTATTTAGAAAGGTAATTACAAATGACGAAAATAGAAATAAATTGTAGTGAATCGTATAACCTCCAACATTTATTCATCGGATATCATTACGGGTAAATATGTTATTAGCAAAAGCGAAAAGTAGCCATATGTTCTGACAAGTATCAGTCTAGTTTTAATTCAATTTGAAGGTAAAATTTAAGAATTAGAAATAATCTTCAGAGGCTGATAGATTGGAATAACTAGTCTCTATGATGCTCTTGGCACCATTAAGTATAGTACTCCGTCGACGTCTACATAGATTGTATCCACATATTGAGTTAGTGGTAGTTAATTAGTTTGAACACTCAAATTTCAACGAACAGATTGTAAATTCAGAACTGGTTTCGCCTATTTAAGTTTCAACAGATTAGTATTATCTCTAACCCACAAAAAAAAACGATGAGTCAGAACTAACTGCATTAATATATACATGATAAGTTGATTAAAATACAAACTAGTTTACCCTGATTACTATGGACTTTAAAATGAAAATAATCACCTTGCGAATTTCTAATTTACAGTAAGTTAAATATAAGAATTATCAATTTACTGATAAAACCTACTTTCACTAAATAGTACAACATTACAAGTATGTTTATCCATTTAATTTAAAAATCATTTTGTTTACACTACGTATCCAATATTTTGATTTCATCTTAATAATTTCTAAGAATATTATAAATCGATTTGAATAGTGATACCAATTTATTCGAACTCTTGATTTGTCTGGTTATCCACTAGAATGATGACTTTTCTATGTATCGATCAATTTCGTGGATTAGTTGGAGTTAGACATTAACACCGTTGGATGCTGGCTCAGTGGACTAGAGGTTAAGTGTTCGTGCGCGAGACTAATAGGTCGTGGGTTCGAGTCTCGCGAGGGAGGGCGGGATCGTGGATGCGCATTGCTGGGGAGTCCTATGATGAGACGAAATGGCCGTTTAGTGCTTCCACGTTTTCCATGGTGGTCTAGCTTCAATTAACTCATGATCTCAAGTATTGAAATTACTATGATATCCACAAAATTCCTCTTGATACTTTCCTATTTGTTAGAATGTATCATCAAACTAAATACAGTATAAGATATATTCGGTAAAACTGATTATGAAAGTTAAGAAACAAAAATGTGACATTATTAACTACATCATTCATTTGGTACATAAATTCAATTAAAAATGAAAGACTTACTAATTTCACATAACCTTTATGATCAAGAAGTAAATTTTCTGGTTTTAAATCTCTATATAATATGCCTTGTGTGTGTAAGTAAGTGAACGCTTCCAAAACACAAGCAACCACAAAACGCGTCATGACATCATCAAATCGACCTCTTGAAAAGTTAAAAAAAGAGGAACCATTTTTTAAATTGCATGTTTATATATTTTCAGTAGATCATCTTTAAGATAAATACAATTGACAAAAATCCCTGTTTGGTACATTTATGCTAGGTGATATTAATTATCAACAAGGTCCTAGAAATTATTTGAACTCAATCCATAAAATGATGTAAATAGAGATAGTGTTAGTAAGTTATTCAGCCTAGAACTACGCTTCTATGAGATTTGAATCATACGTTTGATTACAATAATGTAAAACAGTAGAGTTACGTTAAAACTAGGAACTCGATAATAATGACAATGATTACTTCTAGGAAACTGATTAATATAACAAGTTGTTTACGCAAGTGTCAAGTTTACAAGTGATGGCAAAAAGACTGAGCAAAGGGCAGATGTTAGTCACAAAAGACTTGTTAATCGTACAGGATGACATAAACACGTTCATTTATTTCCCTAAACATATAATAAGTTATTTACTTTGTGTTCGAAACGATCCAGTATTGGTATACTATTCATGTTTTATTCTTAGAAATAACAAATAAAACATTCTGTTTACAGTCGTAGAAAGACCTTCTATCTTGAACATTTTACCCATAAAACATATAAATTGATATAATTTGCTTCAGTAATCAGTCCAGCTATAAGAGTAATCACTAATTCTCATCGCCCTAGAAAGTAAAATTCACGAAATAATTACTTGACATTAAGTACTGTAATTCCACAATTATTAATGTTAAGTAAAGTTGATTTATAAATAATATGGTATTCCATTAGCATCTCTCACTTTATTCGTTACTCTTTCTCATTTATAAAATATTAAACACGAAATTTGAGTGGGGATCCTAAAATAAGTATAAGAGTAACTATTATCAAATGCTAGCTAGTAACTAATATCACGAGGTAATTCTTAGAGCTCTGTTGAACACCCATGACCAGTGTAGTTTAACCGTATCGAATGTGAGGCAGTTATCCACCAAAGATAATGGAAGATCGTTGCACTATACCGTGGATTGATTGAATTTACACATGTAAACCATCAAGTGCCTGTTTAATGGTCTGACGGCTAAACTGTCGATTCGGGAGATGAAGGTTATGGATTCTACATCCGGTGGCTAGATGGTGGATCCACACTATTCAGGAGTTCCATAATAGGATGAAACAGCTATCCAGTGCTTCCTAGTTTCCGATGTTTACCCAAGTTAGTTTGATTTGTAATCTCAATAACATTTCGAAACCAACAGAAAGATGAAAAACTTATTTTTCTTATTTGAAAGATATAGTAAATTGATTTTATTTTTCTGAATATTATTTTGGGTTAATTTAGTATCATCGCTAAAAGAATGAAGTATTACGAACTAAAAGACAAAGTAAAGTGTACCATAATGACCTTCTTTTGAAATATTACTATTACTACTTTTTGTCAATTAGACTCATCAAAGTATATTACCTCAAATGAATTATTGGTAATTTACTTGACGAATAATCTACGTTAAATTTGGCAAAATAGTCAAAGTGAACATTGAATCAAAATGAGCAAAACACGCTTTATAAAATCATTATTGAGCAAAATAGAGTTTAATAATTGAATTCACGAATCAATTGAAGCTAGACCACCATGGAAAACCTGGAAGCAGTGGACGGCTGTTTCATCCTAGTATGAAACTTCTCAGTAGTGCGCGTCCACTGTCCCGCCCCGCGAGATTCGAACCCACGACCTATAAGTCTCGTGCGCATCCAACGGTATTAATCTCGAACATCAACCAATCCGCGAATAGAGTTAATAATCAACAGTTTAGAGAATCACTGATTTGTGAAACAAAGCTTTTTCCTTATTTTACATTCATATGAAAGCGTAATCTTGAAAAACTATTTTTCAATGAGATCACATGTAGATGTATTAGAAATAGTAGTAATACCTTTACACAATACTAGAAATTCCTTTAAAGTACATAATTTTCAGCATCATTTCTGCAATATTAAAATAAATGTCTCTAACATATATTCAGATTGAACTTAGTCAAAACATTTTATACGTTTTTAGTAGTCAGTATCTTTCATCAGTATTTTATTATTTATTGCTTTATTAGAAGATTATGAATTATTGAGGCGATAGATAGTGAATGAAATTTCTTCTTACACCTCAGATCCACTTACATACAATATAAACAATCTATTATTTTAACATACTTCTCGTTTCACATCACATGTCTCATACACATTAAAGCGAATTCCTACTTTAAACATTGTCTACGTGATTGGCTAACTTATTTAGTATACAGTAAACCAGAGAACTATATATTTATTTATATTTGATAATCGTGATGTTTGATTATATTTCGTTGAAAAGCTTGAACCAGATTGTCAAGTGAAATGTTGAATGTACTTGAAATTCATTCTCTGAAATTTTACAAATACATTCTCCCTCCTTAATATGTCACATCAACTCGACGTTCAAATGCTGTGAAGCAATCTGATTAAATTTAGACGATTGTTCTTACATGAATTTGTTATTTCTAAACTTTTAATGGTAGATCACAATGATGATTCGTAATAATCTAAATACATTCCCATCTGTTGTGATACAAAAAGTAACAAATATCTTATTTGACCTTCACCTACATTTTTATCGCCTATTTTCTTCTTTGAATTGTGCATTATCAAATCAATTAAAAGTAATCAGTTAGTTAATAATTGATTCTATCAAATAAATGTGTACTCTTAGTAATTATTAACACTAAATATTCTTTTCACAATGTTTTCATATATAACCTACTGTGAACTTTTCATATAATGTCTAATTAGTGATAGAACAACACTGGTCATAATCAGATGAATTATCAAATAAAAATTGTTTTAATCTAACATTAATTATACCGAGTTGAAATTCAACGGATTATATTTTCAGCATCAACTAATTTGTAATATAGTATCATCATCTAATGATGTCGGTGGGTAACTACTACTGCCTCACTTTCGAAAAAATCATCGAGTTAACCTAGTATTCACTACCTTTTAATAACTTCTTATCTACAAATAACCCATGATAAAATTTAACTTCAAATGGACTACTATTTAACAAGACGCTAGAAATAAATGTGTATATATAGGTCGCTTGATCGCCGAATAGTCTGCTCTGTAGTACTAATCTAATTCCATAGCCCAAGTTTCAGTGAAGCCAGTATTCTAAATGACGAAATATGACATGCTCTATATTTTAGTGTTATGTATCTGAAGTCATTCAGTAGGAAACCCTAAACCAAGGTTTTGTGTTCGTTGACACTCATCAGAAAAGTATGTCTGTAGTCTTGACGGAACTGATTTCCCATACCACATTCGAGCTTATATCACTTAGCCATACAGTCTGAGACATTACATAAAACCGCCTAAAATCAAATATAATATAAGCAGTGTAGAGTCATCCAGATTGATGGCTACATTGCAACTTGGTCGACAGAATGCAATCTGAACTAAAAGACGAAAAAAGCCTACCACTGATTACGAATAGACTATATATATATATATATATATATAGTCTATATATATATATATATATATAGCATTATCTGTTATAAAAGAGATATTAACTCATAAAGATGATAAATTTAACAAAATATTTACTCACCTATTTCGTAAAACTGTCCATAATTCACCACCTAAGCAAGCTTCCAACAGCATGTATACAAATTTATTATCTTTATATGTGCAGTAAAGTCTAAAATAATAAAAGAAAGTAAAAGGAAACTATGAACAAAGATTAGAAACATTCAACATTGAAAATATATAAATAATAAATATAAAATTGTCTATATAATATTGAGATATGTTACAAGAAAGCTTGTTTGTAATGCATGGGACAACAATGAAACACATTGATGTCATCAATAAATAACAATGTTAATCTATTATAACCTATAATTTTTTACCAGTGCAAATCAACTGAATGAATAAATTCAATTTTCTGGACATTTTATTTCAGAAAATTTCCAGTAGTTCAGGAGCACTTTTAAACATTCTATTTTAAAACTAAAACTAACTTATTAAATATCAGGAAAAATAAAATAAAACGACACATTAAAACTTGCACAATCTAATTTCAGTAATTATTGATTCCAATAGTTGAAATCATGAGTCAATTGAAGCTAGACCACCATGGAAAGCCTGGAAGCACTGGAAGGCCGTTTCGTCCTAGTATGAGACCCCTCAGTAGTGCGCATCCATGATCCAGCCTCCCCTCGCGAGATTCGAACCCATGACCTATCGGTCTCCTACACGAACACTTAACCTCTAGACCACTGAACTGGATGGCATCCAACGGTGATACTGCCTAACTTCAAGCAATCCACGAAATTGCGCCACCGTAAACTATTGTCTTCAGTTAGTTGATATCTCATAACAGACCTGGCTGAACTCCACTGGTAACGGCTTCTCACTAGAACTCCAGGAAATGTCTGTTGAAGTCAGTCACTAGTGAGCGGATGATTATTATCAGAAGGAGTTTTGTGGAGATTTTAGTAATTTCAATAGTTTAAGTCACTAGTCAATTTACGCTAGATCACCATGGAAAACCTGGAAACACTGGATGGCCGTTTTGTCCTAGTATGGGACTCCTCAGCAGTGCACATCCATGATCCAGGACCTATCAGTTCTTAAACAAAATCCACTTGTAATATGACTTACGTTTGTTGTTTTATCTGTGATCATTAGTGAAGACGGTTCGGTTAGTGTTACTAAGATTCTGGGACAGAATTTTTTAAATGATTTTATCGCTAAAAGTCAGATTTGATTATACAGTTAAATGATTATCAAGTTACTTCATATAATGAAATTAATCAGAAATGCCTAATTTTCTAAGATGTTATATTGTCTGACACATCCTTTGTTATGTGAGCACTTTAACAAATGATAAGTAGTCCATATTCAAGATGTTAGTTATGCCAAGTAATATGATCATTAAACTACGTTTTTTTGACATTGGATATTCACGGTCAATCAGCATATATCCCTGTATCTACCTAGTAGATGTCAACAAATGAAAAAAAATTTTCTCCTGATAAAATCACAATCCTAACCGTGGAAAAACCAAGTTAAAATTAATACATATCTTACAGTCTTGACTTATTGTTAACAGGCAGTGAATTACTGTACGTTAACAAATAGTTCAGTCGTCAATTATTTTCTTTACCCTAATATTATTGATATTAATATATTCACTTCTATAGGGATGATTTTTGTGTCACAATATTTTTTTAATGTTCTCTGCACAATTCTAGTTAGTTCTTATTGTATTTTTCAAATACATCGTATTTGTTTGTATCAATTCAATATGGAACATCATACTAAGAAAGCTTTTAAAGACTATTTTTGCTTTAGTAAAGAAAGTAAGCTGTTTTTATCATTTATACCATATATATTGAAAACAAGAAATTCCAGTTATCATACACTTGGGTAGATTGGTCAATTACGAAAGAAAAGTACTGGTACATTTTGGTTTGAAACCAAGAGAGAAGCAAATTGTTAATTAATCATTATTTCGCCTACTTAGTATGTTTTTTTCTCTCTCTCTAAACATAGCCCATAGTTATTTCGTTATATTCCATATACACTATCTTAATTTTAATTGAATTAATATGATTTTAGTTTAAATCTCAAAGGAAAATAGTTAGTATCTTGACCTTAAAAATAAATTATTAATTAAAATCCTCATTTTAACCCTCTCACTGAAAGATTGGATTTCAGAAAAATCACTACATAATATTTTTTATCAGTATCTATATGAATTATTCTTAAAGAAGTAATACTATTTTTGATTGGGATCATGAATAGATTAATGCTAGACCACCACTGAAAACCTAAAAGCACTGGAAGGCCGTTTTGTCCTATTGTAGGACTCAACAGTGCGCACCCACGATACCGCTCGCGGGACTCGAACTCAGGGCCTTCGGTCTAGCGTGAGAACGCTTAACCTACTTGACCACTGAGCCGGTATCCAACGCTGTTAATGTCTAACCCCAACCAATACACGAAATTGCGCGAACATTTTCCATTGTCTGTGGTAGATACCTGTCTCTGCTGAGGAGTCCCACAATAGGGCGAAACGGCCGTCCAGTGCTTCCAGGTTTTCAATGGTGGTCTAAGATCAATCGATTCAAGATATCAACCAACAACTTAAAAATCTCCGCAACCCTATGCTGATAACTTATTTATTGACTGAAATTAAAAGATTATCGACAAATATTAAAATAAGTCAATGTTTTTTTAGGAATGTTTTATTCATATTCTGGATGAAATTCTATAAACTAGTTTTGAAAAGCCTAACGTTCTATTTAAATAATAATCCAGTTGTAATTACGTTATTTAAAAGATTTGCAAAAACTTACCCCCTTGCTAGGTCTCGATAAGCATAATGAATGGTAACTTTGGGATCCGTTTGTGGACCAATACTATACGTATATTTTTGTCGTATAATTGTTAATTAACTAAACTACTCATATTCATGTCTCTCTTATTATAAGCTTTATTTTAACCCATGAACTGTTATTAAACGATTTTCCATTCTTGAATTATTCCCTGTCTATTAATCACTACCTCCCTCATTCACAGACACTTTTGACCAAATCTTGTACAAATGTTATTTTCTATTTTATCGTACGTTGTGGTCTGTTTGATTGGTATATAAACCTCGTATATTTGAAATACATGATTCATATTGCAGAGGCTGAGATTGGTGTTCTGGACTCAACTGGCTGGGCTAGGTGGAAAGTAGGACCAATCAGGACTCTAGGCTGCTCATACGGGTTTACGCGTCATTGGTTCGATCGATAAGTCACTGCTCCCTAATTGGTGGTATCATTACTTATCCATTAACAGGGCACACAGGTCACAAGTTATAACACCCCTGATAAACCAACACTATTTGATTGACTTTTATGACTGTAAAGTGATCAGTATCGATTTTGTTTCAATCATTCAAATAAAACATATTTTTCAAAGGATAATTAGAGAACAGAAAGTTCCCTATTATTATTATTATTATTATTGTTATTATTATTATTATGAATCAAATATATGGTAAAAATTAAAAGATACTAACTATTAAATAAATGCTTGTATTCATTTTATTAAAGAAATTCTCTAGTATAAACAAAATATGATAAAATTTCTTATAAATTAAAATTTATATATACTTACCGACAAATAAATGGACATCGAAGTTCTAACATTATTTGTCTTTCTGAACAAATGTGCTCTTGTTGACGTGTATGTACGATATGCTGTTTTTTCATACGTTTTAATGCAAATGTTTTATTTCTGTTTTTCGTCCAAACAACCTTAATAAAATATAATAAATAAAATATACTGTCTTGATAATTATATAATTAAATAGTCTATATACAGTATGCGATCGCTAGGGAAATTTCAAGTTATGTGATTTTTTTGTTACTTAATGTTAATCCATTTGTTTGAAAGATAACCTTGATAACATTCTTCTGGTTCCTATTTCTGTACTAACGTTTAATGTTAGCTAATCGATTGCTTTTATTGTAAGTTTGTTAACTTTATTATATTCTAATATCATGTTTTGTTACTATGTATATAAAGTTGTTATACTTCAAGTGTTTTCCTGAGTATCACGTTTACTTAAAATCCAAGCTTCCTCCTGTATTTCTTGGCCATTTAGAATTAATGGTGAAATGTTGTATATCAATTTTGTGGTACCATCATTTCACAATTAATTCTGTTCACAGTACAATAATTATAATTGTTCGTACTTATAAATTACCGTAAGCCCAACCGAACCCAATACTCATGTCACAAAAGAAATGTGAGCATGTAACGAAGAAAAAAATTTAAACGATATTCACTGCCATCATATTATTTAGTCAAATGATTCTGTAGTTAAGACATGATTGGAAAATCACTT
Organism: Schistosoma spindalis; assembly: GCA_946903255.1. Lineage (NCBI taxonomy): Eukaryota > Metazoa > Platyhelminthes > Trematoda > Strigeidida > Schistosomatidae > Schistosoma > Schistosoma spindalis. Next base: position 49,216,060 of record OX336416.1, read on the forward strand.
TAAAAGTTTAGAGTGCTCTAACTAAATTGAGAGCTTATTTTATGGATTAAATTTAAATGCTTAGGGATTATCTCAGTGGACTTTGGCCCATACTAGATTTCTTCTGTAATTGTAGTGTTATAATGTGCTCTTTCATACATGAGACTGTTTACTCTATTTACTGACTTAACATCTATCAACCACATACGACCGTATGGAACAGTCCGGGCTTGAAGTAATTAGGGATTAAATATGATGAGACATTGAATATGATGTTCATCGATCTAGTGTAACCTGCTCAAAGTTATCTATGTAATTCTAAATTTATATTAGAAATCATTTGAGGAAACATTTGATTAAGTAATTGCATAAAAAGGACAGTCACACGTAGCTTTATATGACAGAATTGATGAAAAATCCAACATTTAATTGAAGCATAGCATCTTAAGAAGTATAGGAGAATGACTCAAAGATATTGAAAGCAAAATGAATCTATGGTAAAATACCGATCTTCACGTACAAATAACAAAAGTCCCGAATAATATAATCTAGTATTTTGTCTTGAACGCTCAAACAATTAACATACATTTTTTTATTGATTTGAATCTTCCCATTGATGTTTAGGACTGAAATTGTTCAGTCTCTTATTAGCATATGTGCATACTGTGCGTATGCTTCGATATTGCCTTAATTTACAAGCATTATAAGCAAAGGTGGACAGTGGCTAGCAGTGGAATCCAGGACGCGCGTTTCGTCCTATTTGGGACTCGTCAGTTGCACGTGCCTGCATCTCAGAGTTGATGTTCACTCCGGGACTCGAACCCAGTACCGTCCGCTTCAAACGCCATCGCGTTATCCACTTAGCTACTGAGTCCTGATAGCCACTTGCTTGTGCAATAGGGTGAAGTTTAATTCACTTGATATTGTTTTACTTGAATCTTCCCATTGATGTTTAGGACTGCAATTGATCAGTCTCTTATTGGCATATTTGCATACTGTGCGTATGCCTCGATATTGCCTCAATTTACAAGCATTATAAGCAAAGATGGATAGTGGCTAGCAGTGGGATCCAGGACGCGCGTTTCGTCCTATTTGGGACTCGTCAGTTGCACGTGCCTGCATCTCAGAGTTGATGTTCACTCCGGGACTCGAACCCAGTACCGTCCGCTTCAAACGCCATCGCGTTATCCACTTAGCTACTGAGTCCTGGTAGCTAAGTGATAACGCGATGGCGTTTGAAGCGGACGGTACTGGGTTGGAGTCCCGGAGTGAACATCAACTCTGAGATGCAGGCACGTGCAACTGACGAGTCCCAAATAGGACGAAACGCGCGTCCTGGATTCCACTGCTAGCCACTGTCCACCTTTGCTTATAATGAACATACATGTTCAACACTTTATAAATATACATAGTAAATCAGAAAATATAAATGTTAAAATGTTAAATTTTGTATACAAAATATGATACGATATTATCATAATAAATTTACCAATTCGACACATCCGAACCCTCCAACACCTAGAACTGTGATTCGTTCTAAATCATCTTTGTCGATTTTAGCTAAAGAGGAAGAATCCCTTGATTCTCGTTGTTCAAGAGTTTGTGGGGTACTAACAGTCTCTTCTTTATTTAAATATCCTTCTGATTGTTGATAATTTATTGATATTATTCTATGTAATATAAATAAAAACATACACCACCTTATACAGGTACTTTATCATGAAAAGTTAAGATAAATATGTGAGATTAGAGAAACCAGGTAAAAAAAACAGTGAATTCTATAGATTAGGGTAAATCAATTAACGACAATTATACAAATATCAAGGGAAATTATTATTTGATATTATTGACAGGATAATGAAGTAAATTTATCATACGGATTAAGAAAAATATGTTTTAATATTAAATAATATATGAATAAAATATGAATACTTCTTATTATGGTTCAGTAAATTTACATAGTGATTTAAATAGATCACTTAAAGCTTACTAATTTTGTTATTCAACCTCTACAGAATTTTTATCAAATATGAAATATAATCTGGTACTTAAATTTAATAGATCAGTTAAATCAATTTGTTACAAGATATCTGAAAGTAATCTTCAGTTAAAACGATATACTAACCTTCATTCATTAGTAATATATTGAACCGAATATGTGAGAATTTGTGTCCAGTTAAATATTGCAAATACTCTTAAAATATGTCTCAAATTTCTCATTGTTCGAAGAAGTAAATGACTAATCTCTAGAGATCAGCATAGAATTTTGGAGAGAGAATGAATGAGTGACTGTGGGTGAGTGAACGATGTTTAATAGAAGTAGTGAACATTCTTTAAGTATGAAATGATCAGTCAGATAGACATAATATGTAAATAGATATCGGCAGGTATGATAACTAACTGTGATGGAGTTTTGTTCTCTGAGCTGGATAGTTTGGTCGTGGAGCTTTCATCGTTATTCTGAACGACATCACCAGCATAAACTTCAGGTTGAAGTGAAGTGTTCGAATTTCTCCATATATGGTTCACAGAATGTCCTGTAGACCTCGATGTTATTTGGTTATTTTTGACCCTAAACCTGTCATCGTTTACTTCTTTATTTTGGTTTTGTCTTCAATTAGTTTGATTTTTGGTTCTATATTTGTCCAAAATTCCTACGACCAAACTATCCAGCTCAGAGAACAAAACTCCATCAAAATCATTCATCTAAGCTACAAATCTTCTTCATCATGACAATTAATTAACGTCGGGAGCTAAATAGACCATCTAAAATTCGAAGGAAGCGTCAAACAGACGTTGAATTAAAAAACGGAATAAAAAAACTCAATAAAATTTAGCAAGCATAAAAGTTATGATGTAAAGATATGCAATAAAATGAATGCTGGAATGTTTTCAAAGGATGTATGCCAGACAGTATAAAACAATTGTTTCGTCCTAGTAAGAAACTCTTTAGTAGTGAGCATTCACAACCCCATCATGATTTGAACATAAAAAGTTTAGATCTAAAAGTAGGTGTTTAATCTACAAACCACTAGTTTACATATCTAATTTCAATTAAATCTCAATATTGTGAAATCATCTTACATGGTCTTCAATGGGCAACTACCTTATACCATTATTATTGTGCTAGATCTTATAATAAATATAAATCTAGTTAAGTCTAAAAACAGATTCAATTCATAATATTAGTATTTATCCGATAGAATTGTGTATACCTACAATTCGATTGATCTGTAAATTTTTAAAAAAATCATAAATCATACAAAACTGATCAGTCATATAAAATTCTCATTAAACAATAGAATATTTCTATAAAACTAACTATAATCATTTAACATCAATTGTAATACATCATAATATTATGTCATTTAGATGAATGATTATCTTTTACAAATAGATCGATATTATTCAATCAACAGATACTAACAATGAAATAAGATGACAAAACGATATTGGTTATCATTAAAAATAATCAATAAGCACTACACCAATTGCCAATTTACATATATTTAACTTTTTAAAAAAAAAGAAATTCGTTTAAACAATTTACCAAAATAACATTTAACATTATAGGATAGAAAGAATTTTATTTACCCAGTGGCTGGACGATTAATATCATCATACGTTTTAGATTTAAATTCATTTAAATCACCAATTAAATAAATAAAATTACTATAAAGAAAAGAAAAAAAATAGGAGAAAGGAATCACTTTTCTTTGTTGTCTTTCTTTTTAAAAATAAATAAATAAAGGATTTTATTGGGTAATGGTAACACATATTAGATACTAGAGATTATTCGATTTTGAATTAGAAAGAACATTTTATTTGGTGTTATTAGTTGGGTTTACTAAATCATTAATAGGTGATTATTCTAAACTAGAATTAATTTCAAGTGTAATTGTTAGTGTTTCTATTTTTAATTTAGTCACTTAGCTAAATGCAGTAACAGTATAAGTAGTAACTCCGCCTGGAGCCCCTCTGGGACTACTGCCAGTCCCAAGCCAGGATAAAGGAGAAGAGTTTGAAAAGGGATTAGCGACCCCATCCCGTAGAAAACTAACTCGCTAAAAAAACGCTAACCAGAAAAAAATAATCCAAACCATTTAAACTCTGTCCTGGGTGTTAAAAGATTTTCATTTAGAAGAGTTATGACGCCTCATGGTGAAAGCTGAGATCCTTCGGAATTCACGAGGCTGATGACCCTTCTGACAACCAGAGAAACCATTAATTTAGGTACATGGAATGTCCGCACAATGTGGGAAACCGGGATAGTTATTCAAACTGCTGCAGAAATGAAAAGATACAACCTGGAGGTGCTTGGAATCAGTGAAACATATTGGACGCAGGTTTGGCAACAAAGACTAGTTTCAGGAGAGCTTCTGTTATACGTTGGCCATGAAGAAGAAAACGCTCCACATAGACAAGGATTTGCACTAATACATTACTCCGAGAAATGGAGACAGACATGAGAAGAATGAACAACAATCGGATAGAACTAGGGAAGAAGGCCCAAGACAGAGTGGGTTGGAGAATGCTGGTCGGCGAACTGTGCTCCATTGAGAGTAACAGGCGTAAGTAAATAAAAAAGTAAGCATGTGTGAGTAGTAAAAATTATGAATTTCTGGGGTAATAAAAAAATTTATTTTTAGAATAGTTGAGAAGACTAGAATCTAGGAGATGCTTAACAGTGAATTTGCCTGCACCAATGAAAATGATTCTGAACTATGTCACCCATAGTCTCTGGTCGTTTATTACAATTATTGCGAGGACTCTAATCTGATAATCTGCACCTATCTAGATGGTTCAGACCAATATTCAATGACTTCATACATATTTCAGTTTAGTGGCCCCTAGCTTTCTTCGAACGTACCTGTACACCTGCAAGCAATGTATGACGAGTTAGGCATATTTTTTTACGAAGTACTTAACAAACAGTTGGTTAGTAAAAGAAGATAGTACGTTAACAAAAATTTCTCAGAAATATCAATCTATCTTTTCCATATTGAACTAATCTAGATGTACAAACTTATCTAGAGTTTTACATAAAAACATAATGATAAATTTGGGAAATAATTTCATTAAGACTTTACTTAAATTAATATTCAACTGAATAAATCATAGAGATCATAATAACATTTAAAAATTTAAACTAATAAGCGTACGCTACGAAGTCAAAGTAGTACTTTTTCCCATAGTATTTATATATGTAATACTTCAATTCACTTTACTTTGATACCTTTCAAAAGAGTGTTAGAATGACGGATAAAATTTAGTTAGACCCTACATAATGACAGGGAATGAAATCAAGAAAAACCTATTGGATTATTATGGTTCAACGGTAGAATTTAAATAATCATAAACTACAATAAACTATTGTTTATTTACATTTTATTCACTGTGCATAGGTATGGGATAATAGCACAAAGAATGTCAGTTTAATTTTATTATGGATGATAGTAGAATTTTCTAATACAACCGACAAAATATAAAACTTAGTAATTTATTGTTTAATGTTATCCACCAGTATGACTAACATAAGATGGTTAGGCAATAAAATGATTTTCGAAATCTTCGTACAGTATATATACATAATAAACAAAAAGTTTCTATAAACTTCTATTTACCTCCTATCCAATGAGAGTAGATGTACACCACCTTCAGCAGATATTACATTGGCACTTCGTTTTTCACATCTAAAAACATAAAATTACATTTATCACTAACTGTTATACTTGCATTATAGATATCATCAATTAGTTAGATAACTTTTTAACGTATGTCAAAACAATTTATTTATTTTGTCACGATCAAGGCGAATAGTAGATTAACGATGTTGGTGATAGAATTCTTTATTGATATATCAATTTCCAACTTCAGTACGGATTTAAAAAGAGAAAGATACTTCAAATGCTGTGACTGAATTAATAACTAGTGACACTTTTTAGGACTTTTTGTATTTGAACTAAAAAGTATGACTGTTTTATTTAGTATGAAATAGCTATAAGAAATGATATATGCTACTATTTGATATTAGTTGCTTTCAACTACTCATAATGTCTACCAGTATAAAACATGTGAGGTTTTATTTAAAGTCATACCACTAAAGGTATATATTAATATAAATGTTTTAATTTGATAAATGTTATTATTATATATACTTTAACTTATTTACCGAATACAATTTAATGTACCCAGCTTTTAGTGATACTTTGTGTTTCCGAGTTTATGATGATACCAAGGTGTATAAATCGAAAGATTTGGAGAACGGCTTGAACACGGTTAAAATCTAAGTCCTCTAACTACTACACGGTCTCTGTATTTTTCAATGATTTTTTTTCTCTAATTCATGAATCAAAATCATGAATTAATTGCATATAATGTAGACATTAATAGCACAAATCGTTTTGATGATTCAAATATAAAAATGTGATTCATCGGGAAATTTAAACTAAGTTTTAGAGTTTTAATAGTTCATCGGCAGATATATATACATTGATTTAATAGTTGAATTCATAAGTCGATTAAATCTAGAGCACCATGGAAGACCTGGAATCACTGGACGGTCATTTCGTCCTAGTGCGGAACTTCTCAGCAGAACGCATCCACGATCCTGACCCGTGAGATTCGAGCCCAGGACCTATCGGTTTCGCTCACGAACGCTTAAACTCTAGAACACTGAGTCGGCATCCAACGGTGTTAATATATATATATATATATATATATATATATATATATATATATATATATAATCTTAGATTAATGAAAATGGACCATAAAGCAGTATTTAATATGTATACAAAATAATTTTATTTGTACGTCTAATACATGTTTTATTAACCCCGTTATTTTCAATTATATTTATTAAATACCTGATCGTTCTAAATCAATTATTATCATGTACATAATCTCCATACTTGTAACTTTTGTTTCAGTACATTATAAAGTACCTAGATTTAGTAAATGTATAGTTATCTCAATTTTATATGTGCTGACTTCGTGATGAGATCCTATTCACTAATTGTATGGTTTATTTATATTTAACTTATTTTATCTTAATGCTATTATTCATTCTTTTTTCTATTCTATGAAGCTATATTGAATATTTGTTGTTTATTTGATCAATTTTCTAGTAGGTAACAATACAGTCTGAATTCACTTAAATAATTTTTTTATTCATTACATTATTAGATTTTAATAATAATAATCGAAAATCATTTTTCACTTGTATAATAATTAAAATGATTAGCTTCATCGAAGGATTAAACTCACGTGTATAATGCTCTTTCTCCAAACCAATCTCCATCTGAGAGTTGACGAATTTCTTTTGTTTCATCAGTTCTATCAATTGTATGTGTAACACGTACCTGATTCATGTAAAATAATGATGAAGAAATAAAGTTAATTCAGTTCAAGTAATGTTTTGCAAAATTATAATAGAAAGAAAATTATGAATGTTTTGTATTTCTAATCAAAGTAATCAGAACAAACTTAATGAAATGATATATTTCTAGTCAATTAAAAAAAATTTAATAGTTGAATTCATGAATCAATTGAATCTATATCACCATGGAAAATCTGAAAGCACTGGACGATCATTTCTTTCTAGTATGGGACTTCACGACCCTGCCCAGCAAAATTCGAACCCAGGACCTATCTGTCTAACTTCAACCATTTCAGTGCTTCCAAGTTTTTCCATTGACTTATGAATTCAACTAATAAATTACTTAAGTCTCCACAAAACCCTCATCTGATAAAAAATTCTCTACGTACTATTAACATCAATGTACTACTGAATTAGTCTAGTTACATTTATCTATTAAGATATTTTCTATAAATTCACATACACTTTTAATTTTCTAGTTAAATGATAATTAGTGTTCAATAAAAAAATATTCCTGAATTTTACTATCAGTGCAAGAAATTTTATTGGAAAAAGATTACATTATTCATCAATTAAGAAATCTAATAAATGGTAGTTTAATTTTAATTCATGTATATTGGATGTTTGGATGTTCTCATTGATGTTTAGGACTACAATTGATTAGTCTCTTATTGGTATATGTGCATCCTGTGCAGATTGCTTAGATATTGCCTTAAGTCACAAAGATTATAAGTAGAAATGGATGGTGGATTTATTGGCAGTATTAAGGCAGTCCACAGATGATGCACATATGCCAAAATAAGACTGATCAAGTGAAGTCCTAAACATTAATAGAAATATCCAAACAACCAATATATGTGAATTAAAATTAAAGATCACAACATTGTACAAGCTAGTGGCTGTATGAACTCAGTAGCTAAGTGGAGTGAAATGCCTGTCCTGGATTCTACAACTAACCGCCATTGATCTCTGCTTAGAATTGTAATTTAGTCTATAAAAATAAAAGTTTCTTTCTAGGATGTTTTATATTTCGTAAATTATGAGGTCATCTGTGGATTTCCTTTTAAATTTGTTTCCTTTCTTACATGAGCATTAAAACTAGAACTATATTTTATGTTTAAAAATGATAGTGTTTACACTTTAATTGTAATTTAAATTGACGAAAATATTCTTACAGTTAGTTATAAATTTCAATATTTTCGATATCATGTTTGATAGTTAAAATTTGCGGTTATTTTCAATAAATTATGATTATTGTTTTTAAAGACTTTTAATTTATTTTTACCATGATGCAACGAATGTACATAACTACTATACTACTAAGCATTCATCAAAATCTTTTGTTAGTACCTTCTCTTTTTTTATATATTATACAACGTAGCAACTGCTTGGTTTTCGAATAATTACTTTGATTATTATTAATCCGCTTTCTTTCAATTAGTGAATATTAATTTATAATCGAAATGTCATGTAATTATTACGTAACGTATCTACTCGATGAGTATTATTTCATTATTGTCTATATATATATATATATATATATATATATATATATATATATATATATATATATATATATGTATATATATATATATATATATATATATATATATTAGTGTATAGCATGATTCTCCGATACATCACAGCATTCAACAATCGAATCACACTTTATGGAGAAGATTTGGAAGATGCAAATTCATTTACATATCTAGGCAGCATCGTTGATGAACACGGAGGATCTGATACAGATGTGAAGGCGCGGATCGGTAAAGCAAGAGTAGCATATTTTCAGCTGGAGAATATCTGAAACTCAAAACAACTGTCAACCAACACAGACATGAGAAAAATAAACAAAAATCTGATAGAACTGGAAAGGAAGGCCCAGGACAGAGTGGGTTGGAAAGTACTGGTCGGCGGCCTATACTCCATTGGGAGTGACAGACTTAGGTAAGTAAGTAAGTAAGTAAGTAGAGTCATGATGGAAAACTAATTGAAATGAAATTTTTTTGCTTGATGCGTTCCTTTTTACCGAATGTAAAGTGGATTTGTGAATATGGAGCAATTAACTAATATAATCAAATTGATAGATATAAATAAACCACCGTATAGTTCATTTTAATTAAATTAAAATTAATGTTGGTCAATCATTTCCTATCTAATATATATTGGTTTAATTAAGAGTATACAGTTAATATCATTGTAATTTATTAAATAAGTAAGTAAGTTTATAAACTCGTTACCAAATCATATTTTATATGTTTAATGAATTATGATATTACTATTACCAAATTGTTTAAATAAAGTAGGATTTGATTAAGGAACTCAATAATTTATAAGTTAGTTACTTTAATCAATAACCTGATAATTCTATGCAGTTATACAATTATTTCTTTTCCTCAGTTTGTTTATCTACGGTCAAATTAAAATAAACATAATTTAAACTTCTACTAACATCACTAACAGTTTTTGAAAATCATATTTTATTCGTTCTTATTTACCGTGTGAAAAATATACTGGATATTTGTATTACATTACATTAATAATGCATTTATACTATGATTAGATATTTTTTTGCCTGTTGTAGGTTTTCTTCTTTGCTAAATTTAAGGTTTTTTCTCGCAACACAATAGAATATATATATATATTTGAGATTTTGGAAAAGATGCATATCTAGGTATATACAAACCATATGACAATGACAACAAATTGTTACTGCCGTATTTTATTGATAAAAAAAGATCGAAAAAAATAAAATCATATTGAGTCTGATTTTATGTTTACTTTACTTCTATTTATTGAGCAAACCATTAGTTTAGTAATAACAGATAAATGATATAAATAGTGTATATTTTCAAATGATAATTATCAGCCCGTCATCCCCATTTCAAATGATAGTAGCTATTCGGACTCAGTAACTAGACGAAAAAACGATGACGTCTGAAGTGAACGGCTCTAGGTTTGAGTCCCGGAGTGAACACCAACTCGGATGGAGGTACATCAAACTTACGAGTCCCAAATAGGACTAAATATAAGTCCTGAATTTCACTGTTAGCCACCATCCATTTCTGCACATAATGCTTGTGATTTAAGGTGATATCAAGGTAATCGGCACAGAATGTGCACACGCCAATAAGAGATTGATTAATTGGAGTCGGGGACCGCGAGATGATAGCAACCGATGGTTAGAGACCTTGAATGACATGGCTCAAAATCGTTTGCAATGGCGCAGGTGCATCCACTCTTTATGTTCTCCCAAGTTCTAATCTTCTGAATTTTTCATGTCCCTTCATTTTTTCTTCTTTCCATATTTATTTCACTGGATTAAACTCCTTGAATAACATCTTTAATCTCTAATCTTTCCGATTACTGCTTATACTCTTACTACCTCTATCACTACGGGATTCGAATCGACAACTGCATCTCTGTGCTAACGTGATGTGGCAACTCGAACTGATGTACGTGCGTACGAAGTTGTACGTTGTTACTGACTGACTGACTAAGTCGTAAACATCAATGGGAAGATTCAGACGACCAATACAAAAATCGATAATTATCAACAGTCTGAATATTCTTTGAATTAGAAAGTAATTCTTAAAATTAACATTTAAAAATAATTAACCTAATAACATGGTGAGCAATAATAAATCAGCGATAATTATGACCAAACATGTGAAAAGATTCAAACTATTGACTTCCAGACATCATATTCAATGTTTTATAGTTTAATCTATGTAATCCTAGTGTTATGAAAATATAAATTGAATTACAGTCATCTGTTATTTGAGTGTAAAACATGCAACTTGTTAATGCATTCAATCACATTCTAACATCCTAGTCAGGTCTAATTGCAATCCAATTCTAGTTGAATGAAATACGTGAAACGCATTTGATTAATTGATAATAATGTTATAAATTTCAGCCATCATCTTTGAACAGCAAATAAACAATATAGAACCTAACAGAAATATATACACTTGCTCCATATTATCGCGCTATACATCAATTTGATGAGAGAAAATTAACAAGGCGCAAAAAATGAGTCAATAAGTAATATCAACCATATTAGAAAATTAAACATTGAGAGTGTAGTTTAAAAGCAAATGTAATCAGAGAATGAAAGCGTATAGAATAATATGAAAGTCTAAGTTTCATACGAAGATTAAAAGAAACGGATGTGTTTGTGTTGCTGATACAGGTTTCGAGTCTTTGCACTTCAGAGATTTTATTGTACATGAGAAGATCCTTGCTAGCTAGCATTATATGACGTCTCAGTAAATCCCAATGACTTTGTACATTATTATTATGTTTAGCCTGACTAATTATGACTTTTTTAAAACTAGTTTCTTTACATTTCCAGTTTAAATACGTATGGATTTTACAAAGTGAAGGGTTTCTCAGTGAGACTATAATTTATGAACGACCTTTAAGCAAGGTTAAAATGACCTTAAAATTGTCCACCTGCTTGCTACGGTTAAATGAGGGTTATAAATTAATGTGATGAATTAAGATTAACAGTTGAACTTTAGAATTAGAAATTAGATTCAATGTTTTCATCACGAACTGACATCAGCCATAACGCTGAAATGGTATTTAGCCAAATGAGTGAGTGAAATTCGCGCTGAAATCCAAGACCAGCCAACTTCAATCTGATTGTTTCGTTCAAAAATTATAGTCTCGCCGTATGATACATTAAAAAGCCTAAAAATAAACTGCATTCGACATACAAAATAAAATGCTTTTTTTAAAAAGCTGGATTAAGATTATATCAATTGATTTATTTAACCTGGTAATGATTTTAAAAAATTCTCTAACAAATTAATAGTGACATATATAATGTAATATTTCGTTTAAACTCATATTTGACTCAGTTAAACAGTTCAACACGGTCACATGACCAATTGAAAGGTAAACCATAAAGATAGATATAGATTCAGTTGAAAACTAGGTTGTAAATTCAATCTTTGCTTATCCATTGTTTGTTTTGTTTCTTATCAGTACACTTAATACGAATAAGTTAACAATAAAAAAGTTTTTCAGTTCCAATGATTATCTTTTTAAGACTAAAACTAATAAATTAGATCAAGGGTACAATCGATTTAAATCTCGGATCAATATAATTCAAAACTGTGTAAATATTACAGTAAGTTCAATTCCTTAGATCTATATTATTTGATTAATTATAGATTATTACAGTATATACTAATATTGATGATGACTGATTAACTGATTGGGCTCATGTACATTCTATAAGCAGCATACAACTTATCATACATTCATTATAGTTCGATTTTTTGGTATTAAAATGTGAAAATGTTATTAATATTATATAATTTGTGCTTAGAAAACTTTACTTTGATCAAAAGTATTGTATTAAGTAATGCGATGATTATTTTTTAAAGAAAACACTATTTTTTGATGTATTTTACGTAATAACAATATCGTTTATCGACTTAGTATAAAGATACCCTCGAAAACGGCTTTGTTTTATATCTTCACTTAATTTGTAATTTACATATCTCAAGCATAAATATACAACAGGAGTACGAAGATAAGTCTCCAAAAATTAGATTTTCAAGAAGTAGAATAATGTTTAATAATTATTGTTATTCTAATATAAAGTCATGTATCTCACATAAAAAGAAATAGACTTATCCTTTGCATACTGTAACCTATATACAATATGAATTATGACTAACTAAACGTATCATTTTTGTATTTAGATTATGAACTGATCAATGTTAGACCACCACTGAAAACCCGGAAACATTGGATGGCTATTTCGTGATAGTATGACACTCTTCGTCAGTGCGCATCCATGATCCTACCCCAATAAAACAATTTTTGGTAAAAACTAATTGACTGATTTAGGTTTAAACAATTTTCGCCCCTAATGTCTGTGAATCACTACTTTATTTTCCTATTTTTTCCAGATATTTCTCTTTTTAACTTTGGGTTATTTTCCAAAAGTATACTTAAATTTATTTTCATCAAATCTCCAGTATCAGTCTAAAACAATTGAGAATAAATAGTGCCATGTATTTCAAGTTGTTATAACCTTTTTCTAAGAGAATATATCTGAAATAAATCTTAAAACAATATAGAATTATATTATTTTGTTAATAAGCTAACAGATTTCGAAATGTTTTGTTTTGAATAAAAAAAGGTAAGTTTCCATTTACTGTTTTTAAAGAGTAGATAGCATTCATTGTGGCACTTTTTTTTCTAGGCATCTTGGTACAATGTCAAGCCTATATAGCTTATTCTAGCCTCTGGACAGATCAATCTATTCATTTTTTTCAAGCCATATTTTTTACTATGTCACTGATTCACTTATCAACCTTGACTGTTTTTATGTAAGCATATGTGTGTGCATTTCTTATCTGACTCACCACATGTCTGTAACCTATTTTTGTCTGACTATAAATATCGAGTTACGCTTGGTTAAAACAGGTTAGCTTACACGCCTTCTTCACCCTCTCCTATTCGCTTTCTTCGCTTCTTTTCTTTGATCATTTGTCTGAATCAACGATTCTATGAAATGTACATATTCAAAATCCATTCTCGTATATGATTTATTTAATTCCGTTATTCACTAACGCGAGTTAAGTCGATAATTATATACGAGGGTAGCTATGATGTATATTTCGACATCAATCATTCGATAACGATCATTTGTCCAATCTAACTAGAGTGAGATATAGGGCCATTAAAATCTAAACAACGTAAAACTTTAATAATTATGTAGAAATAGAACATTTACTAGTCCAGCCAACAATATCGTTTCATACCATATTCAACAACCATCCATTAAGATATAAGATATATCCAGATATTTCTAAAATGGGTAGATATGAAGCTAAAACACTTCATATATCGTTAAATCTCGTTGCTTTTAAAATGAAAAAAGAAAGCTTAACTAAGTAACCAACTTGGAAAATTCGCATCCTCACATTTTGCCTTTTTAACAACATACTAGAAAAAAGCACGTATAAATTAACTTATTCAATCACAACAACTATCACATTTAATCCCACTCACCTACTTATAGATACATGAATCTATGCATTGAAATAGACTCATCTATGATATAAATGGCCTGATCAAACTTAACTTCATCTTCAAACGTTTTATGTTGATTTGTTCCGTGAACTAATTAAGCTCAAGTTAGCTTAGATGAAATAAACTATTGATTCTCTAAAGAACCAACTTAAACAAAGTCACGGAACTTGGATGTGATAACCATATTAGTACTTATTATTATTAACTTCAGTATTTTTCACTTTTACTGACCTGGAAATGGTTCATTTTAGATACAAATTTTATGCATTTATTAACATAGATATGAAATTCCTTGTACAAACAAATGTAGACTTACTTTACCAGATTTAATTATGAAAAATGTTTCACCAAGTTCTCCTTCACGTATTATATATTCACCAGTTTCATAAAACACCTTTATTTATAAAACAAAAAAATTGAATTAATAATGAAATAAGTGTGAGAGGACTTTAGTAGAGAGAGAAAATATGAAATATATATTGAAAAGTTTTCTTTATAATATATACATGTATCAGAATGGGTTTTGTGGGGATTGTAGTAATTTCAATAGTTCATATCATGATTTCAACCGGGTCAGCTGTGAGATAGTAACTCACTGATGACAATGGTGGATGTATCACCTAATTTCGTGGATTAGTTGAAGTTAGACATTAACACCGTTGGATACCGGCTGAGTGGTTTAGTGTTTAAGCGCCCACGCGCGAGACTGAGAGACGGGGTCATGGATGCGCATTGCTGAGGAGTCACACAATAGGACGAAATGGCCGTCCAGTGCTTCCAGGTTCTCTATGGTGATCCAGTTTCAATTGATTCATGATCTCAACTTTCGAATATATATATATATATTTATATCGCTTAATTTTTAAGAGTAGTTACATAATGAAGTATTTATTAATATATATAGAGAACAACTGTTATATAATAAGTAATACCGTTTAAAAGGTTTAGTATATTTTCAAATGGGACAGAATAGTAAATATTTTAGAGAAAATTAGATTTGATAAATATGTAGTTTGAGAAAAAAATCCCTTAATTTCTTTAAATTGTCGTATTTGTACTTTAATGAGATAATCTATTTTAGGTTTTTTTTCCAAAAAAAAAGAAAAATAATTTGTAGTAGTATACCGTATAGATTTACACAAAACGAAGCAAATACATTTTCTTAAAAACATTTTCATAAGACTACTAAATCTTGTTTCAATCTAAAACATTATGGGTTAGTATAATATAAAATCTAAAGTTATTTGATTTTCTACTTGAATATCATCATTAATAGAACAAAGATGGTTGAAATGGTAATACTGACATGTTTAATAAATATCAATCATGCAACGGGTTCCGTTTATGAGTTTGAATAAAGGCAGAACAACAATTAAGGCTGCCTTACTTGTTATTCTGGCCTTATTCAAATATCGATTTGTTATTATAAATGAATAAATATTCGCCTTTTCAATGATTCAAATTTATTCTAATCACAGAGTACATTTAGAGATTATTGTTAATATTATTATCAAGTTATCTAGGTGTAATTCTTTAACAATTTTAATTATTGCTTACAACACCCTCACGGTATCTCAAAATATTGGTACATTCTTGTGTACTGGCGAAAATGATGGCATAAATAATATTATCCTCATCCTTAAGTGATTCTTTGTATGTAGATCATCAATCGGTGGCCTATAGTTTAATTTAAAGCTCCGACTAAACAACTTGATATGACATTTATACAATCACTTTTCTGTATATGCATTACTATGCTTATGAACAAAAATAACCGGTAAAAGGCTTATAATTGACTAAGGTAACTTCCGTGTTATAATATAAAGTGTATAATAACAAATAAGAACAATTATTCTTACTCTATCTGTGTATAATTCCTATTTAGTAACTATTAATATATGAAAATTATGAAATATAGCACTCATAAAACAGAGCCTCTAACTGATAGCTTCAAAAGAATTTAAAATCAAGTATAGTGGACCATGATGTTATGTTAATCAACTTAAATAATATCAAGAAAAGTAAATAACTAAATAATAAATTTAATTGTTATAAATAGTGAATTAAAATAACATCTTTACCTATTTACACTCTTACATTGCGATGTTATTTAATTGATGTAAAATAAAGCATAATGGCTGGTAATTATGGCAATAATAACTAGTATTATCAATATTATCACTAACATTATAATTTAAACTTACTGGTTCTAAGACATCAGCCAGCTTTTTCATTTTCTCTGAAGATAGATCTTTCAATGCAGGGACACTATATTAATGAAGAAGTGTTAGACAAAGTAAATAGGCAAATTTGATTAATTAAACTATAATAAGTCTGAAATTACTTTGAATATACAGTCGAAAATTAATTTGTACTCATTTCTATACATTGTTACTAGTTTATTGGTAACTTTCAATAAAAATTAATATTGACCAAATAATCCAACAAAAAATATATATGACCCGAACTACCACATTTTCATTATTCCTTAAAAAACAGAATATTAAACTATCATGGTTACTTTTAGTGTAGCTTAGCTTTCAATTATATAATCAGAGCTAGATGAAATTACTGTATATACTATAAACTTGGTTTGAATTTATAAATATAGAAACCGATAAGAACTTATTGAGAAAAATATCCTTTGTTCATATATCAATGTTTTAATCTAATGGGTTTTTTTTCAACTCCGCCTGTAGCGCTTTCAGAATTACTGCCGGTCCCAAGCCCGACTAAAAGAGGAGGGTTGAGCATGGGGTTAGCGTCCCCATCCCATAGAAAACTAACTCGCTAAAAAAATGCTAACCAGAAAAAATAACTCAAACCATTTAAACTCTGCCCTTGGAGTTAGAAGGTCTTCAGTTAGAATAAATATGACGCCTCATGGTGAAATCCGAGTTCCTTCGGAAGCCACGATGCCGATGCCCCTTCTAACAACCAGAGCAACAATTTTTATAGGTACATGGAACGTCCGGGCAATGTGAGACCGGGAAGACCAGTCAAATAGCAACGGAAATGAGGAGATACTACTTGGCAGTACTGGGAATCAGTGAAACCCATTGGACCCAAGCTGGACAACAAAGGCTAAATACGGGAGAGATGCTGCTATACTCCGGTCACGAAGACGAAAATGCCCCACACACTCAGGGAGTTGCTCTCATGCTGTCCAAAGTAGCACAAAATGCACTTGTAGGATGGGAATCTCACGGATCCAGAATCATCAAAGCATCATTCAAAACAAAGAATGAGGGGATCACAATGAACATTACCCAATGTTATGCACCCACAAATGATAGCAACGACGACATTAAAGATCGATTCTATGAGAGACTGCGATCAATCATAGAGAAGTGCCCAAGAAAGGACCTCACTATTATGATGGAAGGTCTAAACGCCAAAGTCAGAATAGACAACACCGGATATGAAATTATCATGGGACTACATGGACTGGGAGAAAGAAACGAAAACGGGGAAAGATTTGCAAATCTGTGTGCATTCAACAAATTGGTCATAGGCGGCACAATATTTCTACACAAACGTATACACATAGCTACATGGATCTCACTGGACCACACCACAGAGAATCAGATAGATCATATTTGCATCAATAAAAAGTTTCGAAGGACAATGGAAGATGTGAGAACCAGGAGAGGAGTGGATATGGCTTCAGTTCACCACCTGGTTGTGGCCAATTTAAAACTGAAGCTAAAGAAGAACTGGACAACTGAACAAGCAGCGCTGCAAAGGTTCAATACAGCCTTCCTTCGAGATAATAACAAACCCAAAGAATTCAAAATAGCTCTCAATAAAGGGGTTCCAAGCCTTACGGGATCTACCGAAGGAAGAATAAACTACTATGGAGGACAACTGGAAAGGTATCAAAGAAACATTAACTTCAACGTGTCAAGAGGTTCTGGGCCCCAAGAAACATCACCACAAGGAATGGATCTCTACAGAAACACTGGACAGGATCAAAGAAAGAAAGAACAAGAAGACAGCAATTAACAACAGTCGAACAAGAGCAGAGAAAGTCCAAGCACAAGCAGAGTACATAGAAGCAAACAAGAAAGTGAAGAAGAGCATTAGAGCTGACAAGCAAAAATACGTGGAAGAACTAGCAACGACGGCGGAAAAAGCTGCAAGAGAAGGAAATATGAAACAGCTTTATGATACAACGAAGAAACTAGCAGGGAAACATAGTAAACCAGAGAGACCGGTCAAAGACAAAGAAGACAGGCCAATCACTGAAATTCAGCAACAGCGGAACAGATGGGCAGAGTAATTCGAGGAACTCCTGAATAGGCCGGCACCAATGAATCCACCGGACATCGAAGCAGCACACATAGACCTTCTTATAGACGTCAATCCACCAACGACGGAACAAATCAGAATGGCTATCAGACAAATCAAGAGCGGTATAGCAGCAGGACCCGATAATATACCAGCTGGAGCATTGAAGTCAGACATCGAAGTAACTACAAACATGCTTCATCTTCTATTCAAGAAGATTTGGGAGGAGGAACAAGTGCCGATGGACTGGAAAGAAGGACACTTCATCAAGATTTCAAAGAAAGGAGATCTGAGCAAGTGTGAAAATCACAGAGGCATTACACTACTGTCAGTACCAGGGAAAGTCTTTGACAGAGTGTTGCTGAACCGGATGAAAGATGCAGTAGATGCCCAACTTCGAGATCAACAAGCTGGATTCTGTAAGGATCGGTCGTGCACAGACCAGATTGCGACACTACGGATCATCGTCGAACAATCAACTGAGTGGAATTCATCACTATACATCAACTTCACTGATTATGAGAAGGCATTTAACAGTGTAGATAGGAGAACGTTATGGAAAATTATTCGACACTACGGAGTTCCTGAGAAGATTGTCAATATTATCCGGAACTCATACGACGGACTACAGTGCAAAGTAGTGCATGGAGAACAGCTGACAGATGTATTCCAAGTAGGGCTAGAGTCAAACAAGGCCCCCAAATGCCCTGGTACGGCCGAGAGTGGGGAGAGTCCACTCTCCCTCTCGAAATGCTCTCACATGGCCACGCGTATATAATCTCTGTCAGGGAAGTCCTACTCACTGCATTCTCGTGACGGGGGTGTTATTTTGAAATTGAGAGGACGAAAAGTGAATGTCCGGCGCTTTAAACGGGTTGGTGAGTATGGAGGATCCAACTAGGGGAGTTGGAAAACCCTCATTCCAAACCAATGGTGCATATGGGCTCCAGTATCATAAAGGAACAAATGGCGTATGAACCAATCGTTGGTCACCGGCTACCATGGGACTGCATCTCCTTACGATGCTCCACTGCCTTGTGGGTCAGACGTTCAGGTCGAAGGCTCGGGGTGTGGCCCCCTAAGAAGACCACCTGCTACGGTTTGGGCACCCGAGCAGTATCACAGCCCTCACACAAATCAATTGAGATTCGTGTGCGCATATGTATTTAGTGCCTCCTTGTACCAATACCTATGTGTTAAAATAAATAATAATTAAAGATAAGGCTGTTTACGTTCTCCCTTCCTCTTTCTTCTGGTGATCAACTGGATTATGAAGACTTCGACATCTGAGGGAAAACACGGCATACAATGGACAGCTCAGAATCAATTAGACGATTTGGACTTCGCAGATCACCTAGCCCTCCTATTGCATACACACGAACAAATGCAGATAAAGACAGACAGCGTAGCAGCAGTCTCTGCATCAGTAGGCCTCAACATACACAAGGGAAAAACCAAGGTCCTCAAACACAACACGGGGAACAGCAATCCAATCACTCTTGATGGCGAAACTCTGGAAGATGTGGAATCCTTCACATACCTGGGAAGCACCGTCGATGAACAAAGAGGTTCAGATGCAGACGTCAAGGCGAGGATTGGCAAAGCAAGGACAGCATTCCTTCAATTAAAGAACATATGGAACTCAAAACAACTTTCAACCAATATCAAAGTCAGAATCTTCAATGCCAACGTCAAGGCAGTTCTACTGTACGGAGATGAAACTTGGAGAACTACAACAACCACTATCAAGAAGGTACAAGTATTTATCAATATCTGTCTACTCAAGATACTCAACATCCATTGGCCGGATACCATCAGCAACAGCTTTCTGTGGGAGAGAACCAACCAGCCTCCAGCTGAAGAGGAAATTAGGAAAAGACGATGGAAATGGATAGGACATACATTGAGGAAATCATCAAACTGCATTACGAGACAAGCACTAACTTGGAATCCTGAAGGGAAGCGGAAAAGAGGAGGGCCAAAGAACATATTACGTCGGGAAATAGAAGCGGATATGAAAAGGATGAATAAGAACTGGAAAGAGCTTGAAAGGATTGCCCAGGACATGGTTGGATGAAGAATGCTGGTGAGAGGCGTATGCTCCTTCACGAGGAGTAACAGGCGTAAGTAAGTAAGTGTTTTTTTTCCATAATCAACATAGAAAAGCCAAAATCTTAACATGAAATATTTTACAAATCATAAGATTCGCCTTAGTCTGATCTTCCACTGAAGTTTTTCAAAATATTTTTTTAAAGTGAATACATGGGCGATGAATAGCTGTTTGTCTGTTTTTTTCAATGTTAAACAGAATTTTTCAACTATATACAATGAAAAAAACATGTTAGAAATACTTATATAATAGTAGCTAAAAGTACACACATTCACATCCTGTTGTTATCTAAACCTGTCAAAAAATGTTTTTTATTGTTAGATTGGAATGCATCATTAATCTGATAGTGAATAGGGGAGGTCTGTCATTTATAGATTTATCACAAATCATAATCTAATGTGTAAAATGACATGTAATATTTAAGTAGTCAGTGCGGTTGTTCACCACTGTAGGTCAATACAAACAATTATCACATTCGTTGAAATATTCACCACCTCACTTTAATAGTTTCTTTTTAAAAAGATTCAACTCATTTACTTAGAATGAGTAGATTTTATTTGATGTTACTGAGTTATTTGTCATTTAAGAAACATTTTGAAGAACATGGTAATTTGATCTTTTACAGTAGTAGAAACTGTCCAAGTTTAGTGTTATCGCGTTGTGTTTGTCTATTGTTTTCTACACTTAAACTATACAACTGACGAGAACCAACAAAATAAAATGAATCTAAGTTCTTGCTCTTTTAAACTATAACCTTTTAAAAGTATGAATTCTGCCAATATCAGATGGTACTAGTTTATTTGAAACTGAACATACTGAATATTTTAATAGGTGAATTCATGAGTCGATATTAGCAGGACCATCATGAAAAACCCGGAAGCACTAAATGGTTGTCTCATCCTAATATTGGACTTCTTATCAATGATCCCGACACGGCACTCGAACCCCAGGAACTTCGATCTCGCATGCGAACACTTAACCTCTACACCACTGAGCTGTCTAACTTCAATCGATCCATGATCTTACACAACCCTTCATCGGTTGTCTGAAATGGATAACTGTCTCCACCCGACACGGAATAGACCCCCCATTCTGATAATCTTAATTATTATCATAAAATGAGAAGTCAACAATCGTTTACCTTTGCAGAAATCATAATTAGTTAATATCAACACTGATTATTTAAAACATGTCCAATACACATTACTGGTGTATAAGTTCATTTTCTGAAAAATTATGGGAAATTTTATAATTCATAATTACAATTATTCTAAATTAATTACTGAACTATGTATTTAAACTGTCTAGTGCATTGATTTTAATGTTTTACAAATTCAGTGTTAATTTCAATGGGAAAACCCCATTAATCCTTAAGTGGTCTTGATCATTTTTGTTAAACAAATAATCTATCCTGAGTTTATCGCATACTTTCTAATATAGGTAACATAAGAGGGATAAAATATCCAAAATCCTTTATTAACACTCATTGTAGGGATGGAATATACATTGCGAAAAATATCAAACAGTATCATGAGTCATTCCCTTACTTAAAAATCCTGGAGGGAAAAGGGAAAAGCGGAAATCCAGGGAACTAGAAACTACTGGAATGGATTTTTCAGGACAGAGTTGGATAAAGAATGCTGCTGAGCGGCCTATGTTACTCTACGAGAGGTAACAGACGTAAGTAAGTAAGTAAGTAAGTACTGTAAGGATTTTAATAATCTAAAACTGTACAAAATGGGATAAGCCAAAACGATCATTTCTCATATAAAGAATAACATTAAGTCACATTGAGTCAATAGTCAGCTAAGATCTCAAACACTCATTTAACCAAAAATAATGTTTTTCCTTAAAATTATTTAGTTTAATAACTAGACAACATATAGATAGTAGAGTAAATAATGTTTATTACATTTAATCAGATAAAAATAGTTTTAATCTCATAATGTCCACAATATTTCTAATAATAATAATAATAATAATAATAATAATTTGGGTGTCACTACCGAGTTTTAAATGTTTTCAAAAAAAACAAAGAACTCTTACGAGTATAAATTCAAAAGTCTAGTTGAATAAACTTTCCCTGATTATTTTTAACCAAATGACATATGGCGCATATATATATATATATATATATATATATATATATATATATATATATATTTATATGTTCAAATAAACAAATAAATAAACAGTTTTAACCAAGCATCTTTCTTCATACCTTATACTGTACTGTCTTATAAAAACATTGATAAGTTAAAACATATTCGAAGATGAAATAAAAATGAAATTTTTCTTTTAAAAAAAATTTACTTTATTTCTATAAGTGAAATGAATATTTTACTACAATTATTTTCTTGTTAGAAATTAATTCGATTGAAAGGTAGCTATTTATTTAGTCATACACTTTATATTTATATATATAAAGTATTTCTTATAGGAAAAAAAGCAATCTACAGAGTTAAAGGAACTGGATCGAATAGGGCCGAATCAATATTTTATGCACTGCTGAGGTATTGGCAATCCATGAACTCAAACCTGAACCTTGCGTGCAGAAACGATTTGTCCAACCACTCATCCTTCCTTGGACCTAATTCCTTTGATGGGTATGTTTCTGGGTTTTTTTCTGCTTGTTTTTCTTCAATTTTATTTGATTATTATTGAATTTTTTATTTATTATTTTTGCAATTTTAAACTCTAATCAGTTATTATTATTATCTTATACAAGTTTTCTTGATCTTGCTTCAATTGACTCGTGATTTGAACTATTGAAATTACTAAAATCTCCACAAAACCCTTTCTGATACGAACCAACATGTGCTCACTAGTGACTGACTTCAACAGGCATTTCCTGGAGATTTAGTGAGAAGTCGTGACTAGTGGAGTTCAACTAGGTCCGTTGTGAGATATCAACTGACTGAAGACAATGGTGGACGGTGACGCAATTTCGTGGATTGGTAGAAGTTAGACACTAACACCGTTGGATGCCGGCCAGCTTAGTGGTCTAATGGTTAAGCACTCGCGTGCTAGACTGATAGGTCGTGGGCTCAAATCTCGCGGGGGTCGGGATCATGCATGCGCATTGTTGAGGAGTCCCATACTATGACGAAACGGCCGTTCATTGCTTCCGTGTTTTCCATGATGGTCTAGCTTCAATTGACTCATGATTTCAACTAATGGAATTACTAAAATCTCCATAATACCCCTTCTGAAATTATTCAGTTTATTATCATGACCTTTGTGTTTGTCGTTTTTCTTTATATCTGTCAATTGGACTATTATCTGACCCATAAATTATTTTCTTCCTTACCTCTTGATTAGTACGTAACCTCATTTTTTATTCATTCTCGAATCCATTTTTGATGATGTATAGTTTAAGTAAATGATTTAATCGAAAGGAAAATTTTCTTCACTGAATTCTCTTTTTATAATTCAATGAAAAAAAATGTTCATTCGAAAAAAACTTCAAAAAAAAACAGTTGGTTCTTTTTGCTTTTTACTTCTGACGAAATTTACTCTTGAAAGGTGAACTAGTTTCAAGAAATTTTAAATTATTATGAAATTTTATATTAGTAAAATGATCAGAATATTTTAAATATATTTGATGTTTAGACATTAATATCATCATTGTTTATGATAGTAATGTTCTGACATAATATTATCATTATATGTATACATTAATTTATAAGAATTGATATGAGTTGTTTTCGGTGAAAAAATTTGGACCAGATTGCCAGGCGAAACGTTGGATTTACTTCAGATTCCTTCGCTGATATTTTACAAATACGTTCTTCCTCTTTAATGATTTGAGTAATAGTGAGTAAAATAAAATTTTAAGTTTTAAAGACTGGTAAGTTTTCTAGAAGATATCTATTATCAATTGTTTGATTCATAAATAAATCATGTATATTATTAATGATTAAAGGTTTCTATTAGTATTTCAAAATTATCAAGGATTTTGTAAATAGTTCAGAAATTTGATAGGTTCCCGTGATATTTTTTCTAGTTTGTGATTTATTTATTTATTTATTTATTTGAACACATAAATATTGGGGTAAAAGAGCACTGAATACATATGCGCCACACACATCTCATTTGATTTGTATGAGGGCTGTGATACTGCCTGGGCGTCCAAACCAAAGTAAGTGGTTTCCTTAGGGGGCCACATCTGAAGCCTTCAACCTAAAGGTGTGATCCACTACGCAGTGGAGCATCGTAAGGAGATGCAGTCCCATGGTAGCCGGTGACCAACGATTGGTTCATACGCCATTTGTTCCTTTATGATACTGGAGCCCATGTGCACCATTGGTTTGGAATGAGGGTTTTTCTACTCCCCTAGTTGGATCCTCCATACTCACCAACCCGTTTAAAGCGCCGGACATTCACTTTTCGTCCTCTCAATTTCATAAATAACACCCCCGTCACGAGAATGCAGTGATTAAGACTTCTTTGACAGTGGCTGTATACTCGTGGCCATATGAGAACATTTCGAGCGGGGTGAACTTACTCTCCCCACCCTCAGCCATACCAGGGCGTTTGAGAGCGAATACGAATCTCACATTTCTGGAAATCAATATATACAGACGTGAATATTGCAGACTATTCTGTGAAACTCTCAGTCTTAACCAAATGTATTAAAATCATATACATGTTTTAAAGAATTTTTGACGACTTGAACTAAAACCGTCTAATACTTATGAATTTTTAATATTATTTCTACTGATATCACTGATATAACAAACCTTCAGATTATTCTTACGTGGAAATCACCTACATTAGGTGTTCACACACAAAATTGTAAACGAATAGTAAAGGTTATTATATATATATATATATATATATATATATATTTACAAGCTTGTACTTTCTTGTTCTTTGTTGACAGCTTATTCAAAGATTTAGTATTCCCATAAATGTTATATTATGTACAAATCAATTCATTTATTACTTTTTCTAAATCTAGATTGTTTTGTTCCAAACTAAATCTAATCTTTTATATTTGTCAATATATATTTTTTTAAAACGATAATTTATCGAATCATCAAACTATTAATTGACATAAGTCATATGCATTTTAGTTTGATCAATACCGTCTTGTTATTGTACAAAATGAATAAATTCATGTAATTGACTTATATTAATTTTAATGAAGTAAACTATTGAACTTGTAATATTTTCTTGATTAACAATAGAAATGTATAAAACCAAAAAATTTTTTATTTGTTTTCTGGTTATTTTTAGAAGAATCACATTTTAAACTGTTCACATGTATAATTTTATTATGTCATGAAATTTTTTGATTAAGCACTTCAAAATGTTAGAATTACGATCTATGGAAATCTGAAACTATTTATTGAAAATGAGATCATGACTATATAAACATGGGTTTGATACATAAACATAATGTTTAACTATGTCATATGAATGATTTAGGGGGAATTTTTTGCGTCGAATATGTAAATACCATTTTTTTTCAGAACGGGATTTTGTGGAGATTGTAGTAATTTAAATAGTTGAATTCATGAGTTGATCTAAGCTAGACTACAACCGAAAATCTGGAAACACTGAACAGTCGTTTCATTTTGATACGGGACTCCTCAACAGCAGGAATCCATAATCCTGCATGAAGGACTGGAACCCGAGACCTTTGGTCTCGGATGAAACGGCCATCCAGTGCTTCCAGGTTTTCAACGGTGGTCGGGCTTAGGTCGATTCATGAGTCCAACTACTAAAATTAATACTAGCTTTATCTGGATAAACAATATTTCAACTAATCAGATTGTTCGATTACTTTTAAGACTTCGTTACAAAGTGACAATTAATGACCGTAATGATAAGCAATACTGGCTACTAGTCATTGCTTCATGTCAGTGATTTTAATACATTCTTAAAAAATTATGATTTCAGTATTATCAGTTGAAAAGTGGCGTATATGAGAATTACTATCACTATGTTGATAAAATAAACTACGTTGTAATGATATATATAAAAGCGATTGTAAAAGATTGATTTCAAACTTATGTTCTATGAAAACCTCATTGAATGATGTTTGTGGTTTACATCACTAAATGTCTCTGGTAAGATAACCAGCGAAAACCAGAAGACAACAAGCAGCTGTTTCGTCTTTATTTTAAATGCCTCGTCATCGTGCGCCCGTGTCCTCAAAAACTATCTCACCAAGTACTCTAAGGCGTTGCAGTGAATGTATCATCCTTAGATCACCAACTTGGCATCTAGTGGTTTACATTTCCAACTGATGTCAATCTCGGTATACTATGGTCATCATTCACATTCAGTTCGGATAGATTTTTCACTTGCAGTTCGGTCGAACTACATAAGTCAAAACTTATAGCTAAATATTTTATGGTTCCCTAAGTTAGTCATAAGTGAATACGTTCATGTTAGTAGGTATCATTATCGAGGTTTGACTTGATAATTTCAGACAAACTGAGAATTAGATCGATTGTTATTAATAGAAATACCATATTTGTAATATCTTAATGAGTACAGAAATTAAATTTTCTGAGGTTTCGTGACTCAATCCAAGGCATTTCAAAGAATAAACAAACAAATTAAAACTTGGACTAATTTAATTTGTTTATTCTCCGAAGAAGTGGCTTACACTGAGTCACGAAATGTCAGAAAATTTAATTTCTCTACTCATTGAGATATTACAAGTGTATCAATTTTATGAATAATTATTGTTAATAGAACACGATATTTTGTGAACACAAACCAAGGATTGTTAAGCCATAGTTAGTATATGACGTTAATTGTGTAAAGAGATAAAATCTGATTATATGAAGCATGTCTTACTATTAATAATAATTCAATAGATTTCAAACTTCGTTCATATTTTTTTGGTTTCAACGTGAATTTTTTAGAAAGAATGTTCTTTGTCTATACTCACAGTTTCACATCATCTCTCTCTTCTTTCTTTACTGTTATGCAAGAATCTTCCATTTATTCATACATTAAACTAGTGACTCATCGTCTCGTACACATTCTACAGACAGCATTGGCTATCAACATAAATTACGCGGTTATAGTTATTATTGTTTAAACACATAAACATAGGTGCAAGGAGGCACCAACTAGATATACGCCACATAAATCATTCGATTTTTGTGAGGGATAGGATACAGTCCGGGAGTCCAAACCAAAGTAAGTGGTTTCCTTAGGGGGCCACATCTGAAGCCTTCAACCTAAAGGTGTGATCCACTACGCAGTGGAGCATCGTAAGGAGATGCAGTCCCATGGTAGCCGGTGACCAACGATTGGTTCATACGCCATTTGTTCCTTTATGATACTGGAGCCCATGTGCACCATTGGTTTGGAATGAGGGTTTTTCTACTCCCCTAGTTGGATCCTCCATACTCACCAACCCGTTTAAAGCGCCGGACATTCACTTTTCGTCCTCTCAATTTCATAAATAACACCCCCGTCACGAGAATGCAGTGATTAAGACTTCTTTGAATTTAAAAAGAAGTATCTGGTTGAAGTATTCTGTGAATTATTGACATTATATTTTACAGAAAGACAATATAGCGGACACAAATTAAATTTGATAGTTAATTGATACATTTAGGGATCTATGAAATACGGTTTATCTCTGCTCATAATTGTTAATTGTTTATCTGAAAAATATACATTCTATTAATATTACTCTGTTTAAACTTGAAAATAAACAATTCTTTCTTTTAATTAAGTACTGAATAACGAGTATTTTTTATTGATTTTTTTTTCTGAAACCCATTTATAATTTGAGATTCTTTTTACTTACTTACTTACGCCTGTTATCCCTAATGGAGCATAGGCCGCCGATCAGCACTCTCCAACCCACTCTGTCATGGGCCTTCTTTTCTAGTTCCATCCAATTTTTGTTCATTTTTCTCATGTCTAGCTCCATTTCCCGGCGCAATGTGTTCTTTGGTCTTCCTCTCCTCCTTCGACCTTGAGGATTCCATGTGAGGACTTGTCTTGTGACGCAGTTGGGTGCTTTCCTCAATGTGTGTCCTATCAACTTCCAGCGCTTCTTCCTGATTTCTTCCTCCACTGGGATCTGATTTGTTCTCTCCCACATCAGGTTGTCGCTGATAGTGTCCGGCCAACGGATCCGAAGTATTTTGCGTAGACAACTATTAATAAACACTGGTATCTTCTGGATGATGGCTTTCGTAGTTTTCCAGGTTTCCGCCCCATACAGTAGAACTGTCTTCATATTTGTATTGAAAATTCTAACCTTGGTGTTGGTTGCCAATTGTTTTGAGTTCCAGATGTTCTTTAGTTGTAAATATGCTGCTCTTGCTTTGCCGATACGTGCCTTCACATCTGCATCAGATCCACCGTGTTCATCAATGATGCTGCCCAAATATGTAAAGGTTTTTACATCTTCCAAATCTTCTTCGTCAATTGTGATTCGATTGTTGTATGCTGTGTTGCATCGGAGAATCTTGCTTTTCCCTTTGTGTATATTGAGACCTATTGCTGCTGAGACTGCAGCTACACTGGTCGTCTTCTCCTGCATTTATTGTTGCGTTCGCGATAGAAAAGCCGGATCATCTGCGAAGTCTAGATCATCCAACTGCATCCTAGCTGTCCACGCTAACCAGAAAATTATTCAAATTTGAGATTCGTTTTGAATTAATTCAATTAATAACATGGAAAAAAAATAAATCAGTCTTCAGAATAGCTAATACCAATCCCCTTATTTGCAAGATTAACTTGCTTCTCATTTACATAAAATATCTGTATAACAATTTTTAAATAAAACATCGCAAGAATGTAGTGTGTTAAATAAATAAATAAATAAATAAATAAATAAATAAATAAATAAATAAATAAATAAATAGATAGATAGATAGATAGATAGATAGATGCATAATCAAGCTTTCTGACCAATGAATTAGGCAAATGAAAACAAATTTTGAAGAAAAAAAAACAAAATCATATGACTTGTTTTGATAAATATAAATGGTATTGAATTTAGCTGATCACAATACTTGCAAATAGTAAAATCTAAATCAAAATTAAAGCTAACCTATTTATTAAACATTAATTTTCAGAAGTTGCAAAACAATAATAAAAACCAGATGAGTAGATAATTAATAAAAGGATTTCAAACGAATCGATGTCTTGTTAACAAATGTTAGGGTTTAAACTATAATCGATTGGAAAATGTTCATAGAAAAGTGACTGATTATTTTGCATTTGATCAAATAAATCTTCTACGCTTAGTATATCATAATTTGAAGGGATACAATGAAATCAGATTGAAGGAGAGTTTTGGTTCAAGATAACTTTTGATAGAGTTTTGTTCTCTGAGCTGGATAACTCATATAGATAACTCATACCTCCTAACTACCTATAAAAAAGAAATCTATTAAAAGAACTAGAATTCTATCAGATAAAACTGATGTTTAATAGTTAAGCAGTAGTTTCGTAGAGGAAGTTTTAGTATATCATCTTTAAAACAATAATGAGTTGTAGACAATGTTGATAAAAATGAAAACTAAACTCTTTCATTTCGATACAGCTGATACAAGACTAAGACACTCAAAAGCCATATAGTTTTATATCGTATTTCTGATATCAATGAGAAAACCTAGGTTTGACTTTAGATGAGTGGATGTTATTGGGAAGTAACACTGGAACTAGGTTCTGCACTCACTGACACTCATTTGGAAGGCATGTCTGGAGTTTTAAAAGAACTGATTTTTCTTGTCCAACTCTAAGAAGCATCACTCAGTTTCACAGTCTGGGACGTTATATCCAGCCAGCTAGTACCTTAATATAGGGCAACCAATATAGAGTCACATAGACTAGTGGTTGATAGAATTAGATTAACACTAAGAGCTAGACAAATATATCGGTTACCATTTAGTGATCAGTTATTAGAAACCTAAATTTCTTTATCATACCCGATAGATTACTTTTATACATGATTTTGACCGTTAAAACAAAAATTCGTCTCATTAGACACTTTTCACATACTTTAATGATTTGTACAACTACTGATTTCATCGAGTTGTTTCACAAAAAGCCTAATTTGACAGGCTTCACTAATCAAGCCTTTAGAAATAGAATATTTGAGGGCTAACGATTATTCTGGCTAACAAGTACTACTGATAATTTGTTCCAAACATTTTCATCAAACAAGTAACACGATACGGCTATAAATCATATTTCAACTTTATCTCAACTATCAAAGGAGATAAAGACCAGGGAGCATTTTAAAGTTGCTTCATCCCCTTAGTTATAGACTCTTCAACAGTCTCACCCATAATCCCACCTCAGATCAAACTACAAGCTCTCAGGTTTCATAGAGAGCAAGTTATATTCAGACCATTCAGATAGATTGTAACAATGTACTTCAAATTAAAAGAAAACTTTGGAATGATAGGTATTTTGAATTTTTAAATTAAAATGGTGTATAAACAGATATATACTATTGAATTATTAAATTTTCATTAGAACATATTTATACAGATTAATAAAATTTACATTTTGTCTTCTACAGTCTGTCTTCCAATTATGATAAGACATGACGTTACCTTCATTCAGAAACACTTTAATCTATATACTTAATATAATGTTTACACTATTTTGTAAGATAGAAGATAATATTCTAGCTAATATGGTGCAAAGCGATTTTTTTAAATAATAAACAGATTAATACATTTTCGTGTTTAATTATTATTAAAATGATTGATATATTTCTTCATCTGATTTCAAAATAAGCAAAATGTATAAAAAAACTTATTTTTTGATTGATTGTATAGAATTTTAATAAAAATTACATGACAAATAATGAGATATTGTTTATTTGTATCTTTCCATTGTTATTTAGAACTGCAACTGATCGGTTTCTTGTTGGCATATATGAATCTTGTGCGGACTGCATCGACATTTCCTTAGGTCACAAGCTTTATGAGCAAAGATAGATAGTGGTTAGTAGTGGAATTCAGGACGCGCGTTTAGTCCCATGTTGAACTCGTCAGCTGGATGTAACTGCATCTCAAAGCTGATGTTCACTCTGGGACTTGAACCCAGTACTTCTGCACAAGCAGGCGGATATCAGGACTCAGTAGATAACGCGTTAGTGTTTGAAAAGAACGGTACTCGGCTCGAGTCCCAGGCTGAACATCAACTCGGATGCAAGTACATCCAGCTGATGAGTCCCAGAAAGGACGAAACGCGCGTCCTAGATTCCACTGTTGGCTAATATCCAACTTTCCTCAAAATGAGAGATACTGTTTTCTTTTTCATTATTTTTGTAATTTATCATGTTTAATTTTAAGAATTAAGAGAAAAAAAAACAATGAATGAGTAAATTGGTATCATTAAATTAAGTTATATGATTCTATAGTAAATTGTTTATTTGTTTCAATGATTTTAAACTCTTAATGCTGAATTATTTAATCAAGTATTAAGTATCTGTTTAGTTTATTTCATCATATAACATAATGGTATGATTAACTTTAATATAGAATGAATATGATTCTATGACCTAATAGAATACATAAATATGTAAATTATAATTGAAATGAGTATAAATAATTCATTTTATTAATTTTTTTATTTACCCAGATCTTTTGAGTTAATTATGGTTTAAGCAACAAAAGTACATGTTCGCATTTCTGAGCATGTTCCAAAGAAATTGAGGCTGCGAGGAACTAGGGTTCTCAACAGTGCAATAGCTCGGCATCTACTTGACACCGGGCATACCATTGACATCCCTCGTGCTTTTAAAGTTATTAGCATACAAAGAAGTACGGCTTCTCTCCGATTTGCCGAAGCGATCGAAATAAAAACACTCAAACCGGACCTGTGTATTCAAAAACAGACAGTAATAAACTTGTTACTACCCTGGTAATCCATTTTTATTCTTTTATTTCTATTTTTTGGTTACTAGTTTTATTTATCTATTAATTTTTGGTTTATTTGTTTTATTTCGTTAATGCCTAGTTTGTGTTATATTCCTCTTAACTACCCTTTCATTCACACATTTCCGTTCACTTGATTCTCTTAAATTATGTGAACTCTCCAAATTTCTTTTCGAATATTGCGTAACCCATCTCACCAGTTTTTTTAAATTCCATTAATACTTCATTACCTCTAAAATTATCGTACGACTTATCTGTCTCTGAATTCCACTCAACTATTACCCCACCAATCCTTAATTCTAACACCAGATAACCTCTGACCTGTTCTTGCATATATATATATATATAGTTCGATAACCTTTGTCATTTCAATCCTTTACATTCATTTATGTCAATCGTTCCATATTATTTCTTATCTCAATGTAAAATTCTAATACATATTTGGTTGGCAGCTGACGAGAAACCACGAAATATAACGAATTCATATTATTCTGCATAAATGTTTGTTTTGGCTTTATTTAAATTCATAAAGGGAACTAATTGCATGAAACAAAAAATATATCTAAACTTAATATATCACATATTAAACAGTAAAGTTTGAATATAATTACTAGGTTAAATCATTTGTATGAAGTGATAAGAAAAACGTTTCCTGGAAAAGGTTCAAAATAGAAATTGGTTCAGTGGTTATTTTTAATTTATTTTTCATTTTTTCCTTATTATTATTATTATTATTATTATTCTATCATTAACCTTATTTGCACATCCATTATTTGTTTGGAATTATCCGCCTCTTTCCATTAGTATTCTTCACTATCTAATTATTTGCACAATTCTTATTACGAAATGATTTCAATGTTTTGTGATGACTACTCCATTTACCCATGTTTGACCTACTATTTCCAATATTAAACTATTGATAAAACTTATGTTATCGTATTTTATTATTCTTACTACTATCAGTACACCTGTCTTCCTACTATCAACTTGTACTTTTATCTATTATGTGTGGTGACTTATTCTATTTCATTGTGATTACTGACCCAAATTACCTTGATTGGTTTAACATTTTCGTATAAATATTACTGTATATTAGAGTAAAGCCTGATGATGATCTAATTGAAAACAATTGTTCTCTTATATATGTTGTTCTAATTTTCACAATGGGATTCTTTAATATTCAGTGGTTTCTGTTTATCAGTGAGTTTTTTTCTGTGTGGTTTAGATTATTTCAGTTAATGACTGAAAACATTGTTTTAAATGAGAAGTCTTTAAAAAAAACCAATCATTGAACTGTAATATTTGAACAACAACAAAGAAATAGTTGACTTCAACTTCTACAAATATAAATGCAGTTTGGGCGAGACTATAATTTATGGAAGAACCAATCAGATATAGGATAACAAGTAATACATTATAGCGCCATATTCATTCATACACTTGGCTTAATAGAGTTTTGGTATTATAGCTGATGTCAGTTCGTGATGAAAACTCTAAATCTATTTTTTAACCTTAACCATCAACCGTAAATCATAATTCTAACTGCTTTATAATCCTCATTTAGTCCTAATCAGTAGGTATCCACCCTCAAGGTCACGTCGGCGTCGCTCAAAGGTCGTCCATAAATTATAGTCTCACCGCAGTTTGTATTGATTCAATAGTTTCAATGTAAAAGTTGACGAAAAATAAATTTATTTTACAGAAATGTCAAATTATTGATTTAATGCGATCAGTAGCTATCTTCTAATTAAATTAAATATTTAAATAATTCGATAAGACTCGATCTGTTTTATTTTTCCGAATTCAAGAGATTTTCCATACAGATAGTTATAAAAAACAGATGTGATTTGATATTGAATACAATTAATTTAATTCAATGCCAAATAAACTGATATATTCGATCATTGAATTAATTTATTATAATTTAGTCATAACTAACTTTTCGTCAGTTTTATATAAAGCATCCAGTATCTTAAATATTTGTTTATTCATGTGAAACTAATCGGATAATTTATCTAAAAGAATATTGGAAAGTATTTTAACAATTGATTAGTTCATTTATATCCAAAAAGTACTGATCAAGCATAACCATCGGTTCATTAAATATAGAGAAATAAAGATTATTGGTCGATTGCTTTTTTGATTAAACTACTCTTAGATTGAATGATAATTGCATTTCCCATATTTAAATAAGTATTTACAACTGTATATAAATAAATGGAATGAACTTGATGTCGACTGCTTACCAGACAGTGATTAATCTTTAGACAAACTCCTGATCAATTCAAGGGTCGGAGTATTATAGAGTATTATAGATCAATACAACTACCTAAATACGAATATTATTAACTAAGAAATCGATGAGACTATAATATATGAACGAACCAATCAGGATTGAGACAGTAGGTGTTGAATTTTGGCACGAAATTCAATTATAAATATGATTAAATAACATTTTGGCATTATAGTTGATATCAGTTTGTGTTGAAAACCCTAACTATAATTCCTAACTCTAACGTACAACTATAAGTCCTAATCATAATTTGATCAACAGAGCACTAAAGAAAATACTAGATAAATTTAATATGGTGACCTCTAGTGAAATACGGACTATAGCATATATTCATTCAAAGTACTATTATTTCAATTATATACAAATACCTAAACTAATACATGTTTTCATTAGGATGAATAAAATTTGGTGATATTTTTAATAGGTTAATTAATCTAGACGAAATTGGTGAATAGTTATTTTAGAACAACATATATAAGCGAACAATATTGTTTTTGATTAGATCCTCATCAGGCTTTACTCTTATATACAGTAATATTTATTTGGATATACGAAATTATTAAGCTAATCAAGGCAGTTTCTGAGTCAATGATAACAATGAAATTGATTACAGAATAAGTGAAAAGTACAAATTGATAGTGTGATGACAGGTTTACTAGTTTTGATAAGAATAATAAAGGCCCAAATCAATGTTATCAAAACTAGTAAACCTGTCATCACACTATCTATTTGTACTTTTCACTTATTCTGTAATCGATTTCATTGTTATCACTGACTCAGAAACTGCCTTGATTAGCTTAATAATTTCGTATATCCAAATAAATATTACTGTATATAAGAGTAAAGCCTGATGAGGATCTAATCAAAAACAATATTGTTCGCTTATATATGTTCTAAATTTACAATATGGGAATATTTCAAATGGTTATTTTGCCTAAATAATAAAAATCACTTTAATATAATTATAGACAGTTAAAAGTAATTACTAGAACAATCATAATAGACATTTATATATTCTATAAATTATTTAATCTCATAATACAATTAAAACAGAATTAATCAATCTAAAGATTAAAAAAAGTACTTCATTTATCAATATTTACGATTAGTTAATTTTACCTTTTTAAAAATTTCATATTTTCTTGTTGTTTATGTATACATGTAGACATCATAATTTGTTGAAATACACGTCGATCTAATGTCCATGCTGAAGCATTGGTGACAGCTAATATTTGAAGAAAGTTAAATTAAACATTAAAAAAAGGTTTTGTATTATCTCTCAAGATGATAACTAAGCATGATTAAGTTTTATTCACAAATTCATAATACAAGACATATTTTGTATATATATATATATATATATATATATATATATATATATATATATATATATATATATATATATATATATATATATATACTTTGATATACATGTATTTAGACTTTCAGTACACTGTTTGTGTACTCCACTAATAGAAGTGGATGGAAGAATGACTTAATGATTGAAATAAACGAATTTCAATCATTTGATTGAGTTCGGAGAAACCTTCTTCTGCAATGTGCAATACCTATGGGAACAGGTATAAGTCGTATGTATCTGGAATCGCAAGTGGGATTCTCACTGATAGACGAGAAAAATTGAGAGGAGAAAGAAAAACAAGGAGTGGTCGAAGTAACAACAGGAATAGAAGAATGATAAAATTTGTAACAGACAGCTCAAAGAAAATGTGCAAATAGTGTGTTTAATGTATTTTTTCCATATTTTACAAATTCAGTATGTAGTTTTTCATAATACAATTGTTTTTCCCTGTGTGAGTTTTCGTTCGTTACACCTCTATCTACTTCAATTTGAGTAGCTGGGTATATCTAGCTGTGATAACTGAATATGTTAATCTCTGAATTGTTAAAAAAGTACAAAATACATTTTAGTGGCCCACGAATATCCGACTCCAATTGGTTCGCGTGATTATCGCTATCGACTTATACATAACGTCAGTCCTCGTATATAATCATCGACTTAACTCGCGTTAGTGATTAGTGGAATTAAATAAGTCAAATACGAGAATAGGTTTTAAACACGTATATTTCATGCAATCGTTGATCCAGACAGACGATCAGAGAAACGGAATGACATGCAATGAAGGAGGTATATGAACCAAGTCACTTTAATTAAGCGTTATCCAATATTTATTATCATATCAAATCAAAGCGAAGAGAGGCAAAGGGCTAAGAGAGGCGAAGTGAATAATTAACAAGACTAAAGTGTGACTCAAGAAGAATGAATAAATTGACCTGTCCGGAAGCTAGAATAAGCTATGTGTGCCCAACATAGGGCTAGCCACTATAACATTATTATTTCATGAAATATGATCAACTAATCCTAAAAACCAGATGTAAACCACTCTATAATTTCATACTTTGATAATTTAATAAACAAATGTTTAATTTATACTGAATAATATATTGCTATAAACTACAAATTCATTTCCACTATCTAGTGAAATTGGAAATCTGATTATAGAATTATGGAATTTTTCAAACTTCTCACCATTTATTCACATATGTACATTAAGTCACTAAATGTCAAAGTACAATTTTTCTACTCATTGGATTATAACAAAAATATTTTTTCACACTTCAGTAGAAAAAGGTTAAATGATTATTATAACCGGGAGAGCTGGTCATTGAATAGGGAGAAACTATCATATTTTATTTAATCCTAACAACATTAATTCATAGGGTAATAGATCCATAACTAAATGAATAAAGTGTAATTTATTTATAACTAAGTATTACGTGAATTAATTGTCCTTTTGACACTTATAAAATCGTTGAGAAGACAATTAAACAGACGGTGATAATTACGAAAGAAAAGATGCATAAAATTTAAAAAGGAAAATAATTGTATATCCTGGTGAAATAACTTTTTTAAAAAATGTTTAGTAACGATATTGTATCAATAGAAATCCATTTTTTGGATATACATTGAAATCTAACATAAGAAACATTAAATT
Organism: Schistosoma spindalis; assembly: GCA_946903255.1. Classification (NCBI taxonomy): domain Eukaryota; kingdom Metazoa; phylum Platyhelminthes; class Trematoda; order Strigeidida; family Schistosomatidae; genus Schistosoma; species Schistosoma spindalis. The sequence goes on from OX336416.1 coordinate 49,254,071, forward strand.
TATATTAATTAACTCTATGATTATCAGTTTATCATGGAACTTGAAATGTCTTATGTTTGATTCTATGTTATCTCTTCTATATAGGTTGAAGATAAGTTATAACTTAAAACAAATCAATCTTTTAGTGCTTTCTTGTTTTATAAGGATGTTTTTACTTAAAATTATCAAAATACTCTAAAAATTTCAGAAATATGTTGCTTAGTTTTTAACGAAGTGTAAATGAAAGCATTAATGATAGATGATCATACTATTGTCAAGTTATAGTAGATATTAGTAAACAGAAATCAAGATCAATTGATAGTCAGAATAGCAGTATAGAAGTATTTTTGTTTATCACTATGTTATACCCACCTCGAACAGATGCAGTTCGTTTACAGTTATAAAGTAGTGCTAATTCACCAAAAGCTCGACCCACTTCCATTCGTCCAAGTAATGTATTATCTTTGTATACTTCCAATATTCCATCTAATGACAAAAATATGGAGAAAGAAAAGATGAGGAAAATGAAATAAATTTATATGGATATTTGTCAAGATTTAAACGAAAAATTTGATAGAATATGAGCGTCTAATATGTAGACGATAATTAATTCTATGTAAAAAATTATATTTAAAATAATTTATGAGGTTGAAATTTAAATAATTCCAACTCTTCTCACAACAAACTGCTCTGAGATTCTTCAAGGAAAAAATATTTAGCATACTAATGTGTTATTAACGAACATTCAAGGTTCAGGGAAGTAGTTGGTGATTTTATTCGTTGCCTATAAAACCTTATATCTGCTAATGTGGAATTTTCCCGTTTTGATATTTATACAGTGTCGCATCTAGTTTGAAACACTTTATAAACACTAATTTAATAATTGCCATTGTGTCATATTATGGAACAGGTCAAACATATAGGGATCAAGGTCACAGTATAACAAGAAAATAAGTTGAACATCACTTTCCATGGTAGATTAAAGAACATATGAACGATTAAAAATTATATCCTTACATATTTTGTCGATTATGTATATCATAATACTGTGTAATCAGCTTTTATATGTATCTATGACATAGCATCTACATTACTCGGTGTTTGAAGATTTCGAGAAATCTATACGAATCCATATGAATAAATTTAACTTACTTGTACACATTATGTTTGTAAGGCGCTTTCCTTTCGCTCGACTATCAATCTATATAAACACATTCCAAAGTTGAACTTAAGATAACCCTCTTAAAAAGCTGAAGATTTATATTCTTTATTCTCGTATTTAAGTAATGAATAGTAGGGATTGATGAAATAACTAGCTTATTCATCCGCTTTACGCAATTTCCTTCAGTTTAAATACTCTTACTATATGATGATTTTTTAGATATGCACATATTTATCTGGCCCCTCAACAACACATTTCTTATCCTTTAAAAGAGTTATTGTGTATTCTTATGGACAAAATTGCTCATTCATTTGTTGAAATTAGTTATCACAAGATAAATCACTTTGAATAATTTCTTCTGTAGCCCGGAGAAAAATGTAGTTGTGCAAACGTATCCAGGTTAGTCTCATGAATGACTGACTGCTTTATTGATCGTTTTCTTAATGATGGTTGATTTCGACGCTTTGATAATTTGGAATCGATATGAATCTCATTATTTTCAGAGTTACTTATATTATCCTTGATGAATATGGATTTAATCAAATGAGATATATACTGTATAAGTGAGGATTTCACCATTTAAATTTAATTCAGAGATCTATAATTTAAAACAGATTTCAATTTAAAACTGCTGATCTACTGAATCAGTACATCTTTATGAACAGTCATCGAAATTGAAGTAAAGAGTTTGACAGAAATGCGATATCTATTACAAAAAGCATGTAATACTTTTCAAAAATGTTCGTATGTCACTTATGCATAAAGGTGGGAAATGAATTTGACTAGGGCAATAACAATGAATTTAGGAGAATAACGTGAACTCATTTTAAGCAGAGATGGATGGTGGCAAGCAACATAAATCAGGACGCGCATTTTGTCCAATTTGGGAATCTTCAGCTGGATGTATCCGTACTCCGGGACTCAAATCCAGTGTGGTGGTCGCTGTTCGATATATACCTTAAACTCCGTATACAGTTCGTCTCGGTAACCGTCACTAAATAACGCTCCAACGGTATATTAATCAGAAGGCGAATACGAAGTGTTAGTTACGTTTATTATAGGACCACACACAGATATCCAAAATTACAGATGCGTTAAGCAAGCATGAAATAGTTGTGCCGAAAGGCAAACAGGCAAGCGAGCGGGCGAGAGAGAGCAAGGGCAAGAGCGAGCGATCGAGCGAGCGAGTGATGAATATGAATAATATGGACATATATATACATAGTGAAATGAATGAATCATCGAATCAATTAAGCGGTTAATAGTAAAGCTACTAGCGTGAATAGATGCGTAGGCAGTAAAGTTTGCCGAGCATACATATTCATACAAGGATAACAATAATAAAGGTACATACAATCGCAACAGTAATAAGGATACAATAAGTTATTATAGTGCAGGTGACTTTTTCCGTTTGATAAGTTAATAAAAGGGCTTAACCGAATTAGGTGAGAGCAAACTCAATTGAACGTGAGTTGCTATACCAGTTCTGTTCTCACTAAATGCCATCGCGTTATCCACTTGTCTATTGTATTGTTTGTTTGAATCTTCCCATTGATCTTTAGGACTGCAATTGATTACTCTCTTACTGGCATATGTGCATACTGTGAGGATTGCTTCGATATCGCCTTAAGTCGCAAGCATTATGAGCAAAGATTGACGATGACTAACAGTGGAGTACGGGACGTGCGTTTCGTACCTGCTAGCCATCGTCCATCTCTGCTTATAATGCTTGTGGATTGAGTTAATATCGAAGTAATACGCACAGTATGCATATATGCCAATAAATGACTGATTAATCGCAGTCCTAAACATCAATGGGAGGATTCGGACAACCAATACAAAAATGAATGATCTCGTTTAATTTCACAGTTCCTCATCAAATCCTTATAAGCTAAACATAATAGTGATATTCGTTAAAATCACTTTACGTGATTTATATTATATTATGAAAGTTCCCATCGATGACGACTGATGAGAAGACCAATAAGTATGGAAGAACTTAAATGATCAACATTATCAATGTTTATAAGTTGAATATGTGAATATTCGGAATTATTTAAAATGAGGTAATAATGTTGTAGTTATGTAATCCATGAAACATTAAATATACTGTATAGATTAAATGAGTGAATATCAGATATTAAGTAGGAATTAATAATTAGTGTCATGAAAAGTAAAAATCCATAACAAATATTTATGAATACAGCAAAGCGAGATTGATAGCTGAGTCTTTATGGATGCGCAAATTAGGTTTAAATCTTTTCATGGTAACTGCTTCAGCAAAACGTAGTAAATTCGACATTCTTTGTTTGATGATTATCTTGAAGAAATTTGAGACATAGACACCATGACCACTGTCAAACCAAATGAGTGCAATCGCAACGCTGAAAACGTGTTTTCCTCTTAGTCTTAGCTTCTGTGAAATATGGTCGGAAATGCAGATACTAACCCTTCTTTTTGTTCCTCCGATGCACGTGCTTTGACACGTTCATGTAAGCTGATAGACTTCTAAGTCTGTACTTAGTTAATTTTATTTCATATTTCATGGGTTACATAACTACAACATTATTACCTCATTTTAAATAATTCCGAATATTCACATATTCAACTTATAAACATTGATAATGTTGATCATATAAGTTCTTCCATACTTATTGGTCTTTTCATCAGTCGTCATCGATGGGAACTTTCATAATATAATATAAATCACGTAAAGTGATTTTAACGATTAACACTATTATTTTCATACACATAATTCCCTTTATCTTAAAGAGAGCAATAACGAAGATTGATGCAGAATAATATGAATTTTATTTTATTTCCCTAGGTTCTCATCAGCTGCTTACAACCTATAAAGTCAACGTTATTACATATATTGATACACTCATAAATACAAAGGTGAATAGTGATGTGTGTATCATAATGTAGCGAAGATTCTGATAAAGTTAATAAGGTCATAAAAATTTTGTTTCGGATCAATAAATAAAGTTTGGGAGGGAAAGTTCCAGAACATTGAAATAGTAACTAGAAATCATAAAGTTAATAAACATTAGATGATTGTGTAATGAAGCGACTGAAAACGGATTAATGGCAATAAACAAAGATATGAATTGAAATCAGTCAGTTATTAATTGAAGCAAAATGTCAATGATGTAATCAAACTTCAGAAAGAATTGAAATAATAAATGACGCAATAAATAAATAAATAAAAGGATGTAATGTTACCATGGCGAAGGAAGATTTATTAAGTCTTCCTTTTGGATACATAGATCTGGTTTTAGACGTTTGATCGCTATCGCAAATTTCAGGAGATTGAAGTTTGATTGTTTATGAATCACCTTGAGAAACTTCAGTGTATCGACTTGATGTCCTGTGTGAATGAGATGTCTTGAGATGACATTGCTGAATGTTTTTAATCCACTTAACGTTAGACTTTTCGGAATATGTTTACTTTATAAAGAATTGATGAGAAATCGTGAAATAAACTAAGTCCATGTTATCTAATTTATTACCTAACACCAGAAATTCTCTCTCCTCCTCTGAAGATTATAGAATAGGATAAACTTTAAAGAAATATGTGAGTGTCCAGCAGTAGAATCCTGTACAACTGTATCATGTCATCTCCATCTACCTGGGTCCTAGCATTGATCTTTACACAGACTCAAACTTAATATCTTTCTGTTGTGACTATAAGGTAAATTGTAAAAATCAGTTCAGGACTCACATAAACCAATAACAATTCATTGTGAGTAATGGTGACTATCAACAACTCGACACTACAAAATTCTATTATTATTAATATTATTATTATTATTAAATAAATCATTTTAAAGAATTATGAGTCATTCCAATTAACAAGGAACTATTCATGAAAGTAAAAAGAAATTAGGGAAACGAAACAAAAAAATTGGTAAAACTTTTTCACTATCAATAAAACATTACCTGAAACAACATACAATGCATCGCCTGGTTCACCTTCACGTATAATAAAGCATCCATGAGGTATTTGCTTTTTATACATACAAGCTACAATTTCTTCAATTTGTGATTGTTCTAAATGCTTCAAAAATGTATTGTTACTGATAGCATCTCGAATTAAACTAGAAGACCTGTTTTGAAAAATGATGGGTTTTTCGAGTGAAAAAGACAAAAAGACAGAGAAGTGATAAGTATCATTAGAAGAACATCATTAATGGGGTCAAAAAGTTTGATCTGATTAATGTAAAATATTTTCATTTGGAAATCACTTCAAAAAATCACCTGTAAACATTATTTTTTTTGTTCAACTTCTTAAAAACCATTAATTATACTCAAATTAAATGACAATATCCTATTTCAATAGTTGAAATCACGAGTCAATTGAAGCCAGACCACCATGGGAAACCTGGAAGCTCACTGAAGACAATGGTGGACGGTGGCGCAATTTCGTGGATTGGTGGAAGTTAGACACCAACACCGTTGGATGCCGGTCAGCTTAGTGGTCTAATGGTTAAGCACTCGCGTGCGAGACTGATAGGTCATCGGTTCAAATCTCGCGAGGGGGGGCTGGATCGTGGATGCGCATTGGTGAGGAGTTCCATACTAGGACGAAACGGCCGTCCATTGCTTCCATGTTTTCCATGATGGTCTAGCTTCGACTGACTCATGATTTGAACTATTGAAATTACTAAAACCTCCGCAAAACCCCTTCTGATAATATATTATTTGTTATTATTTCGTATTAGTTATATTTTTACATAAATGCTAAATCTCATAATTGATTATTCAAATTTAACTATGAAAATATAAAATTATCAACTACATGTTCAGTGAAACTTAAAAATATAGGTCTTAATGATAGGATCATGCCTCGATCTCGGCTGCTTTTGTTCTAGTACGCGACTTCTAAGCAGTATGCACTCATGGATATATCACGGGGTATACAATCCAAGATCTTTAACCCCCGATGTGAGCCGTTAACCCTTAGATCATCTAAGTGTGTGCACGTCTAAATTCAATCGATTCGTAATATTGTACAACCACCTTCCATGGCTAGAGATATATAACCGCCTCATATCCGATATTGTTGAACTCCACTAAATTATGAACTAATGGTCTTCGATTATATCAAACCATATAAAAATGTTAACAATGTTTAGATGGAATTTGCTACTTCTTTCCTTTACAACAGAATGACCTACAATATAAATATTTTTATAAAAATTTAAGCATAGATCGACTGAAGGCAGGCATTTCATACTGATTAACGATGTTATTCATATAATTTTTTGTTACCAACTAAGTCTCTACAAAGACATATAACCTGTAAATACTCTTTGAGTGTATCTAACACACTTATCTGGTCAAAATAGTCAAGTATCCTAGGGATATATACAATACCAATTCCTATAATCTTAGGTATCATATAATTTAATGAACCATGCAGAAAAACTGAAGTGTTTTCTTTTATATTAGACTGTAACTACAGAAATCTGTATTTTTCTTTTGAAAAATATGTTTGACAATAATTTACACCTATGCATGATAATTAGTTTAGGGAACTGCATTTTATTAAAATCAAAAAAACAATAAATGTTAATGTTGCGTTCTATTATATAGACTGGTTCTGTTTAAAAGTATCGATCAGTTAAATTTGGGCTCAAGTCATATTAATGAATTCAATATTGTGACATAACAAGTAAACTAGCCAAAACACTACCAAATATTTATGAAATTGAAATCTTACACACAACCACTGATAACAAAGAGATCATCTTATAATTTAACTTATGGTGTATCAGGTTTTAAGAACTTTTAATATCCATGATATATAACCTCGTTATACAAGTTAAAAAGGAAATGGGATCACCTGAAATTTACTAGTTATGTTTTCTATTTTTAAAATTCTTATAAATAATGTAAAACTGATTGTTGTTACCGCCTGTTTATCACGTAGAAAAATGACGAACATTATTCATTTATTAATTCATTTTGTCAATATTGCCTGTCGAAAAGTTATATGCGTTCATCTGTTTAATTTGAATTGAATTCAACAATTTCTTGAATGTGTGACTTATTAATTGGATCTGCATATCAACTGATGAGTCATAAATGAGACAAAACGCGTGTACAATATTCCATTTTTAGCCACAATCCAAATGTACTAAGCAAAATTGTCCCAAGATTATCCGTTGAGGACAGATATCAGCCAATGGAGACTGTTTAATTAAAATCCTTTATATCGGCGACAGGAAACTCGAAGCCCTAAAACATATATTTCTATATGTTACAGAGTTCCGTTAAATATTTATTAATTTCCAATATCATTTAGTTAAATTACTTATTCTTCAACCTTGAACAGAACTTTTATAAAAATATGTTTATAATGGTTCTTTTATTTTAAGTGATATGAATCTTTTCATTTGGCTGCATCATTGGCTGACATTGTTTTTTATACTTAGGTTTTTACTTATTTATTTATTTGAACACAAAAGTGCTGGAACAAAGGGGCATCAAACACAGGATGCTGGAGCCCATGTGCACCATTGGTTTGGAATCAGAGTTTTTCAACTCCCCTAGTTGGATCCTCCATATTCACCAATCCGGTCAAAGCGTCGTACATTCGCTTTTCGTCCTTTCAATTTCGTAAACAACGGTAATGCCATGAGAAGGAAAAGAGCAGGACTTTTCTGTCAGTGGCTGTATACATGTGGCCATGTGAGAGCATTTCGAGCGGGGTGAGCTGACTCTCCCCACCCTCGACTGTACCACTTATGTTACTACTACCATTGTGGTGTGCGGTAGATATAAGTAGTATATGGCAGGAATATGAAGTGGAATGGCTACCAGCAGTTAATTGAAATGAAGAGCACAAGAAAGAAATGGAGAGCAACCAGAATAACAATAGAATTGGAAAAATGATGGAGTGTGTAAAAGGACAGCTCAAGGAAAATGTGCAAATGATGTATTTAATATATGATTTTGATATTTTACAAAGGCACCGTGAGTTTGCATGAAACAACAAATTGGTATGATGCACCTGAGTTTTCATTCGCTATACTATTACTATTGCTCATCCCTTACTTTAGACATTTATTTCCAATCGTTTCTATTGAGATTAAGGTTAAGAGGTTAAGAGTAAGAGGGCAGAGGAAAAACGCTCAAAATGAAACATTTTTTATTATGAAAGTCGAAATTATTCACTCTACAATTTTACTTTGTTACAAGTTATAAATCAATAGCTTTTATATGAAGATAATATATTACTATGTCCCTTCAAATTATTATGCGATATTATAATTATAATATGCTTTTGTGTTTACGGAAAATTAAGTAAGAAATATGTACGGTAAATAACTCTACATTATTCATTTATTCAGATATTTACTTGTGAGCTTTGATAATGATTTATTAAATGTCAATAGAAACTTTTGTCTGTTCCTTTTTTCCACCAGAAAAAACCCGGCCCCATTAGAACTTACTCAAATCTAGTATTATAAAAAAATTAACAAACTGAATGACTAAAGCATAGTTTCATTTGGCGATAAACTAGATATAGTCGTAGAGGCAAAATACAATCAATTAAAATTGCCGGGTATCATTACAACTTTCAATAAAATCTAAATGATGGGTCAGATTATTTATTTTTCAAACAACATATTTTAAAAAATCTGATGGATCATAGATTGAAATCACTGGTGAAGTCACGAGGCCGATTCCCCTTAGAACAATTAATGCAACAATTAATATAGGTACATTGAATGTTCGGACAGTGTGGGAGACGGGGAGGACCAATCAAATAGCTACGGAAATGAGGAAATACAACTTGGCAGTACTCGGAATCAGTGAAACGCATTGGATTCACCAAAGCTGGACAGAAAAAATTAGATTCGGAAGATATGCTGCTGTACACTGGTGACGAAGAAGAAAATGTTCCATACACAAAGGGAGTTGTTCTGATGCTGTCCAAAGAAGCAAGTAACGCACTTATAGGATTGGAATCTCATGGATCCAGGATTACCAAAGCATTACTCAAAACAAAGGAGGGGATTACAATGAATATTATTCAAAGTTATGCACCCACCAGTGATAGCAACGACGACGATAGACAAGTTTTACGAGAACCTGCAGTCGATGTTAGCGAAGTACCCAGGAAAGGACCTGTTAATTGTGACGAGAGATCTAAACGCCAACGTAAGGATGGACAGCACCGGCTATGAATATATCATGTGACAACATAAACTGACTGGAAGAAACGAATGAAAATGAGATATTTGCAAATCTATGTGCATCCAACAAATTGGTTATCGGTGGCACGATATTCCCACACGAACGCATACTCAAAGCTAGGTACATGAATCTCACCGGATCACACCACGGAGAACCAACTAAATCACATTTGTGTCAATAAAAAATTCAGAAGGACAGTAGAAAACTAAGAGAGGAGCCAACAAAGCTTCAGATCACCACCAACTAGTAGTTGCCAAGACGAAACTGAAGCTAATGAAACACTGAACAGCTGGAGAAATAGCAGTACAAACGTTCAATACAACCTTCCTTCGAGATACTGAAAAACTCAACGAATTCAAGATAACTCTCAACAACAGGTTCCAAGCCTTACAGGATCTACTGAAAGAAGAAACTACTATAGAGAATGACTGGAAAGGGATCAAGGAGACATTAACTTCGACGTGTCAGGTGTTGGGTTGCAAGAAGCATCATCATAAGGAATGGATCTCTATCGAAACCCTGCACAAAATTCACTTCTTGTGATTCATAAGAAAAATAACATCAGTGATTTAGAATAAGTGAATAATATATGCAGTTATTTCATAACATTTGTAATATCATATTGCTGACTAAACTATTTATTAATATATCATTCAAGTAAATATGTGAACAATTTATGATATTATAAACCTCGTTTACGTTTCTCTTTACTCATTGTAAAAACAACTTTTATCGAACAAACAATATTTTAGGCAGGTAGTTTGAAATGCTAATTAACATCAACTTTAAAATTACCAGAAGAAAGTCAACTAAGAAAACTATAATATTGTTTTGCTTTGATTTCACACTCTTCATTCAGTAGTACACATATTCAACCATATCTTCATAATACACTTTTTTTTTAAAAATCATTTTATCTAAGCAAAATTACACTTTTGTTTTGATTAAATATTGTCATGATTACTTGGTCAATATCATGTGAATATCACGTGGACAGGAAACATATAAATTCGGCTTGATTTTAATGGTGAAATGTATTTTGCATTTTTACAATCAAATGTAATGTAGAATAACTAATCTAACCAATCTTTCAATAATAAAATTTTTTAAACATTGAGAAGATATTACCGTAAAATCTGCTTAAATTTATGATAAGGATTTATCTATTAGCTAAATGGCACATAATTATATCATCAATACAGTTGACTTGCTTTTCTGTGTTATTAACATTATACACTATCAAGATAATGTTATAAAAAAGGTGACCGTTATCTACAGACAAGTGAATAATCATTCACACACAGCTTGCCTGTTAAGGTATGTAAATTAAACGTAGTCTTGTTTGATTCAAACATAAGAGTGAAAGATATTTTGTGAATAGTTTAAATATATCTATATCCGTTTTAAACTTAAGATGTGAAAAGAATAGTTAAATATAGTTATATTTAATTATGATTTTGCTTTATTCCTGATTAGTTTACACAGAAAACTTAGTGACATTTTATTTGTGAACAGATCACGTTCATATTGAGTGATCTTGCATATATTTGAGGTTTCGAAAAAAGATTTTTTAAAAACAAAGTATCTAATTTAGAAACAATAATGAATGAGAAGAAAACGGTTACAAGTTAATAACCAGTAACAGCTATCTTGAAATTGTTTAAACTGCTGAAGATAGTCAACAACAATCTCAGTCTTCAATAAGTGTATTTTATCCAGTATTTTTGAATGTTTTTTTTTGTTCATTTAGTGGATGAATGCTATATATTAGAGTGTAGTTTTCACTAATGACTTCATTTCAAGCCAAACCTTTTAAATTATTTATGTTTTCTATCCGTCGTGTTGGGTTACGCTATATTGGCAAGTTCATAGAAAACAGCTGGCGATAGCTCCAAATGATTACAATTGAAATATTTTTTATCCAGCGCATACACACTGTAAAAACGAAAATACAGTTGAGTGCTGAATACAGCATACTTATTAAACATTGAAAACTTCAGCTTGATTAAACACAGAAATAAATTAAACAATAAATCATTCACTGAAATAATGTTGTGTCGAAATAATAAGTGTTCATAGAAATCAGTCCAGTTGTATCAACATACTAAATTAAAATTATTATCAGAATACAAAGCTAGTGGTTACAAAAACTTATGAACTCGTTTATATACAAACGAGTTAATATAGAAAAAAAGAAAGAATTTGAGTTAAAGCCGAACTTTTGTCTTTCATATCTAAGCAATCATTATAAAGAACGATGATTTATTAATAGCTTAGTTAGATTTATTTATGGTATACATCTTAAAAGGATCCCTATAGTTTAAAAATCTCTGGTTGTATTATTTAACTTTCATAATACTTATATTTGTTATCTGTGCTTTTCACGTCTTGCGAAAAAAAAGTATTCAAGTTGAATTTCACCCAATTCTATTTCAGTTTGTGGATCTTATGAAAGTTTACATAGCGTTTGAGTTTATTGTGAAATTAAAATTCAGTGTAAAGAGAAATAGTTATACAATTAAACAAACATTACACTGTTTGGGTTTTACATTTAAAATCTATAAGCACATAAACTGTCTTCTAGAATATAATAATATACATTCATAAATTCTAGTATATTTGTTTTCTCTTAAAACCGTTCTGATTACAAGATTAGCCAGAAGATATTATTTAAACTACCGGGTTGAATAGCACGGGCACCAATCTTAAAATGAGAGATAATACACTGTAAAATTCACTTTCTTAATGTGTTAAGGACTATCCAACTTAGCTTTAGGTTTTAAAGTTTATCATAAAATCAAACTGAGTTCAATATAAAGTAGTTTAATTATAATAATGCATATCTCAAGTTACTAGATTCATCAATCAACTGTCATATTCTTATTGAAAATATTGATTTACATTCAACCTTCAATATTTACTCAAGTTTGTGTTATGACAAAATAGAAATATTTAGAAGTAGCGCTTCAAAATAAAATGTTAGATTCTGTAAGTGACTTTCAACTGACCTACCTACATTTTACATATATGTATCGGTACTTAAAAAAAGATTTTGGATAAAATATGTGAACCATTTTCATGAACATCACTACAGTCGATCGTTAGATAGCATTTTTGCTTTCTAAACGTTGATTATTTTATTTATACTTAAGTTCTAAGAAATGATCCATACTTTTGCTTGATTGATTGTTCTAAGATTTAATCTATTGTCCGTAACTTATGAATTTCAACTAGTAGTTCACGTACACTGAAATGTATTCTTTCAAATGAAATCGATATTTAGACAGGTGCTTTCTATCAGAAATTTTAATCTAAGAATTCAGGTTGACATTATATAAACGTTAATACTGATTTATACAAGATATTAAAATCCATTCATGACAGATTGCATCTAAAACAAGTTTTCATGCATCAATTAAAATGAGATTATGTAAATATCTGGTTTGAAAGTATTTAAATATATGTAGATTAATAGTTTAATACTATTACATCTATACTTATTTTTAGAAATCGTTTAGAACTAATCAAGTGATTAAAAGGAAATTAGCGGAAATCCGAATACATAAATGGAGGTGAATGTCTGAGTTGTTGTTTTTCTAAAACTAACCTCAATAAAGAGAAATAATTCAATTAACTCTGAACAAAATTCGAAATTGACTTATATGCATAATTAAACATTAAAAAGGTACTTTTAAAAAACTATCAGTGAAAATCCAACAAAGAAATGAAAATAATCATGATTAAAGTCAGTTAGTCAGCTATATGGAACCAGATATCCATCGGTTCAATGTGCCACACCTCATTAGCACAACAACATGAACAACAAATTCATAGAAGTAGTCACTTCAATAGTATATATATATATATATATAAAGATATAATACAATTCACTAATACCTTCATTCTTTGTCGGAGGTTAGATTATGTCGTTCTCTATGGCTTTTCTTTAGCATCAGTTCAGTAAAACAATCTATAATAAACCTAATATGTAGCTAAAACTGTTTTATTTCTCTTAATTGTCTATCAAAATGAAAAAAGATTATATTGGTTAAATATTTTACTACTATTCAAAGCTAATCATATACATAATCATCAGTGTACACAAATGAGACCATTTGATTATAATATATGAAATTCTCTCCACAGAAGCATTTCAAATTACTGTATTTAAATTTATAAACTAATTATCGGTAATTTGTCCTGAGGGAAATTATTTGTTATGCACTGAACTTTTATTTAACACGGTATTGTTTTTATAATTTTTTATTTAATTAATGACAACTAATGACCTAACAACGATGATATAATTCTACATTTGAATTTGAACATATGTATATTGTTGTATTTAGCTTCCATGACCTTATAATTATACTAATCACTCAATATGTATGCACTTGAATGACAGTTAACATAAATGTCATTACTATGCTAAATTTTCCAAATTTTTAAATTAGTCACACTTTGATTTAGAATTTAACATTATTTAAATATATACATAATACCAATTGACCAATATTCTCTTTGTGTTGATTGAATAGTCAGCTTGAATTAGTGATAAACACTGATTATCATTCTTTTTCTCTATTATCATAAAGAAAAAAAGTACTCCTATTTATAGTCACTTACTCATTTACTCAGCCATAAAAATCTGGGGCAAAAATTTTCAATGTCCTTGGAAAACAAAAATAAATCGAACACTGAGGAAATAATCAAGTTATATATTACCTTTATAGTAAATCTCTCGAACCACTGAATAAAAAATTTTGGAAAGAGGAAGTAATGGAAAAATAGGTCTTACATAAATCTTTCTAAAAATCTGTTTTCATTTCATACAAGAGAAGGAAAGAAAAAGGTCAGTTATATACATATATATATATATATATATATATATATATACCATACTATTGACATTAATTATGAAGATTAATTCAGATCCATTATTTTAGATAGGGCAAGATCAGCCTCATCAATGAGAATGCAACATTCCTTCATTTTAATATGAATGATACGTATTGTTTTGACTCTATTTCATGCATAATTTTGCTTTGCGTCATTTCACTTCCTTATAGTTACGATTGAAATCTCTCAGCAACACCTAGTTTTCCATGAGCTTAACTCGCTTCTTTTAGTTGGTTTCACTGTAGTAATTTGGAACGTTGTCCCATTGAGTTATATAGTATGTCATTTAACTCCTTTCATTTAGTCTACCTCTTTATCATCTTAATCTGTGTTGACTGTGGTGAAAAATATGTAATGAGTGAAGCATCATTCATTACGACCTTTTACAAGAACCTAGAGAAATTATATTAAAGCCAGTTCTGGTGATTACACCATTAATATTAACTTCGGTGATTCATATGAGTTATTTTTCCTCATGAAATGATAACAATCAAGGAACAAATTTTTCATCTGAAGTTGTGACTGGTGGAATTCAACCACTTCTAATGCGAGACAGTTACTCAGCAACACTGAATGATGTTGAAGAAATAGGGTTTTCAAACATTTAAAATAATTAGTCATATTCAATGATATAAAATATTTGAAATAAAATGGAAAGGAAACGAAGACCAAAACAAAATATAACACAGTTATTCAGTAATCCAGATTATTACGTTTCATGTCAGCACAGTAAGTGTAAATCAATCACAGAAAAATGTTCTGAATGCACATGGATTGAAGAGTTAATATAACAAGGGATTTAGTGACATCAGTCCTAGTTAGAATTACTCCTTACTGAACACCAATACTACCAAATATCATCACGTCTATTAATTGTAAGCAAATACGTTAACAAACATAAACTTGAAGCAATATTGTTTCTATTAAATACAACTGCATAGCTTGAAAAATGTTCGGCACTAAATTATTTACTGTCTTTATGTGATTACAAACTTAATAAACAGTTAGGAAGTTCATGATTATTTTATATAATCTGGATAACAATGGTAATCAACATCTCTCAACAGAAAGAAAAATTTGTATCAAAGTATACACACAGTTTTCTGTTAGATAAACCCTACTGAAGTTGTACAAATAGACAATTTTATTTAGATGTAAGCTGATATCTGCACACCTAGATCAAGGTCATTTTCTAAGCCTACTGAGATTCCGATCAATTGACAATCTCATTTATATTAAAAACCTGCAGATTATTTGTGATGATATAAAAGGTAGTCATGTCCTTAAAATAACCTGGTTGTCAACCATATAGTCTTAAGTTCAAACACAATTAATCTGCAGTCATGCTGTTAAAGTACAACTGAAGGATTTAGTTTGCTAGGGGGACTACGTTTACTCACGTGAAAAAGAAACACAAATAAAGAAAATTATCAGCAGTATTTTTAAATTAACCACATAGTCGTTTGTTGACAAAAAAATTGAAGGTTTTCGTTAAAAACTTTCGGTAGTTATTTTAATTTAGTTTAAGACTACTCACCAATGAGCACTCATTACTCCATATGGGACATAAAGATCAACCATGACTTAAAGTTTGTCGAATCGTATGATTCTTTTATAATACATGGTTAGAATTCCATGGTTCATATCTTAAACTTCAGTTTGTTTAAGATATAATGAGACCATTATTCGACGCCATAAATAGATAATCAGTTAAATTACATCGATCATGACTTCTGATACCAAACCCTAACCTTTCTTCTTTTGCCCTAATAAGTAATTCAACATATTGATAGTATCATTGATAGTATCAAAAATATTTTTTCACCATAATCTTAGTGTTTTTTATTGTTAATCGTATCAATACTAAACACTTTTCTGATTGGCTAAGTTGCTCAACGTTGTCGGTATAGCATAGTTTTACTATATATTTATTATACAAGGTAATGTAGAGCTTTAGGTTTTCTTTTTGTTCACAAGGCTTTTAATATACTTCTGTCTTATTATGAAAAATTATAGACAAAGCAAAAGATGGAATGGTACCAGATGGTTTGTATTTGATAAAGTTACACCGTAAGTTTATTAGAAAAAAATTTTCATGAATATCCACAATTATAAACATAATGATGTCACAAGTAACAATCTTTAAAGTCTTACGCAACACAGCCTAGTTTTCTCTCTAAAATTAGAGATAAAATAACGATAAACAGTATAGGAGAACAGGCATGAGCAGTAGATGTATACATCGTAAAATTAAAGATTGAGTATGCCAAAAGTAGCCAAATGATAGAAAATACGTTATTCCAAAGTAAAACATAAGGGGACCAGAAGAAACCATAATAAAAACTTACACATGAAACAATTGATATATGACAGAATCCTCAATGGTACAAGTGACACTTAACCTTATCCGGGTATTTAGGTAAATTAATTATTACAGGCCAAGGTAAACAGTTTGACATTTAAGGAGATAGCATGTGAGACCATTCTAAAGTAATCAGAAGAGGACAAAACTGCCATATACGTAAGAAGTGTTCTTAATATGAAAGAGCAAATCATGCAATAAGGGAAAAAGGAAGAAGAACTTATAGTGGGACACTAATATTGATGAATGCACAGTAAACTGTTGTCTTCCGGATAAAAGATATATACAGGCAACTAAATATCCAGTATTTTGTGTTTACATCAAATTAATGTATCAGTAGACGTCTTGGAGCAAAAACCGACTTTGGGAGTATATACTGTAGTAAGCCCATTGAACTATTTTATGATTTGTCTTCTTGATGTAATTTAGACATTTAATCCACTGTGTACAGTCGATTAACATATATATATATATATATATATATATATATATATATATATGGATTTTTAATACTCACTCGTTTTCCTTGTGTGTTTACTTCCTGCATGTTTGAGGATTTTACTAATCTTTAACAATAAACTATCTCTACGACTGGTGTTCAGTCTTTTGAATAATCTCGAATAAGTTCATAATAATACTAGGAGATTTAGCCTACGTAAATACACAGTTAACAGGATACTATTTATTGGAGCCAGATATAGAAAAATTGACCTCTACAATACACATGTTATGTATATACATGACATCGGAATATTCGCAAGTTCAGTAGTGATCACAATGCCATGAAGAAGAGAAGTTCGCTTATTTCTAACGAATAATGAGACCCTTATCTCTTTCTACCCTCTTTCGAAATGAGTCATACAAAACAATGTGGAACTTTAATTACCGAAACCCGTTTACTACTCATATCAAGTAAATTGAACATGCACGAGACATTTGCTCATGAATTATTCGATTATTTAGAAGTGAAAAGAAAGACGGAAAATGTCTTTATTTCAATCTCTTATAACATATACTTGCTATGTATCTATGCCCTATACTGTTACACACATGAATGTATCCAGAAAGCTTCCCGAATAGGTAAAATCTAAGTGCATATTGTGCTTATGTAAAATGATCATCTTAAATAACGTGTAGTTTCCTTCTCCAAGTACTTTCATTTCGAATTCTTACAGAAAATCACAAATTGTGTTTATGTAAACCAGTTGTTTTAAGTAAAGTGTGATTTGTTTCTCCAAGTACAATAATTACAAAAGCTTTTATTTGAACTTTTGTTCCCTTGATAAACCAATCAAATGTCCAACTTAATTGTCAGTGTCTCATTCACTTAATTTGACGATAAATAAATATCATCCAATGACGATATATAGTCCAATATACTTGACTAACTAAACAAGTATCCAGAATTAATAAGCATCTAACTAATCACTAATTCAAAGTATATACAAATTATTTGTTTGTTTGTTTTTATTTCAATCTCCACATCTATGTAAAATACAATGTTGACATCAATAAAAGTTTCTTGTTTTGTTTTTTTATACAAAAAATCAATTTTTCATAATAAACTTGTAGTACTCTTCAAAGCATATGAAATCTATGTGAAATTCACTTTAAATTAATGTTTACAATATTACAAAGATTTCTATTTATTAATTTCTAAATAAATCAATACTGTTTATTTATTTGTTTGTTTGTTTATTAATCTAATGTAAAAAAAGGAAGTATTATAGCAAACAATTCAGACCATTCTACAATTAAATGAAATAATTTATTCATTATATTTAGCATATTATGAAGAAACTAACGAAATATAATTGTATTTAATTATTGATTATATAATTGAAATCAAGTATTATGTTAATTGAATTAATATAATCTATATATTATTGTTTTATTTGTTTATTCTTCATTACAAGCAAAAATTATTCTTAATTACTATATCGTAAAGTTAGACATTACCAACGTTGGATACCGGCTCAGTGGTTCAGAGGTTAGGAGTTCTTGCGCGAGACCGATAGGTCCTGGGTTTGAATCTTGCGAGGCAGAATCATGGATGATCACTGCTGAGGAGTCCCACAATAAGACAAAACGGCTGTCCAGTACTATTAAAATTATTCTGATCTTATTTTTTATAGAAATACAGTTTTAGTGGTATTATTATGGGGTAGATACCAAGCAATGCTGAAATTGTGTTATTACTCTATCAGAAATTATAATTATTAAATATTTAAATTATTGTATCTTTGTATTTTTCTAGTTATCGGTTTTATATTTGATGCATAAACTATCGTTTTGTGCTTTACCTTTCTCGTGTTATTGTGAATTAATTTTAGAATTTAACATTAAGTTTTCTTCCACTTATGGTGTAGTTATATCTACATTTGTGATTTCTTATTTATTTTGATGTGTAGTCAAGAATTTACTCAAGTACTGTATGAGTTGAGTTTTATAATTGAATTGTACAATTATTTACCAGCTATGTCGTGTTCTGGTTATTGAATGAATGAGGGTAAGAGAACTGTATTGTGGACCAATAGTTGTTAAAAGGTTATTGGTCCTATATATAGGCGATATAGATGAAAGAATTGATACTTGAACTAGATCATACAACTACTCATATATATTTAAGACAGGCTGCAACACAATACAAAAAATTTATTCATTCTTGACGTGACATCAATCAGTCAAAAATCTGCTATAAAAAAAACTGAAGAATTTACATTTACGTGTTATTTTTCATCGACAGCCAGCATAGCAGCAGTCTCTGCATCAGTAGGCCTCAACATACACAAAGGGAAAACCAAGGTCCTCAAACACAACACGGAGAACAGCAATCCAATCACTCTTGATGGCGAAACTCTGGAAGACGTGGAATCCTTCACATACCTGGGAAGCATCGTCGATAAACAAGGAGGTTCAGATGCAGACGTCAAGGCAAGGATTGGCAAAGCTAGAGCGGCATTCCTTCAACTGAAGAACATATGGAACTCAAAACAACTTTCAACCAATATCAAAGTCAGAATCTTCAATACCAACATCAAGCCAGTTCTATTGTACGGAGCTGAAACTTGGAGAACTACAACAACCACCATCAAGAAGGTACAGGTATTTATTAATAGCTGTCTACGCATGATACTCAACATCCATTGGCCGGATACCATCAGCAACAGCCTTTTGTGGGAGAGAACCAACCAGCTTCCAGCTGAAGAGGAAATTAGGAAAAGACGATGGAAATGGATAGGACATACATTGAGGAAATCATCAAACTGCATTACGAGACAAGCGCTAACTTGGAATCCTGAAGGGAAGCGGAAAAGAGGAAGGCCAAAGAACACATTACGTCGGGAAATAGAAGCAGATATGAAAAGGATGAATAAGAACTGGAAAGAGCTTGAAAGGATTGCCCAGTACAGGGTTGGATGGAGAATGCTGGTGAGCGGCCTATGCTCCTTCACGAGGAGTAACAGGCGTAAGTAAGTAAGTAAGTTATTTTTCATCAGAAATAGGTAGTCTTAACTTGGTATCTGCAATTACTTATTACAGTATGTGCTACTTATGTGTACAAATACGATTCAACTAAGTTCTCCATGAATTTCATGTATTAGTCTTTTCGACTACGATAAAAAGCTCTCACCTAAACAAAAATGACAGTTCAGGCCATAAATTAAGTTTTTTTCTGTTTTGGTTACAACTACAAACAGTAGTTGCTACAGAGAAGAGCTTAAGTCAATAATATTTTTTTTTCGTAATTTTCATACGAGATTTCTGAAAATGTATATTTTCCAAGTTAATTTAAGAGATTCAGAATATAACTTAAGCTAGCAATGTTATAATTATTGGGCATCATGATAATATTAAACATCAAATTTAAATCATATTTATTTGAGTTTCTTAAAGTGAAATAAAACTCCAATACAACGACAAGATGAAATGTTGGAATTTCGAACTTTCCGAAGTATTTTCGAAAATATATTTAGTAAATAAATTAATTTGACCCAATATAATCAATTTGATAAACAATTAGGTAATTATTTTGGCCGTCTATCAACTTATCTATCTATCAAAAACATTTAATTTGAACAATGAGCATTTATCATGGATTTTAAGATGTCAATATTTTACGGTATAAATATTGGTTATCCGTATAGGATTAGTTAAGGAATACGAGACAAATCAGGATTCATTCAGCAAATGATATTTTATAAACAACAGACCTGTTGATGACCATCATTCTGTATCTAACTACTTGTTTAAATGAACTGTCTTTAGATACATAAATAAATAAATTAGTGAAAAAGTACTATTGAGGAGTGCATCTAAAGTAATAACGTTTCATCGTAGGCTACAAGCAGCAAGTGTTGTACGACAGTTTAACTATGAAGATTACTTCTTGTTATCATCGGAATAAATATTAAGCAAAGTTGAACTTTCGGGAACAGTCCAGCCAGGAGTTACTGTTTATATTTTTATTAAATACATAAACTGTTGTATTTTTATGTTCTCCAACGTGTAAGCTTTTGTTTGACTCATAAACTATTATTATTTGTTTTACCTCTTCCAAGTTCTTGCTAGTTTATTACGGACCTATTATTCTATCCTCGTCCACTTATAGTATAGTTAATGCTCATATTGTAATTCTTTAATTATGTTTGGTGTGTAATCAGTATTTTACCCTATATTACTGAATAACTCATAAATTAAAGCTGTATAATTAGAAGTTCCCTGGTTACTGTGTTGTGTTCTATTCTGGTCGTCAAGCGAGCGTGTGGGTGAGCATGGGAATCTACATTCTGGACCGATAGTCATTGTAATATGCTTATCTATGATCTTACTTTTATTGTCACCGATTAAATGAACGTCGATGATATTAGACAGACAAGTTATGTGAACTAATTCGTACTCGAAATAGGTCAATACAATTCTTTTCTATCTTATGGTCTGATCACACAGGCCCCAAAAATGAATAAGCAAAAATATTTGGTTTATTTTAACCACCACATCAGTTCTACAATGTATCTCTTCAGTAGATCGACAGATTGCTGATAAACTAGGAAATGTGACGCTAATATTAAAGCTTCTTACATAAAAATATCTGATTCAATCAGCAGTACATGAAATTGCATTTGGTTTATAATGTAATTAACATAGTCATTTATTTAAGTTATCTGTGAGAATTAATTCCGTTTGACTAACAGCTTGCATTACGAAATAAACAGTATTTGCAGTATAATTTCACTTGTATCTGCAGTTGAAATCATCAGTCAGTCAACCACTGAAATAAACTACCATGATCATACATTTCTGCACTAAAATATTTGCAACACCGATCTCAATAAAGTGAACAAAACAACCTTCCCTAGTCTTCTGACTAGATAGAGAAGTCCAGTTTCATCATGAAATCAGTGTTGATGATGACCCAATAGAATCGAAAATACATTTAAGGTTAATCAGTAAAATATCAGTAATTATAATTCACGAAGTGAGTGATTGTCACTAAACTCCACTGAAAGTTCATAAAGTAATATACCTAAAATACGTTGAAAGTTGACCTCATTGGGTAAAACGAAGCATTTGTATTGTTGTTTCACTGACAAACTAAAAACTTAATGAAGCATTATTGTTCATGTTGAATATCATATGATCTAATGAAGGATGTTTCCTAACAGGAAATAACATGTTCACGCTTCCACTTATTTGCATAGTAGTAATAATAATAATAAGTAGTGAAAGGACATGAATGAACCCATTTAGTTAATAATTTCATACTTGAAAAGCTGTATTATTAAGATTGTTTGTAGCGTATGTTGTATATAATAAATATATATGTATGGATAAATGTGGTTGAGTGGCTGAGTATGTAGGTGGTTGATTGTTAACCTTTACTTTAAAAATGATTGATGTGTAGCAAAAAGTCCCTTGTGTCTAAGCAGATGTGTTTTTTGAACGGGATGAATTTTCAACATGGTGGCATGGCAAATATTTCTTCTTTACATGATTTAATGAGTTTTACCTTAATCTAATTGATAGTCACGTTTTCTTGCTTGGATTTCTTACAGATACAATAACCGGTTGTTTTATACCTACTTTTACCTTGGTTTTGAGAATAATAAACTAGGGTTAAAGCGGGAAGGTAATATGTATGAAACAAGTGACAAATTGAATTTTTAATTAACTTATCAATTATCATAACATAAACGTATTTTTTAACAGTCATGATATATTATTATGGGAAATATTAAACTGTCTTGAAATTATTCTCCAATACAAAGGTTGAACATTTCTAACGTTTAATTATTGTTTAATCAATATGAAATAGGAAGTAGTTTTTTTTTCTAGTGAAATAATCTAATAATAAGTTGATTAGTAAGTAGGCTTACAAATAGATACAATGGAAACAGGTGAGAAATAAAAATACTTACAATAACCTGTTATATTGTAGGCAGGGTGTATGAAACTGATCAATAATTCACTAAAACTTTATTTCAGTATAGTAAACAGCTTAAAGTGCTCTTGTTTTTATCGGATTAAGGTAATTTCACTTTAAACCACTTAGTTGAAAGACACGAAAAACATGTGAGCTTTCCTAGCGAATTACTGCAAATCATATGTGATTCAAATCAACAATTAACAATCAATAGACGAAATCCCTTATTCTAATAAATTATATAAAATTTTGGAATTTTAGTTCAAATAACGGATAATATTATGCTTCAAGTCATTTATTATCCTCACTATGAATGAATTGAAATTGTCGTCGAAAAATCGATAGACAGTTGATAGATCTTTCTACGTTAACAAGAAACCTTTTGTTAGCTCGTGAAAAATAGGTGTAAAATTTACATTTCAACTGTTGTAACTAATCAGAGTCAATACATTTACAAATGAAATATAACCATATCGTCAGCTGATTGAAATTAATGATTCAAAGTAGGAATGGTTTACGAAAAACTAATTTGAGTTACAATGTGATTCAAAATGACCTGATGATAGATGGGATTCGTGGTAAATTCAACCGCATATTAGGTATAATAGTGATATTTATTAAGTGGAAAATTTTTTAAAATTCCAATCGGAGAATCATCATAGCATTTAGTAGATTACCTCATTTCAAGCTGATAAATCTCATATGTAACAACAACTGTTTAATATTCAGAAGAATCGAGTGGTATTAAATCACAAAATTCAAATACACTGTCTACATTTAAAGGAAGTTCGTGTGAACTGTAAAAGTTTATAGTTACAACTATACAAGAGGGAAATTTGGATGTCTATGTTTTTGTACATCAAACTAAGTGACCAATTTAAAGATGAACAGGACGAGAGGGGGAATATAAGTACGATTTCCTAGTCACTTAGAAATGTCTAGAATTTCATGTTACTACTGATGCTTCAATCAAAACAAACAGATGGAAATCTTCGATTTTTAAAAAAACAAAACAGTTTAATATTGTTTCAATCATGCTTTCATGATGAATATTGTATCTATTACTAATTTAAAAAGTACGTAACTCGAATCCGTAATAATTAGGTCATTCTCATCAATTCATTTCAGTAACAAGATACACTGACTTCCTTTAGGACTCAAATTTCCATTAGTTAATTACTATTATTATTATGCTAACAGTAATTATTTATATTCCAACTGGCCGTAACTCACTGAAGTAAATAAGTAAAATGAATCCCATTCAAAATATTAGCACATAGTTGTAGTGGAAGAATTTATTAATTGTACTTTTTTACCATTGAAATAAACACTTGGTTAGATTATTCACTTCTTTGTACATTAAAAAATATAAACTTTTAGGTTATTTGTGAATTTGACCTTCGCAATTTGAAACTAGAATCAAATATTTCAATAGCTTTTCTTTTCTATGTATAATTACAAATAATGTATGACATTACTTTTGTTAATTGTTATGTTCATGTGATGAATTTCCTATTTCTCTCTTTTGTTTTTACTTTAACAGGAAAGAAAACTACAAAAGATTTGTTAAGTTTGTTCATTTTAAAAGACAACTAAATAGAAGAACAATCAGCCGAAAACATTAGTAATAGATTTCATTGTATTTAAGGTCAACGAAAAGTATCGTGGTTATATATATATATATATATATATATATATATATATATATATATATATATATATATATATATATATATGTGAATGATCGGTACAATTTAAGGAACTGTTCATCCTTTATGAATACATGACATAAACGTTCAGTTCTCACTAATAAATTATGGTGACATATTTGTAATATATCTTCAGAAAAACAACTTACACTAAGCCACTAGAGAGTCAGAAATTCAGTTTTATACAAATTGGAATACTACAAATATATTATCTTTTTTTTATAATTAACCATCTACCTAATGTTTGATTTATTTAAAACTGTTAAGTCAAACCTTGGTAATGATATTTACAAGTTCAGTACATACATTTCAAAAGTTCCTGAAATCATAGGGGTAGAAAGTAGTTTTAATAATATAAATTGAAAGTATGTTATATCTCAATAAAGTAAATATTTATTTGTAATACTTTCTGAATATGCAGTAGACTGGTGTTTAGAAGTACAACATTCAACTAGGAACAAAATTATGATATTCATTCGCCATAGGTGTACATTAAAACATTTTTTTAAACTCTCGTAAAGTCTCTTATACATGTTAAAATATAAAATAGGTTTTAGGAGACTGAATTGAACTCCGTGAAAAAATCGCAAAATGTTTATATCAAGTTAAATATTAACTAGAACGCAATTTAAAAATTTCATCTGTATATACAATCACAAGTAAAATGTTTTATGATCTTATCAATCATTTTTTAGGGAAAAAAACTAACAATCAATCACTCATCTACATTTATTCTTAATAACACAGATTTTAAGGTATGAAATTACTAACTAAATGGGTTCATTCATGTCCTTTCACTACTTATTATTATTATTACTACTATGCAAATAAGTGGAAGCGTGAACATGTTATTTCCTGTTAGGAAACATCCTTCATTAGATCATATGATATTCAACATGAACAATAATGCTTCATTAAGTTTTTAGTTTGTCAATGAAGCAACAATACAAATATTTTGAAATTTTTTTTTACTGATTGACTGACTAATGATATCAACTGTAGAACCATATGAAATCATACTGCAAATGTTGTTTATACTTCGTGATGTGAGTTGTTAATTAAATTAAATCCATTTCCACAAATATCTTAAATAAATGACTATGTTAAATAAATCACTAACCAATTACAATTTCATGCACTGACTGTGCATCGAGTCAAAAAATTTTGTATGTGAGAAGTACAAATGTATATGTGGTTGCCCAAATTGAGGTAGAAGTATTGAAATTTTAATATGTAACTTAGTGGCTTATTTTCAATTCCTACAATAAAATTAGGCCACTCTTAATATTAATGACCATCACCAGTTATATATACACTGAATTAGTGTCAAAATATTATTTGAAAACAGTATACATTAGTTACTAATGATTAAGGCATTAGACTTTCAATCACTTTGTCACAGTTTCAAACCACATTTTATCTACTTCGGTTTGAGCAACTGATAGTATCATTAGCTCTTATATCTACAGTGTGGCTCATACTAATATACTTAATCAATGAGTCAATTTGCTTTTTACTTTTAAGCTACATTTTAATTGGAAGCATTCAAACAATGAATAAACAAACATCCATCTTCCTTTGCCATTTCTAGTATTACATACTTTTCATAAGTTACTTGAGCCTCATTTGATTGAAGGATCAAATGATGTTATTTTTTCTTTAGTTCTAAATCATGAATCAAAAGGATATTTCATTATATTTTATAGTAATTCTCTAATAAATCACATGCTCAGTAGATATTAATAATCAGTCAAAATATTTAGTGAAAGCGAAAAAAAAGAATCACCATAATCTTTTGACATATTGTGTAATTAGCCCAGGAATTAAACACAGGACAGCATACCGATTTACATAATATAATTAACTATTAATGAATCCTTGTAAATTCGGATTTATATTATATTAATTATAAATTAAGTTAATATATAATTGTCAAACGGAATACTTTAAAGTCAATCAGTTTATAAATAAGCTATTTTTATTAAAGCCACATGATATTTAAATATACACAATTAATAGTTAATCATCACCTTTATTATATTATCTTTAGACAATAATTATTATTATGCTAAACTAATTATACAGTTTAATTAATTTGTAACTATCATATTTCTTTGATAAATTACTATGTAAGCAATAATTAGGACACTAATCTAAATAATAATAAAAAATGTGACTGTTTTCAGTGGTGACCAGTGGAGCTAATCCGTGTCGGTTAGAGACAAGTATCTACCTCAGTACAATGGAAGATAGTCGCGCAAGTTCGTAGATTGATTGAGGTTAGATATTAACACCATTGGATGCCGGTTCAATGGTCCAGTAGGTTGAGCGTTCGCGAACGAGACTGAAGACCCCAGGTTCGAATCCCGCGAGCGGGATCGTGAATGAGCACTTTTGAGGAGTCCCAAAATAGGATGAAACGGCCGTACAGTGCTTCCAGGTTTTCATTGGTGGTCTAACATCAATTGGTTCATGATCTCAATCAAAAACTTAACAATATCTATAACCCCTAAACTGATAAAATAAAAGTGTTTTCTTTTCATGTCATACTAGATTGAGATAATAGTCAAATAAAGAAAAATAAAGTCTACTATTTTTGTTTTGGTCTTATATTTGTAAATGCACACATATTATAGTGTAAGAAGTAATGAGTTAAATCATGACAGTATACCAGAAGTTCAAATAACCTGGTATGGCCGAGATTGGGGAGTATCAGTTCTCTTCGCTTGAAATGCTCACACATGGCCACGAGTATACAGACACTGACAGGGAAATCCTAATCACTGCATTCTCGTGTTGTTTACGAAATTGAAAGGACGGAAAGTGAATGTCCGGTGCTTAAACCAATTTAGTGGATACGAAGAGTCTACCTAGGGGAGTTGAAAAACCTTGATTCCAAAGCAATCATGCATATGCGCTCCAGTATCCTGATGGAAAAAATGTCGTACGAACCAATCGTTGGTCACTGGCTACCATGTTACTGCATCTCCTAACGCTGCTTCACTGCCTAGTTGATCAGACCTTTAGGTTGAAGGCTCCGGATGTGGTCCCCTAATAAAACCACCTGTTTCAGTTTGAACACTCGGGCAGTATCATAGCCCACACACAAATCAAGTAACTTGTTCGTCTCATATGTATTCGGTGCCCCTTTGTTTCAATATTTTAGTGTTCAAATAAATAAATAAATAAATAAACATCAGATAGGAATAGTTCATTATTATCTTTTATTAGTCACATCAATATTTGTTATTCTTAAATGTTTATCATTTATTTATTGTTGATGAATGTTTCCTAACAAAATAATTTGATTGTAACTTTTAATAATGAAATCACAATATCGCATATGACTTGACAATATCAAGCAGTTGTTTAGATGTTAGAGTCATTTGGAAAAGGATATCTAACTTTATATAATCAATGTTACAGTTGGTTATTATTCATCAATAAAAGATATTACCAATTCTAGTTTAAGTTGTTAAAGAAAACAAAAGTGCTAGAAAGTAAACTTTGTTTATTTCATTATTTATGACATTTTCACTAAGCCACATGTAGAAATCAAATTCACAAATATGAAATGACTAATCATTTTGACAAAGTTATATAATTGAATAAAACAGCTATCCTCTAATATATTATATATGTTTGTTGAAGTAATATCATTCAGTGTTAGAGTTTATCCTCAAATTGTTAGCTTTTATACAACTTCGTAATTCATAATGCTACAATCAGAGAATTTGATGAAAGTTTCACGCTAACAGAAACAAAAAGTGTTTAACTAAAGGACTTTTTTAATGAAAAAAGAAACAATCCACATACAGAAGAATGAAAATAAATATACTACTTAAGAACTTACCAAGTATCTTTATCATGATGTACAAGACCTGATAATTGATGTCCAGTAAAACATTCACCTGAAACACCTTG
The DNA here is from genome assembly GCA_946903255.1 of Schistosoma spindalis. Classification (NCBI taxonomy): domain Eukaryota; kingdom Metazoa; phylum Platyhelminthes; class Trematoda; order Strigeidida; family Schistosomatidae; genus Schistosoma; species Schistosoma spindalis. Next base: position 49,282,738 of record OX336416.1, read on the forward strand.
CTTCTTAGTGCGTAATTTGTCTGCAAATATTTGTTGTCCAGTGTTTTCGGGCATACCAGTTGCTTTTAATGTAGGCGTTATTCCGGTTACATTTAACGTATTTTGTTTAATTGTTTGACGTGATATATCGGATATTGGTGTAACGGGGTGAGTAGGTAGTTGTGTCATATTATTATGAAGTTTTTGGTCTAAAACTGATTTCAGTTTGTCAATATCTCTTTCTCGAGCGTTTAAAGTGATTCTTGTTTGACTCAATTCTTGTTCAAGCCATCTTATGTGATCAGTGTATCCTCGAATATCTTGTCGTAATCGTTCAATTAAGTTGAGCAGTTCTTCAGGTTCATAGCTTTTGCCATCTAAAACTAGTGTAAGTCCAGAAGTTTCAGACTGATTTGCTTTAACTGGACTATTAAAATTAACATTAATATTATTCCCAGTTCTAGAAGCAATTGGAAGCATAGATCCAAAAGTTGGCACTGTTGATGAGTGAATATAACCTACAGGATTCGATACTTCTGTCTGTGGAAGTACTGGAGTATTTTGTACAGGTTTCATTGTGACTGAACTTACTGGTTGAGCCATCAATGGTAATTCCTGAGTTTGGGGTTGCTTATTTAAATAGTTAGTGCTTTGATCGATTATACTGTCAACAAAACTTCCAATTGGTTTTTGATTTTGTCTGGGTGTTTTAAAGTTTTTTAACAAGGTTGGTTGATCAAGAGTGATGAATTGACTTGTTTCAAAATCTGTTTTTATAGTCTCAGTTGTGTGCAGAGTTGTACAGGTAGTTAATGGTGGAGAATTTCCACTTAGATTTGTTAATACTGTTGCATCCGATTTCGTACACTTCTTTGCCAAACAATGTTCACACCTATCGGAATATAAATTAGTATTATTATTTGTGTTAACCAAATCTATATTTGGTTGTAGATTGATAGTCACTAGTTGTGGTGAATAATAACGAGTGGCATCGCTGACTGACTGTGATAAATATTCCAATGTATTTGTTGGGTATGGGCTCCATCTTTTTGCTTGTATATTATCAATTTCTTGTTGGCCTAATGTGGCCCTTCTTCGTCTATCTATATTTGACAGTGTTATTGATATTCACGTAGCGATTATTGTTATTTATAACGTTGTACTAGACTAAGTTCAGAAATAGTTGTACACATATATATTTTTATAATTCCTGTGATAATATCTTCTAATTATAATATGACTGATTGACAATAGGGACAATAAGATTCATTTATCAAGATCTCATCACCATTTCTAAGAATATTGGTATATGATAAAAATAGAAAAATCCAGGTTTATAATCAATGATAATTGGCTAACTTGGTTAACATAAGTAACGCACAGATAAATTTATAATTATCTGGAAATATGGTTTGAATTTAAGCAAAAATTCAACTAGTACATTAGTGAACAAACACGTATCTGTTTATGTTTAAGCATGTACATATATACACATGATAATGATAATGATTGTAAACACACAAACAAAGAAAATGAATTCTATTTAATGTTATTGTCTCCAGGTTGTAGATTACTCGACATTTATAATAAATTGATTGATGATTAAAATCAGTTGAAAACTAATAATAACATTGTAATTACAAATAATACAACAACTAAAAAATACACCTCAAAATTTCAGTAGTTACTTTGTAGACCTAAGACAAAACAAAAAAACAAAAATACTTATCATAAAGGTTGGCAAAATATATATATATATATCGTTATAGAAAAACTAACCAACAGGTTAAATATGTCATGTGGAATGACATTCTATTGAATAATATATTCATAGTTATATTCTATCAACCAATAAACAATTTGTAGTGATCTAGACATATAAAAATTTGATAAAAATATGGAAAGATCAATAGAGAATTCAATTGAAATTTTAAATAACCAATAGAAAATAGATTTATGTTTAGTAGATATGCACTTAAACAAATTATATTATTTAATTTTAAAATTATTTTAAATATTTTTCTTTCTTTTAATAATTTAATTTAATGATTCCAGGATATTTGATTATGAATCATATCAATTCTGTTATTAGGGTACAATTTTTTTTTGTCATTTGAACTTTATGTTTCAATTAATTAAAAAGAAAAAAAGGAGAGAATTCAGCGAAGAAAATTTTCTTTGCGACAAAATCATTTACTCAAGCTGTACATTCGCATATATATATATATATAGTTACATATGGAAAATATATGTCTATAGGAGGATAGAAAAGATTGCATCATCAAAAATGGATTCGAGAATGAATAACAAATGAGGTTACGTACTGATCAAGGAGTAAGAAAGAAAATAATTTATGGGTCAGATAATAGTCCAACTGACAGATATGAAGAAATGCTACAAACAAATTTCATATTAATGGACTAAACAATAAACAAGAAAACTTGTATATATTTTATGCACTGCTGAGGTATTGGCAATCCATGAACTCAAACCTGAACTTCAAATTCTTTCGCTGAGATTTTACAAATACATTCTTCCTCTTTAATGTCTCACATTAACTTGGCGCCCAAATATTGTTAAACTATTCGTTCAAATTTAGACAAAAGTTCTTATTTATCTATTTACAGATTGTTATAAATATAACTTTTTTGTCTTTGATTGTCTTTGTGTGCGAACAGTTTGTCCATAAAATACTTATTATATAGAATGTTAACTTTGATCAGTTTATAAATTAAGTGAAAATTGAAGATCCATGATCAGAATAAATATGAATCAGATAGGGTGAAAGAAGTAATAGTGTAATTACGATTCGATTAAATGTTTAATGGAAGACTATATTGTAGACTATATTAGTAAGACGTAATAAGGAGGGATGAGAGACAATTACATTTGACTACGAAAGGTCGTATTATTATTAATATATAGTTGACGTTATAGAATAAATCTGATTACATAACCAATTAAAATCATGTTGTACTGTACAGTTGTTTCTTAAATATAAAACTCCACCAAAGAATGAATTTAGTATATTTAGACAAAGTAGTGAGCGTATTATCTCTAAATTATTAACTTGGTATTCACTGGTTTACATTTCTGACTTCAAACAATTACAATAAATTATATAATAATAGATTTTTATCTCCAGGTATTTATTTTATGCAAATGAATGTACATTTTGAGAAAATGATATTGTTATGAAGGTGATTTTCATTATTGATCGTCGATGTGCACTGCTGAGGACTCCCACAATAGGACAAAACGGCTGTCCAGTTCTTCCACGTTTTCCATGGTGGTCTAGTTTTAGTTGACTCATGATGTCAACTATTGAAATTATAATTAAACACTCAATTATTATATGGCTACTCGAAACTTTATTAATCCGAATAGATTCTGATTTTAATAAAAGAAATAAGGCTAGTCTAATACAATGAATAAATAATCCCAATACAACAATGAACAATTTCTTCTTATAATTCAATAAATTCATGTAAACTTGATGGACTAAATGACTATGCACACATCATATGAATGACCTAGATGTATTTTACAACAGAAAAAAACATATTGGATCAAAGCGCTTTCAAAATTCTCTAAACTAATCACACACATTCATTCGGATTATAATGTATGTAATATCGATATGGTGTATTCATTAATTGAGAAAATACTAGATGATTGTTAGAATAATACAAAATAGCGTGATTTACTTTCAGTAATGAAAATAGATTTGAAGTAATTACCACTATTCCATGGGTTAAGCGCTTAATCCTTATCCAGTAACCAACTATAATAGTAAACAAGAGATGAATTAATTAAGCATGAAATTAAATAATTGACAAAGAGCTCTGATAATGATTTTTAGATTGAATTAGGGACTTATTTTGGATTCAGTAAATTTAACTAATATATACTCACGGCGAGACTATAATTTATGGACGACCTTTCAGCGACGCTAGACTGACCTTGAGAGTGTCCACTTAATAACTAGGACCAAATGTGGATTATCAACCTGTCCGAGGAATTATAATCATGATTTACAGTTTATGGTTAGGGTTATATATTAGATATAGGGTTTTCATCAAGAACTGATATCAGCTATAATGTCAAAACTCTCTTTAGCCAAACGGATGAGTGAATTTCGAGCCAAAATCCGAGACCTGTTATCTTATATGTGATTGGTTCTACCATAAATTATGGTCTTACCTATACCCACTGTATAGTTGTAAAATTACGACTAATATGATAACTTTCTGGGTCGCATTGAATTTAGAATTTATATTATGTGAACTATTCTCGTAGTGGATAGTGATAATTCACAGCTGGATAAACTATAACCAGGTAGGTAAGTCATTTTAGATATATGTGTAGAAGTGTATAGAGTTGACATAATATGAAATGGTTTTAGCAAATATTTAATTAATTATGTTAAATATTGAGTTAAGCTGATTCTCGTTTAGTGTATTCTACTCCGTCTAATCGGTCAATTATATTAGTATTGTCCTTGATTCGAGAGTTAAACTCTGTGCGCAGCTACACTTATCTTATTGATGAAGTGACATTGTTAACCTTGATGATTGCATAAATAAATGTTAGTTTCATTAAAAAAATACTGCATTCTACCATCTTAATAAAAACCAGTTTGGCACTTTGCATGTAGGGTCTGCCTGACATAGTATTTGTTTCCATTCGAGTCATTTAATTAAAGGTTTCTCAACCTCTGCATTAAAGTGACAACAAAGAAATAAACTTATATTTTATTGCAAACAATCACATTTAAATCGAATTTAAAATAATAGAATAGCTTTACAGACACATTTTTGGTAATTTCATTACTTTAGGTGCGAAAAAAGGATTTATTAAAAGTACTTGATACCTTCATCAAGGTTCATTTAAACCTAAAGTTTATGATGGATTCTAAAAAGCAATAGCTATCTTAATTCTTTTTATGAGATAATGAGATGAACTATTGGCAGAAGGGGTTTAGTGGAGGTTGTAGTAATTTCAGTGATCAAGATCATGAATCAGTTGAAGCTAGACCACCATGGAAAACCTGGAAGCACTACATGGCCGTTTCGTCCTATTATGGGACTCCTCAGAAGTGCGCATCCACGACCTTGCCCCCTGCGAGATTCGAACCCAGGACCTACTGGTTTCGCGCGCGAGCACTTTACCACTAGACCACTGAGCCGGCATCCAGCGGTGTTAATGTCTAACTTCAACTAATCCACGAAATTGAGCGACACATCCACCATTGTCTTTAGTGAGTTACTATCCCACAACAAACCTGGTTAAACTCCACTGGTCACTACTTCTCACCGCTGGATGCCGGCTCAGTGGTCTAGTGGTAAAGTGCTCGCGCGCGAAACCAGTAGGTCCTGGGTTCGAATCTCGCAGGGGGCAAGGTCGTGGATGCGCACTTCTGAGGAGTCCCATAATAGGACGAAACGGCCATGTAGTGCTCCCAGGTTTTCCATGGTGGTCTAGCTTCAACTGACTCATGATCTTAATCATTGAGATAAACTATATTTAGCAGTGTCATTCGATGACAGGAATAAATAAACACAACTTTAAATAGTAAGAATAAACAATGCAAAATATTATTAATACAATCAAAATATGTCAATGTCAAGTAATGTCTGGTCAAGGTGAATTTATATGGCCTATCACTGTATTAATCTGCATGTCAGAATGTGGGTATGAAAAAATGTACACATTTGTGATATGAAGTAGTGGGTTGAGATTGATTGACCGTGTGTAAAACTAATAAATAAAGTCAAATGTGGTTGTTCGGACAAACAGTTCAGGTTTGATTAATGTTCAGGCCTTTTTTCCTATTGAGGGAAAAAGAATTTAGTATTATGCGAAACTCTTCGATTACTTGAGCCTCTTTGTAGTTGGAAAAGCTTTTCTGAATTATTTTGATATTTTTAATATTAACTTGGTGATTATTGAAAATAGCATGTGTTGCTGGTTTAACTTGTAAATTATCCAGTTCTACAGGATTGTTAGGTCTTTTTTGGTAGCTTAGGCGTTCCATGGCATGAGTCGAGATCTCACGGGAAGACACTCCTATACAGAATCGACATGACTTAATATGTAGAGACAATTTTGAGTAGAAGTGAACGGAATTTTATCTTTAACTAAAGCGTTTCTTTGAATGTTAGTTATCTTATAGACAGCTTTAATTTTGTTTGTTTTTAATATTCATTGTAATTCTTCTGTCGTACCTTGGCGGTAAGGAAAAACTACAGTACCAATCCAAGAAATTTCATTAGGATTGTTATTTACAAAAGGAAAGTTTTGTTTTGATATGTTTTTAATGTTTTCAAGATAATTATTATTATGTAAGATGTTTATTATATTCTCTTTTCCTTTCAGCTTGTTTTCGGAGGTAACGATCTTGGTTGCTCTTATGAAAAGATTCGGGACTAGGGAAATTTTCGCAATGAATGGATGTGCAGAGTTAAAGTCAATACACTGATATGAATGTGACGGTTGTCAGTATATGGCTAGATCTAGACTTTCATTAGGATTCCTTTTAACTAAACAGTTTAAAAATGGTAGTTCACTATGTCCATCTTCTTTACGAAAGTGAATTTGATATGTTCCGAGAGCGTAATTATGTGTTTAGAGACATTTCTAAGTCTCTTTAATAATAACAAATGTGTCATGGTGCTCCAATTATAGAACTCGTACTCGAAAAACTTGTTCGTGGCTCACGGCTCACCGTCACTAACTCATTGAATCTTTTCCATTCTCCAAACTCTTCAGTTCTTCTGTTAACATCCTGATGTCAAATGTACATACGTTCTTTCCTATTAGCTTCTTATGATCGGTGTCCTATGTTGTTTATCGCAGAAGTTAGAAGGAAACTAGTGAAGAGCTGTGGTGGTCGGTATTCTATATAATCCTCAAACTTCGTATACAGTTCGTCTTGATAACCGTCACTAGATAACACCTCAACGGTGTGTTAATCAGATGGTGAATACGAAGTGTTGATTACGTTTATTATGGGACCACACACAGATATCCAATTTACAGGTACGTTAAGCAAGCATGAAAGAGTAGTACCGAGAAGCTAGCAGAAATGCAACCAAGCGAGCGAGTCAGCCAATACGAGTACGAGTAAGCGAATACAATGAACATGAATAAAATGTAACAATAATAAAGGTAAAATGATATAGATAAGTTGTTATTGTACGAATGACTCTGTTAAATAAGCTAACAAAAGGGCTTAACCAAACTAAATGTGAACAAACTCAATTTCACGTGAGCTACTATAGAGCTATCTAAGATCTGACATTTGTTAGTAAATGTCTTAACCTCAATAAGTACACCTTGGCTATGTTATACTGGTGTGGGTTTGTAGTAACTTTCAACGGAATTTCTTTCTACAGATATTTGCAACCCATTTTTTAAACATAAACTTTTAAACTAAAAGCTAACAAAAACTTAGCGAAATAAAAATAAATTCATACTGTTCTTCCGAAACCTTAGATTTTGCTCTCTTCAAAATAATAAAAGAAGCTATACGTATAAAATACATTAACTGTTATTTTGGACAGTGTTAAGAAGTGGAGACTTTCATTATAATCTTATCCAATGTTTGCAAATTGTAGGGGATATTCCTCAAAATATATCACAATGACGTAAATCCATATATTATGTATTTTTCTCCAAATGTTGAACGGAATATTGTGGGATAGTTTTCTTCTCAAAGGGATTCCTTTAATTTTTTTATACTAGAAACTCTATAAATAATCAAATTATGCTTATGCGTTTTTTCTGTGTCCATATTTTTTAACATCAAGTAGGTGAAAAAAAGCCACAACAACATGTATGGTTAGTTAATATTTATTTGGATTAATGAATGACAAAGTACAGTGGGAACGTAAAACTTAAGCGTTAATTTGGCATAGTAATGTAAATTTCTTATTTGTTGATATTTATAATTATTTTTATTGAAAAGTCACTAAATAATGTCAGTTCATGAAAAACAGTGCGTTTACTCTAGAGTTTTTGCATTCATTTGAAGGAGATCACAGATTAAAACAGATTAAAACAATTTAACATTTAATCTGATTAAAAGTATATAAAAAAAGGAATTTTTTTCAAAAACGATTTATATAACCAAGAAATTTATTTACTTGGTACTGTTTGCTTGTATCTTCCCATTGTTGTTTTAGGACTGCAATTGATCAGTCTCTTGTTGGCATATATGCATCCTGTGCAAACAGTACCATGTGAATTTAAACTTCACTCCGTTGCACAACCAGGTGGCTATCAGAACTCAGTAGCTAGGTAAATAATGCGATGGCGTTTGAAGCGAACGTTACTGATTTCGAGTCCCGACATGAACATCGATTCTGGGATGCAGGTACATCGAGCTGACGAGTCCCAAATAGGACAAAACCTGCGGCCTAAATTCCATTGCTAGCTACCATCCATCTTTGCTCAAAAAATTTATTGATAGAATTTTAAAAGTTGTTTCATTTGAATTTAATCCAATAATATGAAACAAATATTAGACAAAAGTACTTGTAAATACTTTTTTACTGATAATTTGAATAATTTATTCATTGATAAAACAAAACTGATCTATATTGAAGAGTTACTTGAAGGTGAATTACTGCAGGAATACATCAATCATTATTGAACCATTCAAATTGATCCATATTAATTATTTCAAGTAAATTTTTTACTTCCACTCTATTCTTCTCCTTGAGAGAAAAATAAAACAATCCAGAAATCAAAGTTGTAATTTCAGTAATTGATTGTAGGAACAGTTTGGTAAATGTGATCTTGATCACAAAAATAACAATTAATTAATGCAGAAGATTTCTGTATAAAAGCTTGGATTAAATTTATTCGTTAAAATTTTTACTGCCTCTTTTTTCACAATGATGTTAAGGGTGGATGAAGTTATTTATTAATCGAGTTATTGGATTTTTTCCTCTATATTTTATTGACTAGCAAAATAATTGATGGAAAGAGAAAAGAAATATGAAATATAAATGAAAATTTAGAGTTTAGCAATCAAATCAAACAGATTTTAAAGTTATTCTTTCAATATGGGTTAGTACATGTTAGATATACTTAGAATATAACTTTAGGGCAACTATAGTTATTTCATACTAGTGATTTCAGTTTCCATACAAGATATTCTCAATAAACTATAATAAATAGCTTCCTTTAACTAATGACTTGTATATGTATATTTTTAATAATGTCATTGATAAGTATAATGACCATCATCTACTGCAGTTGGTAATATTTATTTCACACTTGACTTTGAGAGATAATTCTCATAATTCTAGTGAGAAACTGTGAGTAGTGGAGCCCTGCCTTTCTAGGAGTGAGATAAACATGACAAACAACATTGGTTTTTGGTTATGTATTACCGCAGTGATTAAAGATAGATATGTGATTGAGTGGATCCCACCTCAAAGATTTGAAGTTTAAGCACTCACCACGAGTCCTGAAAATACTCGGTTCGTTCTCTAGTGGTATCAAGGATGCTCACTGCTGGGGAGTTTCATAATAGGATGAAATGGCGTTCCAGAGATCCCTCCCTTTTATTAAATATACTAGGATCAGTTCATGATATGAACTGTGAAATTAAATATTTACACAACATAAGAATAAACTGTCATTGTTCGGATTTTTATACGGCATATTTTGACCTGTTACGTTCTTGGTAATAAGAGAGAACTTGTCTCGATCTAGGTTAAGGCCTTGACACGATGGGCTAACCGATCTAACCTTGAGGTTAGAAGTTCGTGTGACTAACGACCTTGGGCAGAGAGACGAAAACTATTCTATCAACTGATTGGGTGACAAGCGAAAGACGAGTCAAATGGAACGCTACTCTATTTATTCTTGATTCCCGATTCGCAATTCAACTGAGTGTAAAAAGATATATGAATGAATAGATGACTAACACTGATACAACACACAAAAATTAGAAAGATACGATTATGTCCAAACTGGGTATAGGCGTAGAAAAATAGAGTACCAAAGGTTACGTCTAAATTACAATAGCTTTAGAACAGAAAAGGGTATGTCAGTGAGTCATACATCAAACTAAAGCTTATGGTTTGTAGAATAAACTAGGGACAAAATTAAAGGTTAGTGTTTCATAAGCTTTCAACGAACAAAATAACGTCCCAAAAATTGCTTCCGTTGTTTGTCATGACTTCTTTATTTCTCTGTTCACATCATCTTCCCTCTTGATAAAAAATGTTATGACTTCCATTTATCTGAGTGCATAAGTAAAAGAAACTGACTAGCGTTGTGATCTTTGCAAAACTTGGCCAATTTGGTTAACTGGAATCAATAAAAAAGGAGAAATGTCTAGTCACTAGTTAAAAGTAATGGCTCAGATATCATCGTTGATATCTCCCTCCGGAAGCACTATATTCTCTTCTTTTTGGGTCAACCTGGAGAGAGTCTGGTCTCCTGTTTCGTCCTAGTAATGGTTGCGCGCAATGTCGAGAATCTATTGAAGGTAGACATTTACACCGCCTAGAGGTAATTCGTTCACTCACGAGGTCAAACATTCAGGGTACGATTCCCGGTCGCAGGGTCATGGGTGAGAACTGCTGGGGAGTTTCGTATCAGGACGAAATGGCTATCCAGTGCTTCCAGGTTTTCGATCGTCGTTTAACTTAAATCATTTCGTGGTTTTAATGAAATTATCACCCTTGGTTGAAAGAAAAAATGATCTGGTTTTTTTGAATGTAAGATTAACGAACATATGAAACGCAATATTAAATCATCATTCAGTCGCAAGTTTTTTCCAGTTGAAAACAATTTAAATCTACATTTACTATGTTTAAATATAAATGTTCAATATAGTTCAGAGAAAAGGAAAGAGGCACGAAATATAACACTGAAGTTAGTAGTTAAGATTTATAGAGATTTAAATATCAAAAATCTAGGCATACAAGTTGGGAAAGGGACAAGACGGCTGATATTATCTCTGTGTGTCTGACTAAAACACTTGACTTCATATATGAATTTCAGAACTGCCATAAATACAATACATCAACATTTTTCCGACTTGGCCATTTGCAGTACAAAATCTGAATAACAGGTTTTTAATTAATCTAGAAAAGTTTAAAAACAGAGTCAGATATAACAACAATCAATGAGTTAAATAGAAGTTTACAATTGGGAAACAATAAAAGTCTCATAAATTACGTATTTACTAAACACATATTAAAAATATAAATACTGAGATCATAAAGCATAGCTTTCCAAGTTTGATACTTACTTATTTCTCACTTGCTAACAAACATCCTATTCGATGTCTACTATTCGTTGAAAGTCTAAATGTTTAGCAAATATATATGTAATAAATCATTTATATTAAGATATGTAGTGAATTTTTATATATATAAAATATTTAGTAGAGATTTACCTGGGTCAAAATTATGAATATATACACTTGTGTTTATATGAATAATGTATTTATATTTTTGAAAATAGTAAAACACTCTAAACGACAATTCAAGCATTCATTATATTGACATATCTGTGTAAACATACATGACAACTTGAGTTGATATAAATTACGAAAATACATTATTAATGAAATGGTTAACTGATCGACTGATTTCATCACTCATGCATAAAATTGACCGATAAGAACCTACTCCAGAGATAAGAATTCGTTTTTATTAGACAGAATTGAATGTGAAGTGATATAACTAATTATTTAACCGTACTCTTTTTTTAAATATAGCGTGCATATTTAAAGTACATTTTGTGTGTTTAAAAAAATACAAATAAATTAAATTTTCTTTGATAAATTGAGTGATTCTGAAAGCAGATTAATTTAATTAGCCATGTTAATAATACTAAATGTCATTGGTTAGAGAAAACTATTTTATGACACGGTAGCATAATTTCGATAGAATATACTATGTATATACTGAGTGATAAAACAATAATATGGTTAACTAACATATGTATGTGCATGTGCATGCACACTGCACTTGTAATAATATTTAAATAATTTGCTTATGGAGTAATGATATATTGATAAATACTAACGCATCATTCAGTGATTTGTCGCTTAGGTGAGCTATTTCTGTGAAGTTTTTCCCCATGAGCTTAATGGTTAAGTCGTGAAGCTTCTATTGTTCTCATAAACAACATCATCAGCACAAACTTCAGGTGGAAGAGAGCTGTTTGAATTTCTCCATACATGACTGACAGCTTAACCTGTCTGCCTTGATCTTGACTGACAATTCCTGACCCTTATCCTGTCATCATTTGCATGTTTATTTTGATTGTATCCTCATTTGACCTGATTCTAGTTGATAGATCGGGTTGATTTCAGTTTGTTTATTGATTGCTGATTGACCTGAATTTTAAGCTTCTAAAAATTCTCTGGTCTTCTTTATATTCCTTTCATCCAAAAATTCCAACATTTTCCAAATCGAACGTTTGTTCACAATTGTTCACGTGCGATGATATAAGCGATGATATAAGCGAAGATAGATAGTGGCATTATATATCTAGTTAGTATTCATACAGATGAAAATGGAAAGGGTTACCATTTTGTTCGATGTAATTTTTAAAGCAGTCGGAACATTTCATTTTACAGGTGATATCTGACATCTTCACTTTTGTCATTTCGTCATTTGATTTGCTTACGACTGCTTTAATTGACTTGGAGGTTTATAAGCTGTGCTGATTCCAAACAACTTCAAAAATATTATTGGGATATCTGATATGTCCTTTATATGTAGTGGAATGATCTGTTGGTTGGTTCCCACATTTGATTGCGTTTTTGCTAATGAGTTTGATTAAGATTTTTTGACGAAGCTACGCGGTAACTGTATGGTGGTAATCAGTGTAAACACATTGGTAAACATATAAATAACTATTAAAGATCTCCAGCTATTTTTTATTGATTACAAAAAGTGAGCAACGCAACTACATCGACGACCTACTTGAATCTGTTGAAATGAGAATCCTGAATCTGAAGTTAGTCAGGTTCGTATGAAATCCAGTGTTAAGAATCCAGTCAGCAGTTTTAGCCTTGGCTATTGATTTAACACATTAATCTAGTTTAATAATGATGTAAAGTCTAGTGTTGACTTATCTAAGTTGAGACATATGAAACCATATTGAATGCTTATGCTTTATAAATTATATATATATATATATATATATATATATATATATATATATATATATATATATATATATAACCCCTAAGATTTTAAAACTATCTCTCACATTTCGTTTTATATTTTCATAACTAGTACTCCATAGAGCAAACCACTGTCTGAATATTAATGACTAACTTCCAGATGAATTGAAGAAGTTCCAGTGAGGTGGTGACTGGTAAAGTTCACTTGTGTTTGGACAATCATTATGTAATATAGCTGGTTCTATGACATTGGTAACATAAACCTATTTAGTGCTCATAAGTTTAGAGAGTTTTAATGACATGTGATCATATCTGTATATTAATTCGGAGGAAACGGTTGTTCACAACGCTTCGACTTTCAATGGTTCTCCAAA